>VZTB01009536.1:16503-68600 GCA_013397245.1 Thryothorus ludovicianus | reverse complement strand
AGAGAAAGAGAGAGAGAAAGAGAAAGAGAAAAACCTGTGTGATCAAACATAAAAAAAACGTATTTTCCTGGCACCAGGTCTTGAAGGTGCTCAGACCGACAAATCAGGACAAGCAAGGAGTTCTGAACTTCTATCTATCAGGAAATCAAACATCTGAAACCAAAGCAGTATTACTTTGACTGGTCGAATAATTTTTTTAAAAGAGTGGAATGCAGTAAGGCCAAAGTAAGGAAGGACATGAATGAACTGACCTTGACATATGCTAGAAAATGCTCACACTTTTCCTGCATGAATGATAGTTGTAGCTTTTCTGTGATCTGCCCTGTTGTCTCTCCAGAAGTCACGAAATAAACTCTGGGTTGCTGGCTCTTTTCCTTCTTTGCCACATCAGCAGTCAAGTTATAATTCAAATCTGTTTTAAAAAGGAAGAAGAAGAAAACAAGGGATGTCAGTGAACAATAGTTATTTTCTAGCCACCTATCATTGGATCATGCTGCCTCCAGGGCATCTGTGCTTGAAGAAAGATCAACCCTTAAGGGCCTTCAATCAATCACTAAGTTCCCTGCAGCTAAAGAAAACCATATCCAATTACAAACATACTCCCATATTTCATGCCACTATTATTCCCAGCCCATCCTTTCCTATAGGAAATGATGTGTAATATATCTAGATATATACACGTAAGAAAAAAAACCAAAACCAAAACAAAATAAAAAAACCCAGAAGATGTTTAAACTGTATTTCTGACAGAAAAAGCAAGGAAAAATGCACAAACAACAGCAGCAACCTCAAATTCTGTTTTTCTTCTAAAACAGCAAAAAACATACAAATGTCAATCAAGATGTGGCACTTCCTGACAATTGTTTTCTTTGATTTGCAGTTATCTCTAGCAGTGAATATTAGCATTCATACCATATACTTCCCCTCCTACAACTCTGTTGCTTCTAAAAAGCAGCCTGGGGCAGTGGGGGGTTGGGGAGATAACTAGCCAAACTTATCACTGCTTGTGGTGTAAGTTCTTCCTGCTCACTCCAGTAGGAGATCGTAAGGCAAGTTTTCACTAGCAAATTAACTCTTCTAAGTAATGCCTTCAAACATTTGTCCAGCAGCTTTAAGCGAGTTTTCTCTCTTTCTGCTGAGGATTTACCCACCCAACTTCACATAACAAAAATAAAACTCTGGCACAAATTTGATGAGCTCAGAAGAAGGGCTCAATTCTTCTAATGACTTCGTTTTCCCTAAGATTAAATGTCTAAAAGCTTTGATAATGCCTCTTTCTGAGAAATTTTTGCTCATATCTTCAAGCTGGCTGCCACACAACAAACCAGGTGAACTATTCCAGCCAGTAAGAGGTGCACGAAGTAAATGGCAGCAAGTATTTTATAATTTTATAATGGATTATAATGCATTTTCATCCTAAAGAGCATATACATACTTACGATGCAAGAGTCATCCCATAGGTCTGAAAGCACCCCTGAAGCAGTGAGGAGTGAAAAGAGATTAAGATCAGGCCATGGTATCCCACAAGCTAAAAAACACAGCTGGCTGTACTAATGGATGGGTTGCACTGCTCTGAACCACTTACAACATCCCTTCCTCACCCACCAAGATAATGAAAAAGAACACAAACAGCAGGAGGCAAAATGCGCATCAGGAATAAGCACATCTGTAAGTGCTTGCTAAAGTACTAGCTATAGCACTGGTTTATGGGGGGGAAGAGTGGGGTGTGAGTGGGAGGCACCACATGGAAAAAAAGAATTAAATCATTACAAAAAGACATCGGAAAAGAGATGTGTTTCTTTGCTGTCTTTGCCAGTAATTATGAGGCGAAAATGATTCATGAATTTTGCTTGCAAAGAAAATGCTTAACTAATGAAAGCATTAAAAAAAAGCACTAGCAAATGAGAACATACAGGACGTATCCCTCTATCCTTTTCCAAAAGGCTTTCCTTTTCCCAAAAATTCCCACCTAGTTTCTAATCCTCTCTCATAGTGGTGTCCCCGGGTCTAAGTAGGGAGCTATCCATACTGCCTCATACACTGAACAACACATCCCTGTGGCAAGCATGCTTCTGAGGCATTCTGAGGGTAGCACTGACTCATGCCTGCCTGCAGACTGGAAAAATGAAAGACAGACAGAAATAATACCCCTACACCAAATTATAGCTGTATACAGGTTAGAAGATGAGAGTCTACTTTTGAAAAGTTTTTGATTAGGCATGTTTCTTTAGTCCTAGGAATATGCTTAAACAGTGAAAATATCAAACAATCTATTATCCTACACTAAATCTCGCCAGTCTTTCAGGCAACAGTATTAGGGACATGAAGACTACCCTAGAAATGGATACACATGCAATGTGCATCTGAAATGAAGCATACAGGAGAAAATTTGGAGCAACTTCTAATATATCTATCTGCTTAATTCTAGTCAAATGACTTCACAGTCACTAAAACTCACCTAATCCTCACACTGGTACTATTACTATTATTATTATTGTAGAGGAAATTATCTTGACTGTTGTCAGAGACTGAAATAGTTCATGTCTCAAACACTGATATAAAATTTTGCTCATTATAGCAGAACCATTTAAAGGAGACATTGAAGCCCAGCCCTCCCTAAAGATGATTTTTCAGGGGGACCATCACCACCAAGAAGACCAGCTGGAGAGGATCAATGGAACATAGTTGGGATCAAAAGATGGTAATATTTGCTTTATTCTGTATCTCTCTTTCTCTTCCCCCCACCTATTTTCTGTTTCTTTCTTTCCCTCTCTCTCTCATATTTACTCAGATAAAATCCATACTATTGACTTTGGCATATGGCCTCATTTGCATCTTAATTTGGGCAGAGGCACTTCTAATCGGCATAGTCAGCAGGATTAACGTTCTCTGACCCAAAGTGCCTTTCACAATAGCATTGTCTCCTCTCATGAAATTATTTCATATACTTCCTTCTAAATCTTAGAAATCGAAACATCATTTTTTAAAGGAGGTTTGAGGATTGTTAGGATTCCTTCCGTAGGAATTCTTAGCACTTGGACCAACTTCCTTTGAGAGGTTGTGGAGACTATGGTTTCTTCTGCAGATTAGAAATTTGAATGTGCTTTCCTCTGAGGGAATTGTGGAAATGGTGGTAAATGGATTTGGAGGTTTAGTTCCCTTGTTTACATGGTATTTTGTGCAGAAACAAAAGGTCCTATTTGTTGAGGACTGATACCCTTGTGCTTTTTGTGTGTTTTGTTTTGAAAAGCCAGAACTGGCAGGTTCCAATCCTTGAAGCCAATTCTGCAGCTCCTATCTAGTGAGGAATGTGCCCCTATCCGTCTGTGGTTTGTTGTGGAGAATTAGAATTGGCAGATTCTAATCCTGAGGCAAATCCTGCTGCTGCTGTCTTGTGGGGATGGTTTTGTCCCTATGCAGGCTTAGGTATTTATCATGCAGCTTCCTCTATGAAGGTTGTAGGAAAACTTTAGGGGGAAATGTTTTATTGTCCTTTCTTAGTTAATTTGTTAGTCACCTCTCTATCCCTGGGGTGGATGGACATAGTGAGAAGAAAAAAAAAATAAAAGTGGGATAGGGAGCAATTGGTTGCTAAAAAGATGGTGGGCTATTAAAAAAGGCTCTAGGCAGTGGCATACAACCACGTACAAAAGGAAAATCACTGGAATAAAAGGAGCAAACTGACTGCTCCCAGGTGAAAAGTAGAAGCCTACTAAAACCCTGAAAAAATCCAGCAACTCAAATGCCAAAAATCACTTCCCTAATTCACAGATTGCAATTAAAGCTTTCTTGCTCCCTCCACTGAACATGGTATCAGTTGGAGTTGTCACTGAAAAACTGTGGGAAACAACAGAAATGATGCAACAAGCACTTCATAGAATAAAAGCTAAAACTTCACCTAAAAAAAGTTAATGCAACTAGCAACTTATTTCGTTCTGACATATTTTGCCAGGGAAGTTTATTTCTTTTGTTTCTAGGAATGTCAAACATCCCTACATTGAAAATAAGTAAAACAGTTAAGGAGTAGAGAAGCTGCAAGCAGCACATTCACTTTCTTTTTATAGGAATCTACCAGCACATGAGATGGAGCTGTGTGAAAACCAATGAAATTTTAAGTGTCATCATAATTGCTCACGAATATTTTCAGTTTGTTAATGTTTCTAATTTGTTTGTATTGTCATTGCAAATGGCTTGCTGGGAGACCAAATATTAGTTAAAGTATTCTACATAAGTTTGATTTTTGTCTGAATTGTTTTCTTTTTACTGAAAAAATGGCATGGCAAAAGGTCTTATGAATGTATAATTTGTCTCAACCAATTTTATCCTGAAAGTTGGTACAAAAAATTATACATATTTGAATTAATATAAATATGTACTAATCTCCCCAGTTATGCCTTAGAGGGCTTTAAAATTATTATAATTTGGCTAAATTTTTCTGATTTACTAATTAAAGAACTAAAAAACCTTAACAAAACACAAGCAAATGTCACTTAAGAAATCATTGAATCCTGCTTCCTAAACCTGGAGGGATAGCCATGGACTGCAAAAAGGACATGAATAAAATACAAAAAAGCTTTCTACCAGTTCTCAAGCTAATGTATGTTAAATTTCCTGCCATTTGTCCAAAGTGAGTATTATAACTTTGCCTAACTTCTATTTATACAGTGACTATAGTGTATTCTGCATTACACATGCTTCTCAGTTGTGGGTGCAGAATGTGATGAGGGCAATTTCCTCAGTGAAATTCAAAAGAAAAAAGCTACTTGGGATAATACAACTAAGTTTGAAAGGGAATTAATTTCATTTCTAATCCTACCAATAATAAATCCACAGTCTCTATTCTGAATCAAGATTAAATTACAACTGTCTCCTGGAAAACAGAGCATAGCCCTGATGTAAAAATACATTTGCATGAGAACATTTCGTATGAAAATGTTTTGTGTGGTAATTTTGTATCATAAAAACTGGTTTTCATAATATATAGAATTATCCAGTGGACTAAGAATATTGCACATAAAATTCTTCCAACTATATGTGAATGCAGTCAAGAAGAAAACATACGTCCTTGACAAATCCACTCACTCTTATTCCACGGTGCAAATTTAATCAATCATACTACAAGAGGTGGGAATCCTCTCAGAACTTGGCTGATTGACACATGTTAATACATATAGCTGTTGAGGATATCCCTCTACAGAATTTAAAAATGAAGACTCACTGTATAATTCTACAACTGATTTCAAAGCATATTGAACCAACACCTGCAATACAATATTGTGATATCCCTCACACCCACTACCCATTAAAAAACACTAATTCCTGGGATTCAGGCAGTAGGGCCACTGAGTAATGAGAATTGGGTTGATGATTATTGTATGCAGCATGATTACTCATGTTATTGCTTCTGCTGTTTCTATTTTTTTCTTGCATTATCTTTCTTCATCATCTCCATGGAAAACCCATAAACTGAAGAAGATTGCTAGGAAAGAGACATCTATTAAAATGTTTGAGTCACAGGGTAGATGTTGGAGACTGAAATAATTCATGTCTCAAACACTGATATAAAATTTTGCTCATTATAGCAGAACTGTTTAAAGGAGACATTGAAGCCCAGCCCTCCCTAAAGATGATTTTTCAGGGGGACCATCACCACCAAGAAGATCAACTGGTGAAGATCAATGGAACATGGTGGGATCCACAGAAGGAAGTATTTTCTTTATTCTGTCTCTGTCATTCTCTTTCTGTTCCCCTCACCTATTTTCTATATATTTTATTCTTTCTCATATTTACTATCAAATAAAATCCATACTATTGACTGGCATATGGTCGTGTTTGCAGTTAATTTGGGGAGAGGCATTTCTAATCACTTTAATAACCAGATCTCAACAACTGTGGACACAAGTTTACTTCAATTTTCCTTCAGGGATGAATGCAGAAGCAGCACTTGATGCACAGAGAGGCCAGCAGCATCTTTCTTGTCACACAGAAGTGCAGAGTCTAAACAAGCTGAAACTTTTTCATCCAAGATAGGAAAGGCCTTCCTCTAATCTCTGCCTTTCCTGGCAATACAGAGACCCCAGGGGAGACAAAACAATGACCCCTCAAGTGAGGGAGAAACAGTCTAAGTGAGATTCTGAGATGACAGAGTGAAAACTTAAAAAGCCATACTTCTCATATGTCCAAGACATACTGGAGGCCATCTCTGTTAGGAAGCGTATAACTAAATGTTCAGCTCTCCAGCAAGTGCTGAGGCAGAGTGAAGGTAAGACAGAACGTGGCACAAAGTGCAGAGCACATTTCACTTGGCCATGGCTCTTTGTTCAGACAAAAACAAAAAAAAAACACAAAAAACAACAAAACAAAACAAAAAAAGTCGTACTTCTGAAAGCCATAGTCTGCAAGAAACAACTTAATGGAAATTGTAGCGTCATTTGCAGTATCAAGCAGTATCCACAGACACATACTCTCAGATAGCTGTTTCATGACCAGTATTACAAATACCACTAGGAGAAGGGGAAAAAAAAAGTAGGTAATGTTTACATGCAAGTGTGAGGCAGTGCTAGGCAAAGATGACTTTTCTTCCCATTCTTGTTAGCAAAATAACCACACATTCAAAAAAGTATTGAAGACACACATTTAACACAAGAGAATGCTGCATGCATGTTCAGATTGATTTTCTGAACATTATTAGTAGATGGCCAATTTCAGCTGCCCAAAAGCAGGAGAAATGCTCAACTTTACACCAGTAAGCAGTAATTTTGAGAAGCCATGCTGACAAGCACTATGGGGAGTGCCACTCTAGATGAGAATTGCATTCTTGCAGTCCGATTTAACAAAATGCAACCAGACATCTGAGCGTGAGACAATCCCAACACTTTCAGCCACAAAATCCTGGCATAGTACTTTAACGTCTCCATAAGCCTTCCAAAGTCTGAATTGCATAACAATGCATTAACAGGGATATTCTAGGGTTTTTTCCTACATTTAACCATTTTTTCATACATTTAACTACAATATTTCCATTAATTGTTCCATCCTCTGTTAATTGATATTCTTCATCTGCAACATAATTAAAATGGCCTGGCTGCTAGAATACTAACTGAAAGCTTATTTGAGATATTTTATCCAAATAATATCCTGAAGGAGTTTTATACAGTCAGATAGTTCTGGCTGTAACATTTTCAAGAAAAATCACTTTGTTAGAAAAGCACTGTATGGAAAGGTAATGGCTGAAGTTAATAATAACCTATTTAATAATAAAAAAGCTCCTTGTAACGTGATGGATATTAGTTATAGAAGATGCATATGTGCTTTTATCCAGTAAATCATGGAAAGAACAGTTTATATGACCAACACAGGGGAATTCAACCAGCTCTTACAAGATATGATGAGCAGGAAGACAGGTCTTTTGTAAACAAGAGAAACCAATATTTAGGTTTTTGGAAAAAAGGCACATTACTTCTTAGCCACAGGTCCAAAGATATGAAATTAAAGCAAAGATAACATTTTAAATAGTACCCCAAGAACATAAGAACACCTAGATATTCAGAAAACCTATTTGCAATTTTTCAGAGAGAAATTAACACCCCAGGAGCCCTTAGAAATGCATTTCCTTAATGACAGAGTAGTGAGTAGTAAAAAAAAATACTTTATCAAAGCATGTATTTGTCTACTTACAGTCATCATTTACAGGGAAGAAAAAAGTTAGAATTTGGAGGAAGCAAAAATAGAAACTGAAGTCTCAGTTGCACCAATACCTTAGAATACAGAGGAATTTTAAACATAGTAACTCCATTGTGTTGAGCTGTTCAGGTGACAGTGACAAGCTGCTTGTAGTTATCACTTCATGCGAACGCAAGAAGTAGAAAGAAGCCTCTTCCTTTTCTGACTTAATTAAAAACAGAATACTGCAGCAGGCTCGGGGGAGGATAGACAGATACAACTCACCCTTCTTAACTAGCTGCTCAAAAAGGTTTGGGGACAGACCAGGAGGAGGCAGTGCTTCCTCCAGCTCCTCACCAGACTCACTGTCAAGACACAGCATGCTGTGAGGCTGACGCCTCTTCCCTGAACAGCACAGTCCAAGTCCTCTGCCATTCTTAAAGCATGACAAAGGTGAAATATCATGAAAAAAATTAACTCAGGCATTAAATATTTAGAAATGCTGTATCTGTCCCATACCACTTCATAAAACAGCTAAGATTTGTAAGCACTGGGATGTAAAAGACATGACTAGTATTTTAATAGAGACAAGATGTAAAGGTAGAACAATTACATGTTACACAATTCCATTCACCTGAAACACTCAGTGTTTTACAGAGACTAAGTAATCTGGAAGATATTCTTGCAATCAGCAAAATACTGGGCTATTTATAATTTATAAATAGGTAAACTGATGCAAAGAAAAGGACTTTCTCATGTCTGCTCCTTGCAGACTTTCAAACACTATTAATCCAGAGTAAATCATACCTGTTTCCTAAAAACATTGATAGAAGATATGGATACAGATATGCATTATTAAGAGGTAGACAGGGAATATGAATTCAGAAGGCTGTGTTCTCTATCCTTGCTGTAAGCCCAAGGAGACATTTCCCTCATTTCACTCACAAAGAATCTGCCTCAGTATTATGTCAGCCTTATCAGAAAGTTTTCAAGTCTCCAGCTTTCTGGGATTATACGGCCCATGTTCATCTTGAAACTACTTATTTCACAAAAAAGCTCTGTTACCAACTACGAAGAGAGACCTGAAGTCTTAGGGTCAACCTGCTACTGTGCTCCTGTCTGTCTAGGGCTGGCACAGGTGCCTTACCTATTTCTCCAGGAACATGCTTGCCACTGAAACGAAAGCATGCTGTGACATTGAGGCAGTTCACCGGCTGCAAACCATCATGGCACTGAGGAGCTGTGATATTGATAGATATGGGCAGGAAAATGGCGATATCCATGGTAATGACAGGCCTGGATCTGGAGATCAACAGAAAAGTAGAATTGAGTGACCATTCAGAGGCAAATTCCCTGCAAAGGGAAAAGGAAGCAAATTTGATAAACCACACAATTTCAAGCAGACAGGAAAAATAAGAGAGTTCATTTGAATTTTAAAATAAACTAGCATTTTACCTAGCATTTAAATGAAAGTGGTAATGCCAGCTTGAAGTTTAGTGCTCAGACACAGACAGCAGGCAGGCAGTTGGGGAAACTGATAAAATGCAATAGCAAAAATTATCTCCAGCAAAGGTTGCATAGAGCCTTCTTGATGACTGAAAAGGTTAACAAAATTACCAGAACAGACAGACTGGTTTGCTAACCATCTTAGATGAACAGGGACAGGTAGGAAGAGACTGTGAGTTGCCACAGAATGGTTAAAGATGTCAAAGTCAAGGAGAGAGCACAGAGGTCCTCCACAGGACATGGATTCATATATAATTTTCCTGACAGTATAAGAGGAACAACAGACGTTGCAATAGACCTCTCATTAGGAGTAGAAACGAGCCAAGACACAGACATTTAACAAAAGGGTCCCAGTTTATTCTTCTTTATAGCTTAGCCATTCTGACTCTGATTACAGCAAGCTCCTACTCTAGGGTCCAAATGCAGACTCTGACTGCTAGTTTTCTCCTATAATATTAGTTTGCAGACTCTGAATGCAGGCTTTCACCTAGCTGGACTATGACTGCAGGCTCCAACAGCAGGCTCTAACTCCTTCAGACCTAGATTGATAAGCAGTAACTCTCTTCCTTGTTTCATTTTTCTTTGTGTCTCTCTGGATCTTTCCTTCTCTCTCTCAGGGCTCCTCTACCTTTGCAAGGCTCTCTTCCTCTAGCTCTTCTTCATCAAAAGGCTCCCTTGACCATCTGACCCATCTTTTTTATCACACTTATTGTTATTAGTCACAGCTGCGACCTATTAAGAGCAAGGCTATTCTTCGGTAATTAGTAGAACTGAGACTTGTCAGGGGCAAGGTCGCCTGTAATCCCTTCTTTCACCCCACAAACAGACACCATATCCATGTTTTCTGGAGGAGGAAAATGTTGGCTAATCTCTTCCTGGCAAGGATTAAATAGTTTTATCATACTGCTGAACTGTGTTTCAGGAATTTTCCAGTGCACTGTGAATAAAAGCTTTCTACTATTGCAACTCCAGCACCAGGTTATTGTTACCACTACTCCTGGCTGAGGGACACCTCAGCCAGAACAGAGCAAGTTGAGTGCCTTAAGGCACAGGCATCTTGCTAAGGAAACCTCCCCATCTGACCATCCAGTAGGCAGTCACACTCCCATCACCAGAGATTTTAATTGCTGGGACCAAAGCTCATTTGCAGTGTGCGGCTCCAGTGAGCTGATAGGTGACCTCCTTGACTCACTACGCACACCACACTCACATAGACCAACCAGGTTTCCCATAGTTTCATAAAGCCTTTTATTCACAGCACAGTAACAAGGAAACAGCTCGAGGTGGTGCCTCCAAGGAGAGACCCCAAACAAAGGACCCCGTGTGCTTTTATACCCTCACAGTCCAAGCACACAAAAGTCTCTGCTCTGCCTCCTGAGTCCATGGCTCCTGCTATGTCTCAGTGTCCCCCGAGTGTCCTCTTGCTTCAGGCTCCCACCACCCAGAGCTCAATGTGCAGTTCACACACCAAGCTACCTGCATTGAATGCATTCCTCAACAGTATCCTTTTTCACATGACACAGAAGCCCCAACAGATTGATTGGGAAAAGCAACCCAGAAACTCAGGCACTCCTGAGCCATCTTCAGTGCAGGACTTCAGCTCGAAAATTATGAGTGTTATTCTTCCTGTTTTCAATTCTGTACATGTTCAAGATGAACATGTTTCTCCAAAATAAACTATAGTAATAAAAAGAATGTGCAGCAACTAGCAGATTCAGTTCTAAGGTAGTCCCAATAGCCATGCAGGGCCAGAGCTTGTAAACCACTTCAGGACTCTCACTCCATAAGCCACTTAAATTTAGAGATAGGGGAGAGGGAGAAAAGAGAAGGGATTGTGGTTACACCTAATTTGTATGAACTGGAACAAGATTCACATCAATCTCTGATACAGCTGCTCAGACTCTTTTACCACAGCCTGAAATAACAGTGCAAGTTCACATTTTGAGATGAAGGATAAAAATAAAAAGCTAGCCTTAGAAATATATATCGTAGGGAGAAAGGAGGAAAAAAGTCAGCATCCTAGGATCATTTCACACCTTCAAAAAAACCCACTCTTTCTAAATGCTCAGGGAGACATAAAAGAGTAAATGCTATAATTGATCTAGAAAAATATTTCTTCTTCAAGAAAGTATTTCTGGAGCTATCATGCATTGTGATTTTTCCTTAATCTTATGTCACTAGGTTATTCACTGGGGAAAAACCCAATCCATCTGTCAAAGAGCCATACACACACAATCAACAGAATGTGCCTGCCCCAAGTCAAGAAAGGCTTCCACCAATGGTGTTAAATATCACTTGGAAAACATTTGTTGGTTTTGGTTAAAGGACTTCATAAAAGCAGGAAGGACAAGGGGATGCATGAAGAAGAAAAAGTTTCTCTCTTTATCCTAACAGCAAAAGGGACACATTGTAAATTGGTAGTAAGAGCAATTTATCAAGCTGCTCAGAAAGTTAGTCAGTAATGCACTAATTTCCTCTGAAATGCACAAGCATAACTGAACAGAGGTCATCATGTTGTTGTGATGTACATGGTTTTAATCACAGTAAGCCTTCCAGTTTGTCTTCTCCTCTCTGCAGATAACATCAATGTAGGTGAAAAATGCAGTTTTCTTTCTAGCAGCTTCAGAGCCATGAGACTGTGAATTTCCATCTGGGGTATGACACACCTTTTCACAGAAGCAGTTACTAGCATTCTCTGTATATATGATGAATAAACAGAAAACTCTTCAAAAGCCTTGACCACTTGACATCAAAAGTATTTCTTCCCTCCACTTCTTTTTCTTCAGTGTAACTGATTCAAATGGAAACAGCCAAGTTTCTCCTGCCTTGAACAGGAAGAAAGCTGGCACATCTGTTCTGCAGCTCCAGCATTTACTTTACCAGGGTTATCCCATCCCTGTATCTTCCATTAAGATGCAGAGTCCCTAAAGATATCTAAGTACTTAAAGGATTTTTTCTATTTAACAAGTGTAACAAAAGATCTACTGACAAAAATCCAACTTTCCACTCTGTTACCCAGGTCACTTGTGCTCTATCTCTCCACCTGCATAATTACATTAAACTAGTTGTCCCACTTCTATCAGATGAAACAAGTAATTACACTTAACTCACAAATTTGAAACAGCAGCCCAGTTCCTCTGTGCACTGAAAATGTATCTGTATTTCATTTCCCCAAAGACTCTTATTTCACGCTGCATCCCATTATAAAACTATATGTATGCAAAACTATATATATACATACACACATATATGTGTATATATACACATATATAATGTGTGTATATATGTATAAATATATACAATGTGTGTATATACATACATACATATAATGTATGTGTGTTTATATATATATATATATGCAAAATTACATCCTGGCATCCTACACAGCTAATTTTTTGCTCAACTGCATTCTTTTAATTACAATTGATTTACCTTAGGTAAACATCAAAATAATAAAAAAAGCCTTGTCACAAGTCAGGAGCAACCTTTCTAAAGAGGCACTGAGATACAACATCTCCTTTTGCTCTAAACCTTTCTCTTCATAGACCAGGTATTATCCTGGTATTATCACCCCTCCACTATTCTATTTCAATTAGACTGCATTCCTTGACACCATTAATGTGTAAGGTTTTGCTTAAAAAGTAATCCAGCTTGCTTCTTCTGGCCACAATAAACTAGGGAGGAAACTGGACTTAAGATAGAAAACAGAAGAAGACTATAGTGAATGAAAAAGACATAAAAGACATCTCACCTCAGAAGTACCACATTGTCTGACAGGAAGGCTCCAACAGTCATATCTGAAATGTTTGTAACATTGAGGCAGTTACAAAGGAGGCATAAAATTCAGTTTTCTCAAATCTGTTGCTAAATCACAGAGCATCAATCTAAAAAAAGCATTTTTGGACTTAGCCAGTTTGTCCCTTCAAATATCATTATGTCATAAGTCTTTTAACTGAAGGATTAGTTCTGTAATGTTCACTTCTGCTTCATTGTTTGATTTTTATTACTACTATTATATTATTGTCTACTTTTTGGGTTATTTTAAGATTGCCATCCTGATAGAGCAGCTTCCCAGAAACTTAAAATCTTGCCCAGATACTGAACCCTCATTGTGACTGTCCAAATACTTGAATTAGGCTATCATCTAAAATTTTTATCAGGAATTTTGTGTGGCAGAAGGGAAACGGAAAAAGCAGCTCAGTTTCACTGACCACCTGCAACGGCAGGAACTAGCAGCCTGAAAACAACCAGTTCTACTGTTTTCTCAGCCTGTTGCTGTATTTTCCTGATGTTCTCACTGCCAGAGTGGCTGACATACCTGGATAACCATTGCTATCCATATCAACTCCCCCTGATATGGACTGGCCAAACATACGCAGCTTTGGGTTTATTGTTTGCCCAGACAGCTTCTGCAGAAGAAAACACACAAGTGAAATTAGTCATTAACAAAAATCCTCTTAAAAAAAACCCTTACCAAAGCAAAAGATCCCAAAATATTCAAGCATGATTTTCATGACCACTAGGCCTCTCTTCTGTGGGCTGGAAGTACTACACACACTGCTGTCTTGCACTTCATCCACACAGTCCTAACAGGAAGGCTGTCGACTGCCCTTCTGCTCCTGGCTAGTAGGACACCAGTGTTGACTTGGACTAAAAACCCACACCTGCATTACAATACTTGTGCAGACCCAAGCAAAATAAGGAACACATCAAACAGATTTTTGCATGAGGAAAAAATATAACTGCACCCAACAGATCATTTTATTACCCTAATTTCTGTGACTAAGAGTGTTAAGAAGAATCTTAACAGTATTAATGATTAGTTAAAACAGAAAAACACGCACAACCATTTCTTTTCACCAAACTTGCCAGCTTACTCAAAGTCAAAACTATTCATTCTCATCCCATTTGGAAATTCTGCTTTCCATTATCTATTACAGAGTATTTTCTGTCACTTTGGAAGTTATATTTCATTTCTGCCTCCCCAACACAAAGATTAAATCACTTCTAACGTAATTTCTTTCTTTTTTTAATTACTAACACAAAACTTTCTCTAAATTATTTGCATTGTAAATACTTTTGTCTGAAGCAAATTAACATATCAAAATCTCTTTTTTTAAGAAGGCGATCAGTAGTCTCCCAGCTTTCAATCATTCTGCTGGGCCACTAATGCAAGACCTGAACTCAAATCAAGTTCTGATTGCAGAAGTTGCAGAGAGGAAACCATGAAGTATTTTTAATCTGTTGGAGGTGCATCACTGTTTTTGACATGTGACCAATTTTTCCTGGCCTTCCCATAAAATAATGTAATATTGGACAAAAAAATCAGGCAGGAAATATAGGGGGAAAAAAAGACTAGTTGAAAGTAAGAAAGATATCCTGATGTTAGTTTAAAGGGAAAACAGTGCTCCTCTGGTAGAGATCTCTTTTTCTACTTGCGGGCAGGTAAGCTTAAGAAAACTGGAAGTAACTCCATTCCCATATTACACTTGCATTTCATTTTTGGGGGTCCCAGTTAGGGTGGTAAATCCTACCAGCAAACACCTAAAAGACATCTGTGAGTTCTCTCAGCCCACAAGACAGAAGAATAACACTGCTTTTAAGCACCATAAATGAAAACAGCAGGACACAAAGCCAAGTCAGTGCTTCTGTTAAAAGCTGCCACTGAAGCTACTGAAGGAACATCAGAGAACAACACTTACCAGCACTTTAAATGAAGAAAACAGGAGGAGGGAGGAGGAAGAGCTACAAAATGAAAAGGGCGACAACATATACCCTGCTGGAACCCCTCCCCACCAGCACCCTTCACAGCTTATTTCAAAGAGGTACTCCACAGCATTAAAATGGATCAGGAATACAGTAACAAGGTACAAAATGTCTTCCACCTTCAGGTTCAAATCCAGGGCAGATAGGTAAAGTTGTTACACAGTTTTGGTTGCACACAGGACTTGAACCAGTGGTGTGTGCCCTGCACCAGATACTGGGAAATAGCACAGAGACAATGCCTGTAATCAGTGCCCCCGTGTCTGCCACAGGATATGGGACAATGATAGGAATGGTTTAACAAGAGACAGAGACCACACACTCTGCCACACTCTTGAGCTTGGTGTTTTCCCACTGACCAAGTGGAGAGACATGCTATATCTGCTGGCCTTGTTCCAATGAAGAGGGAGAGATCACAAACCGGATGCCTTCCTTCCCACCCTGCTGATCTGTCCTCCTTAAAAAATGTAAAATTTTCCCATGAATGATGAAAAAAAAATAAACCACCAAACTAAAAAATCAAACCAAACAAAAAAAAAATAAACTAAACAAAAACAAAATAATAATAAAAAAAACCTGATCCTTTTCAGCAAGAGCTGGAAGGCTCTGGGGTTTTCAGAGAGGAACCTCCCAACCAGACCCTCTTGGCAAAAATCAGGCAAAATTCACCACACATTATGAATACTTCTAAAATGCACTAAAGAGTCACTTAACTTCCTTTTTTCTCAAAAGCAGTGCATGCCATTTACATGTAAAAGGAAGAAGGACTAAACTTTTATAGTCTGTTAAAAGAATTGCCAATATAACCACTGAACTCTTTAATTCTGTGTAAATGATTTACTATGAAGGATCCCACCCAGCAACAAAACAAAACAATCAGAACTTCAAACACACAGAGGGAGGGAAGAGTCAGGCTTTCAGAACAATGAAATGTGCTAGACAGACACTAAGAAACACATGTTGGGCAGTATGAGCATAAATTTATCTTCTCTATTGCCAGGCTACAGCAGCTAAATTGCTGTGTCGTCTCTGCACAAGATACCATAGCACATCTCTAACAAGTTTTACTTCATAATAACTGGATAAGGGGAATGGCACCTAAGAATGGCCTTCTGACATATTATCAGAATGCAAGAAGGCCAACAAGGTGGGTAAAGAGGTACAAAAGAACTGTTAGTAATCTGTTCTTTATTCTCACGAAGTCTGCTTCTACAGGAAGAAAGTGCAACCTCCCAACTTCCCACAGGCCTCTCCATAATCTGCATGCTCAACATTTCCAGGGTTTTCATTTCTCTGCTGTATTAGTACTATGTCTAAAAACAAAAACTCAACTTTTAAGACTCTGCTTGCTTCAAGAAGATATAGCTGACAGCTATATCTTCAAACAAAGGACAGTAAAAAACACCTCCTGACACAATTTTACCTTTCAGCATAGATACAGACAAACTTTGAGAGAAGTCATCTTCAAACCAGGACTAAGAAAAGGATTTAGAGCTATGACAAGGTTACCTATTAAGGGACTTTTAAGTATGGTTTATTTCTGCAGGTTCTGGGAAAGTGACTTTCAGATAGTGATCATAAACAATAGCATCACATACCATAGAGTACTGAGGTGTAATACCATTGGCATCCCCATGGTAAATGTACACTGCTCCTATGTAGTTATTCTCCTTAGGCGCTCCAATGGCAACATCTGTAAAACAGTGCAGATTTCACAATCCATTCTATTAATCCAACTTTTCCCTAGTTTTAGGATGCAGCTATCCATAGGAAAACAGCTCCCCATGACAAAGATGATCAGCAGCTTATATGAACCTGGGTAGAAGGAACTTGTTTGATTTAATTAAGAGGTCATGTTGAGATAAACTTTAAAAATACAAAAATGCATATGAATTTGTATGTTTCACAGAATCAGATGTTGTGCCTAATTAGAAACATGTTCTTTTACAAAAATGTGTTTATCAACCAGCAACCATACTCAAAAAAGTGAATTTAGAATTCTTTCATAACCAAATTTTCAACCCATGAGAAAATCAGCTTTGTGAACCAAGATAAGATTGGCAAAATATTTACTATAGCAGTAGATTAAAGTTGGTTGAAAATCCAAGGCTACACAAAGAGGCTGGGTATATTAAAAGGATAAGCAAAAATTAAAAAACAACTGCTGAGAGTGAGTTTTCAAATTACAATTGATCCAATTTAACTCAAACTCCTAGAGACAGCCTGATCCCATCCTCCTCTCCTACTTGGATCTAGTAACTATGCTATCAGCTAAAATTAAGCATTTCACAATTTCTTCATATCCACGGACTGATCTGACTCTCTCTGCAGTCTCACCACCACCATGAATGACTAGAAATAATAGCAAGAAAACACAAGCAGATGTCCAGATGCAGACATGTCCAGAAGAGCACATTCACGATTTGTGAGGGCAATCTGCAACGAAGCTGGGTTAGGCTTAATGAATATTGTGTCTTGAGTGGCCTGGAAGAAATAAATCCAGCTACACACTAAGTTGGCCTTTGTTTAGAAGTCCTTAATCTGCACTTCTAGAAGCCAGGGCTGAAAAGGAACATCAACATTTTATTTTCACCTACTGCTCTCACAGCATGGGGTCTCACACTGAGCATCCTGAGAATGGAGCAGGGGGAGAACAAAGCAAGAGAGAGAAATTAATAGACTAAGTGCTACCAGGAATGAGAAGCTACTTCTGAATTACATTTCTTGATAAGAAATGAGATTACGTCAATGAAATCAGAAAGGCTTGAAAACATAGGGAAAGGGGCAAGAAGAAAGTCAGACATAGGCTTCCGTTTTGTTCAGGGTGAGGGTATCTAAAGCCTATTAATGGTATTATAAGCCATACAGGGAAGAAGAAAATACAACTGCAAGGAAAGCAAAGCAATGTAAATGTGACCTGCACAGAAACAAACTAAAGCAACACCAAGGACATTCAGCTACAAAACACTTTAGCACACAAATCCTGCAGAAGCAGATTTATCCTTGGGTTGAACCCAAGGTGCTAGCCAGGTCTGGATAAGCAATGCAAGACTGACAGTGTCACCAGCGTAGCTCACACTTACGGAGAAACAGCCATGGATGAAATTGCACTGACCTGGGAAGCCATCGTCATCAATATCGCCAAGGGCAGCCATGCTCTCCCCAAAGTGTGCATTATAGGCACTGTCACCATCCAGGGTGAGTTGTTCTTCCAGTACTCCCTAGCAAGCAAGAAATAAAATAGGATCAGGGAAATGGCCCAAGTCCTGAATGAGGCAAGCCTTTCCCAAGGAAGCTGCCCATATGCTGTGGGAATGAACTGGGGCAGAGCTGCAGCCTGCCACTTACTCTCATTGCAGTCAGATTACCTGGGCTCTAGAAATCGAATTTACTTGTGTTTTAAACCTTCTGGATTTTAGTCTTATAGGGAGAAGGGAAGAAAAAGGAGTGCATGACTTAATCAAAATACTAAATTAACTGAACAGTAACTCAGAGATGTAATTAAATGCAGCCACAGTGATTGATTACAGGTGGCTAAAAGGTAACAGCCCAGAGTTTGCTCTAATTGCAGATTACATCCATGGACTAAAATCCCCAGTCCAAGTTTATTCAGCTAAACTCCAGAAAGCTAAGGAGTATTTTTCCCTAAGCAAAGAACATTTGATAATTGGATTTGAAAACATTTTAAGTACAGCACAGAAGGATTAAAGCAAAGTTCTCCAAAAGCCTTCTTAAATTAAGAATAAGGAAATTTATTTAATGAAATAAAGAGACTGAGGAAAGTTGAAAATTAGGTAGCTTTTTACTGTTATGCTGCGAGAAGTCTTATATGCCACTGGTATTTCTTCCCACCCACCTTCTGGTAAGATACATAAGTCTTATTTTCTTACAGTCTTTCCTTCAGAGGAAAGGAACATTTCCACAAGAAAAAAAAAATTAATTACACAGTCTAAGTCTGTACTCACCCCAGGGTTGTTTTGGTTTTGCTTCCTTTGTGAATGAGAAAAACATACTCTCTGGAACATTTACTAAAATCTTTTACTTAGCTGAAAGGAGTTGCTAACTTTAAGAAAATCCCACATAATGAAATCGAAACACATCAGAGAAGACAGGCAGGCCGGTATGTGTGACTCAATTCTTTGCAGTTCTCAAAAAGAGGGCAAAATATAAGCATTTTAAATGTAACATGGCTTTGTGTGCTTGTTTTATAATACAGTTTTCTCTCATCCTCTGCAACAATCTCTTAAGCAATGGGGCTTGCAGAATGAAACTGATGCCAGGATGATATTTTGCTTTTTCTTTTATATACCTTTTATGTATCCTCAGTGCTCTTAGCATGCATACTTGTAATTCTTTAATTCTTTCTGATAACTTAGCATAATCTTGGTACTCTGTTTGGCCAGAAGACCAAATATCCTAGAGGCCTCATAGTTAGAGGCCAGAAAGCTCTACACTATCTTGAGAATTCTTCAGGATGGGGAGATATCATGCTGTTCATTCAAGCCTCTCATTGGGGCAACTTGTTAGATATGGTAATTTGTAAGGTCTATAAAATTATATATAAGATATATCAGGTGTACACTTTGACACATTCCACTTTAGCAAAATGGTGCACCATAAGGATCCCTATTAAATACAGAGGCAAAAACCCTTTATCCCTTAACTGTGTCTGGCTCTTAATTTTAAGGACCAAGGAAAAGGCATCAAAACAAAATTTAAAATGTCCACTGCCCAAAATAAAGCCCACAATCCTGCAAGTCATTGCTAGTGCAAGTAATTCTAACACTCCTGGTGCAGGAGTATAAGAAATTCATACTAGCTTCTTGACTATTTTATTGAAGATAAACATTAACTCATGTATACTCTCACTGTGAGCAGGATGCTGGCTATCTGTTTGGCATTCTGGACCCTATCCTGAGGGCCCAACAGCAACACTGCAACATAAAAGGTGGAACTGCCTGTGGATAAAACTGAAAAAGTAAAGCTCAATTAAAGAAGCAGTAATAAAAAATAAAATGACAGCAAAAAAACTTCTCACGTCTCCTAAATGCTAGGACTTCTGGTGAATTTGAAGTCTAGCATAAATAAACTCAAAGTTCACTAAATACAAGCTAATTTAATTTCAGTCTGTAACAACTCTTCCTTTAAGATAGCAGCTTTAGGACCTGAACATTAAATATTTTATAGTATGTAAACAATCATTGTTTTCCTATAAATAAAACATAAGAACAGTCTTGGCTAGCCTATACAACAAAATTCAGACTTTTTCAAGGCTCTTGTTAGGTCATCTGAAGTCAAACAGTCCCAGCTGATAAGAACTTCCCTTAAATCTCTACATGGGGCATAATGTAAAAGTAACATGAATTCAATCTCTGCTTTCTCTCCTCTCCCTCAATTCTCAGATATTTGCATTCTAATTTGTGTTTTAGGTTTTAGTGACCACCCAAAACACAAAGGAAACTCAGTCAAAGCTGCAGACTCTTACTTGGTTTTGGCATCAAATCCACATAAAGCCACAAATGCCACCAAGTTTCTACATACAACCAGAGACTTTCTCAGATCTCCTTGAAAGATTTACAGGATGAATATGGGCTGGCATCTGGCAAACTACAATACCAAATTAATCTTCCTGTGACTTTATGCTTTCCTAGAGACATCCAGAGTCCCACTTAATTGAGACATCGAGTTTCACCGTGCAGCACTGGAAGGACATAAGCACTACCTTGCTAGGGACCCACACCCTCATCCCTTACCAAGTCACCTCCTGTACATACTCACGTTTCCTCTGTTGATGTAGACTGTGACTTGACCCTCATCTCTGATCACAGAAAACATAGGTGCTCCAACCAGCAGGTCTGACAACCCATCAGAATTCAGGTCAACTGCACATAAGGAGGAGCCAAAGTAAGAGCCCATCTGTAACCAAGTTGAGTCACAACAAAGTATTCAGTATCTGCCCACACACAGGAGGAAATCATATAGGAGTGGTTTTTGTTTGATTTGGTTATTCTTTTAATTTCACATTATGACTTGATGCTTTATCACTCATAAGTACTCCTATAGAGAAAGCTTTAGGAATAATTATGGCAGAAATGGAAACACTTTACTGTAAGAGTGTATCAAGCCTGGATGTTTTACCAACAGAAGAGAAGTTATACTCTGGGACATACATAAGTAAGACACTTAAAGAGCTTTCTTAGACTAGCTTTTGCTTGTCAAATGCATAAAACTAGGAACAGGTGAAATGGGTCTCCCAAACCAGACCTGGACAGTGATACTTCACACCTAGTGCCAAACTTCCCTCAAGTTGGGTACCACAGATGATCTGGGGATACCTTAAAGAAATAATGAAAGAAAAAAAAGAAAAATAGGCAAGAGGTCATGAAAAAAGGTATCTAAGACCACCTCTTGATTGTAGATGATCTTCCCCTGTTCTATTTGTATTTATTTCTATCAATCACTGTCAAAGGGCTGGTTGTGGGTCTTAATCATTGTCTTTCCTCTCATGTACAGGCAGGTAAGTTGATACAGAAACAAAGACTTTCAATAAAAGCTTTTCAGTTGATACAGAACAAATATAAACCACTTTCAATTTCTACTTATTACTGCTCAATAAATTTAATTGCTTAAAATAAAGAAATACATTAATTTCACTTCATGATTTTTTTATATGGGTGAAGGTTAAAGACTCTTCCAGTCGGCACCCACATTTCAAAACACATTTAAACACAAGAAGGAAACCAAGAGCAGGAATGATATTTCACCCTTATTTCATTCACTTCTGCTAAGGTAACACAAGGCATACTCTTTGAAACCAACTACAAACTAAATTCTCACAATTAAAAGCTGATTCAGCAAGAATTTGGGAAAGATACCACTTTGTATTTGAAATTGAGTGTTGTTTCCTACAAAGTAGGAAAAACTGAGGTTAAAGAAATAATTGTTTTTGTTCTTGAATGCATTTACATTCCTCATAGCAGATGTCGGACTTGCAGTCCTCTGTGCCTGTAAGTTAACATGCATGAACCAGAACTATTGGGCAAACTAGAAGATGGGCAGCAGCAATTCTGTTCTATGCAGTCTGTAAGATTTAAAAGTTGCTAAATATATAATGCAAAGGTGATTGAAGAATAGCATTTCAGTTTGTTAATGCAGATTTTTGTGCTTGTGTGGGTTTAAAATCGGACCTCAAATATAATTTGATTCCAGTTCTTTTATAGTTAATGTTCCCTTGTGGATTTTTTATTTCTTTAATCCACAAAGATTTTAAAAGAAATTTCTCATGGGTAAGGAACAAAAGTTATGAAAAGTACTTTATTATGTATTCACACAGTTTTCAGGAAAAAGCTATTATTTACTTAACTGCAATATGATATGTCTGCAGCATGGGTGAATTCACAGTGTCTACAGTTCAGGTAAGAACCTGAAGTTTGCACATTGAACAACTGTAACAAGGTACTGAATTTTCTTTTCTCTTGTCTGCATTTGATTTCCTAGTTCAGCCTCCATTAACAAAAAAGGAAGGAAGAAACTGGCCTGCTGTTCACATCTGTCTACCAAGAATGTCAAAGCAATGAACTTTCACACCCCTAGGGAGGATGTAGCATTTTGTAAGAGTTCATTTCCAAGCAGTGCTCATTGCTAGCAGGTCTGGTTTTGCTTCTACCACAAAACAAAACGAAACAAAGAACAACAACCAAACAAAAAAGGTGATTTAGCACAGCCTTCATTTTTAAATAAAATTCTCAGTTGGATTTTAGAGAATGTGTAGAAGATGCGAATGAAAAAGAATCCTAGAAGAACTTGAATGATGTAAATAGTTGATTAGTTAAGCTACCTATAAGAGTAAAGCAATTAAATTGAAAAGGGAAAAGTTTTGGGTAAGACATGGAAACTTCCTGATGGCTCTCTTTATTAGGCAACTCTTTATAAGGAATAGTTAGGAGCACATCCCTAGGGACATTAAAAACTCAACAGGGAAAGAAATTAACAGGAAGCAATCAAATACAGGAGATGCCTTGGATGATCTGAGGGGTCTTTTCCTTTCAACATGTCTGTAATTCTGCTAGTGCAGAGAAATGAAAATTTTGGAGAGGCCCAAAAATACAAGTCACACCATCCACCTATACATTCTTGTAGTTAATTTCATTGAATTTCATTAAATTCAGTAAATATCCCCTACTCCAGGCAAGTTTTTTAATACTGCAACTGTGTCTTGCTGGGAAAAAAATAAGAAGATATAGTAACTCTTCCAACTTTAGGACACAGGCAAACACTTTTTTGGGTCTTCCTGAGGGTAGCAGGTCTTCCCAGAGCAAAAAGCCTCCAGAAACCTTTTTTTGTTTATTTCTTCTTCCAGAAAAACACAGGAGACCCCAGATAAGAGGTATCATTTCATCACTGAGTTATTCCCAAATAAAGCATTTTTTGTTGTTACCTATAGTTAGACATAACTATAGTTATGTCTAACTATATAGTTAGACTTTGTTTCTCCTGCAATACAGCTCCAGTAAGCACACAAATGAAGAACACAAGCTGTTCCTCATTCAAACACAACACCACACTGAGGAAGCTAGATCCCACTAACATTCACTAAATTTCATAGAGGGAGGGCAGCTCAGCTTTAAGGCAGCAATCTCAAGAAGAGAATGCAGGACTGATTTATAGTTAGAAGGGGGAAATCATCACCTGTCAAGGCAATGAAACTGCTCCTCTACAAAAGATTGTAACTGCAATATCCCCCTGGTCACAGCACAATACAGGAAAACAGACTGAGGCTTTGCATATTAAACTGAACTCCAGGTTACCCACATCTCCCAGTAACATCTACTAAGAGGAAATCTCTGCATCTAGGCTCACCTGGTGCCCCATGTCCTACATCTCAGAGGTACTGCTACAGTCACATAAAACTAAAGAGAATCACTATTACAATTTCCAGCAAGACCTTTTATTTCAGTCACATGGGCATTGTAGTAACAACTGCTACAGAAGAAATGGCATACAGCTGATCTGTAAAATAAGTTTATCTCTTCTGAAGAAAGAAAGAAACAGGGTTTGCTGGACAACTTATGAAGGAGTGGAATGAAAATGATGCTTTGCGATGACTGCCATTATTTCCCCCCTCTCTACCTCCCCTCTTAATAGAAAACACACATATATATAAATGCTCACCTTTTTTCCTGAAGCCTGAAAAATCTTTATTAGAGAGCCTGATTGTCTGTCTGTTCTGAAAACATAAACCTGAAAGGTGAAAAAAGAAAAAAGTTAACTAACTATTAAGTACTTGTGCTTTCTAAATAATATCTAAATCATAATTATGGCTATTGCCAGGATCCAGCTTCCTGACCACTCTACTGGTCAGTCTTTTTTTAAAAGATGACACAGAAGTTCTCCATTGCCCTGAAAAATCACAGGTTTGTCATAAGAAACACTTGTATATTATCTTGTTGCCTACTTTTTTTGGTACACTTATGTATGTGCACATATGTGCATTTAAAAGCATGTAGCCAAGCAATTTTCCAACTCTCAAACAAGCAGCACCTGGAGACTGTCTGGAAATAAGTGGGGCAAAAGACTGAGAATGCATAACCCTGCACCCCTTCCCTTATCTAGCACTCCTTTATCAAGAAAATGTGCCTGCACATACTACACTGCAAACTTCATGATGCTTTAGCAACAGCCAGAGTAGAAATCCTAATGAGAACCACCCACATTTCCACTGTTTCTGTCTGAAATAATTTTTAAATCAGAAAACTATTCAAACACAACCTACTCATTGCTTATTTCCACAAGAGAAACTGTTTAATCTGGAATTCTCAGATATAAAAATATTGATGATACAAGTTCAAGAACACATCTAGTACCAAAATTTAAGATGTAAAGTGAGCTTGTAGGAAGGGATTCCCTTCAACAGAAAGACTGGTTCAGTCAGTCTTTGAGACTCCTGTGGCATTTGACAGGCTCCCTCCTAGTAGGTGCTCACACAGTTTTTAGGACCAGAGCACCCCTAACTTCCATGGCCATGTGGCAGAGCCAAGCACTGGACATAGTTGAATATGTGGTGAGTTATTAACAGGTGGTGGGACTAACAGGCGGTGAGAGTTCAAAGCTGTTTTCAGTCAAGAAAACAGCACAGGTTTACTGTGGACAATTGCTCTATACACACAGGACTCCCTAGCTTTTGCAGTGGCATGTTTAGCAGCAACAACCTGTTGCCAGGTGGCTCAACTCCAAACCCAGCCTTAAATAATGACACTCTGAGAATTTGGAGAAATTAGTCTCATTAGGAATCTTGGCTTTAAGCGAAAAGGTGTGACAATGCTAATCCCTTTCTATCAGAGAAGTGGAAAAGATCAGCTTATTAGAGTGTTTGGGAAGCACAACAGGACCGCTCATTGCAATGTTCTGTATTCAGCACCTCTTACTGACACTTTGCCATGTGTTCCTGCTATCCAGATCCCATGCCAAGAGAGAATAACGTAAGCTTTTGCAACTAGAGCAGTAGTCTTTAAAATACAGAGTGAGCTGCTTTCTTGTGATCTCATGCTAGCAGCTATGTTTCCCCATCCTCCTCCTTGTAAAGAAATTAAATTTGTTCCACAGAAAAAACAGCTTGGAAGGAAGGTACATTGCAGCAGCCATAACAGAATGCCTGGGATAAGTAAACTATGTCTTTCTCACGCATACAGAGTATTTCTCATGCATACTGCCTCTCAGTAGCAACTGTGATGCTACTATATCCTGTATGTCCTAGTCATGCCAGGTATAAGTACCAAGTTCATCCTCTACTTTTATGCCATTTTCCCCACTTGTACTACTATCCCCTGGACATTGTTACTATCAAAAATAATCTGCCTAAACAGGCTAGTGCTCCTGGTAGTGAAGACTTCTCACTGCTTGTTATGTTCAGCTACAACTCATGTCACAATACAGCATGAGAGCCAAAGAGAGGAAGATGGAAGGGGGCTGTAGGACATCTTTGCTCAAGCAAGTGGTGACAGCAGGTCCCAAAAGGATTGCATTTTGAAGAAAGAGAGACAAAAGCAGATCCTTTACATTCCTTCCCTCCCTCTCCCCACTCCCACTTTTTCCACCTTTGTTTTAGGAGCATAAGAGGTCACAGTACTCACCCTCAACCAGTTTCTCCAACAGCACATGGATACACAGCATAGGAGAACCAGGCTTGCCTAACTCACCAGCGATTTCCATCTAGCCATTCACTTGTTTACACCTTTGGGACATTGGATCTATATATGCCTACAGGAAGATCTTTTTTGTTTCCTTCCTTCTTAAGAGACTATCACCGAGATTTCTAAGTACAGCTGGCAAAAACCCAGACTGTAATACACTAAACATCAACCTATTATGAAGTTTTAAAAATTGCATCAAATCACCTAATCTCATTCTATTAGAGATGTTACCTTGAAGTAAATACTGAAAAAGTCAAATGTGTGAATAAAAGAAACAGAAGACAAATTCTCCTTTACAAGTGTTTTCATTTCTAGCGAAAGTTTTAAGTAATATCTAAATGCAACAAATTCCAAACAAAAGCAGTCTGAAAGAGATTTTGTCTGTGTCTCACTAAAATAGGTATTGTAAGTATTGAGTGGGAAAGAGAGGGAAAGAGGGGTGAGGGAAGCAAGGCATCAGGAGGGACAGGTTGATAAAATTTGACAACTTCACCGAACTACCTCTCCTCTCCCTGGCTCAGTGCTCAAAACTACCCTGCAGACAAGAAACTCTTGTCTTCTCATATACACTAGAACTGCATCAGTATTACATTTCATGCACTGTTGCATCCTACCACATTACTGTTTGATAAAGAGCCACACCTTTCCGATGCCTCCATCCTGGGGAGCTCCTCCTACAATGTCAGTGGTAGTCAGCTGAGAGAAATGACCTGCTGTTACCGCATATCCTGAGTGGTAAAGGATATAAATAAATAAATTATTAATTAATTAATAACCGTGATAGGAAAGAGCCCAAGAAACAGATCAGCCAGACAGATCAAGCTTATAAGGCTTCACTGCTCCTGGGATGCACTTAAGAGTTCAACAACCATTCTGCTCAGGATGCAGCAATATTCTGTTCAAAAGTTCAAGAGGGTGGGAAGTGAGAGTGCACCCTCCAATACCCTTCCAAAAGCTGAGAGAAGAAAGCCATGTGTGTGGAAATGACCAAGAGACACAAGAAGCTCATACTGGGAGCAGTTTGGCAACTGCAAGTCAAGAGAAGGAAGCAGTAAAACAGGAAAAGGCATATACAAACAGAGAAAAGCAATCATATGACCACAGAGAAAGTATCATGTCAAAGAGCAACAGTCCTATTTGGATCAGACAGAAGTGTCCCCCTTTGGCTAAAATCACTGCCCAGGAAGGCCTGGAAAAACATGTTCTTTTTTGGTCAGAAGAAACAGAAGAGGACAGTAGGCAAAGAGGTCAGAGAAGTCAATAGCTTAAAAAGACTTTTGTCTAGGCAAGACAAAAAAAAAGAATGATATATCAAAGAAAAAAGTGTGTGTTTGAAAGAAAAAGATCAAATATTCAGCTTTATTTGCTATATTAAAATAATATATAATAACTAAAGATGAGTAGAGTAGCTCTCCTTCTAAGGCTTTTTTGTATTTACCTTGCACTTTTGCTACAAATTGAGGCTCTTATCAACACAGTAAACCCTAGGATTCAAGTCTATCAGTGGCAAAACCTATTTATGTCTGCAAATAGGTAAACATTTACTCTTCATTTAGCTATCACCAAGCAGTATCTCTGAAATGAGGGTTTTTTAAATATTAAAGGTTAAGGGGACAATGAAAGGTCAGTTCAAGACTTTAGACAAACAATACCTAACTGCTGAAATACCTCCTAGGTCTCAACAGTCTTAGGCACTTCAGAATAGGTGGAAGCCTTTAAATTAAACATTTTAGGGACATTAGCTATTTTTAGAGCAAGTAAAACCAATTGAGTTAAAGATGTACCTATAGCCAAACCTTTCACAACTTCTTTCAGTTGCCAATAACACATTTAGATAGCGTTATTTTTGTTAAAATTAATGCATCTGCAATACAAATTCTGTAATTATTTGTTATACTCATTTTAGAGGCACATGCAAGCAGACATGCAGTTTAACTAGTGACAAATAATTTGCCTGTTAAAGGGCAAAGGCAGGAATGTTAAGAAGCCCACCACAATCCAATGTGCTGTTCAGTTAAAATGCCTGTTCTATATTAGTCAAAAAAATTACAGCAAAGTGGGGGGGGAGGGTGTTAGAACAAGGAGAGAAAAACTGAGTATTTTAAATGCTTCATTGCTTCCAGATAAGTATCACTTTAATTCAAATATTCCTCCTTTCACACTTTTTTATAAAAATGCTCTACATGACCACAGAAAAAGTCAGTATCAACTTTATAGCGTCAAAGCCTTGAAATATATTGTTGGACAATTTCTTATTCACAGTGAGCACTAGAGAGCTGCTTACCAAGGTATGTGTACCTCCTGGCTATCACAGCATCATCATTCAGCTTGTAATATGTATTATCAGTGAGATTCAGTACTTTGAGAGTTCCTGTCCAATAATAAGATCCTGGTGCCCCCATGATAACCAGTTCCTACAAGAGGAAAAACAGAAATGTGTGGGGAAAAGGGAAGGAGGAAAAAATAACAATCAAAACTATACACATTAATGGAGAAGAAGCAGGATATTTACTTAAAACACCATTAATAAGTCCATTTGTAAAAACCTCCATTCTGTGTGCATTTGGACAGTACCCTTATCCTTCCTTCTTCCCAAACATGGAGGTCGCTGCATATACGCTGGAGACACACTGCCCTTTTATGGTCCACTTCTGTTCAGCTCTTCTGCTGCAACAGAAGATTTTCCTCAACCTTACTAACCATCAAGCTTATCCCTGCTAACATAGTTCTCAAAAAAATCTCTCTACTTTTTGACTTTCCCAAACATCCTTCAGAAGACCCAGAGACAGAAGTACTCCAGCCCACCCAGAACCCATCACTCCACCACAGATCATGCCCTGATGCTGGTTGACATGCTATACTAACTAACTATGATGGAAACAGCACAAATGATTTTGATTTTACAATTATGAAGCTAAACAGCTGCCATGCCATGTTGCCATGTAACAAGCAGGATGCGTGTTTTATGTCCTAGGTAAAACATTTTGCCCAGCTGTGTCATCAGATACATTCTGGTCTTTGAGAGATAACCTGGCTGTAGAGACATCATAGCATCATAAAATGGCTTGGCAACATTACAGAGAACCAGAATGATTGAGCATTTTAAAAGACCATAGGAATCAGGCACAGTTTGATCCAGAATTCAAAGGCAGATGGTCATGGATAATGTTTTTGAGTCAAAATCCAAGGTACATTTACGTTCAAGACAAATTCACAAAATGTCATCCCAAAACATCCAGCAACCTTGCAGAAAAACCTTGATCCTGGATGTGGTTTTAAATACCTCCAGCAAGGGACCAAATTAAGTGCGGGGAGCATTAAGCCCAGGAAGTTCTCCATCCCCCAAGAAGACATGTGAACAGCTACTTTCCTCACATCTCCATTCAATGCAAAGCCATGGGTGGACTCCGTCCTTGTGGAAAATTGCTACCATATCCAAGTCCCCTTCAGGTGACCAGTTCCAGTCACGGGGGAGATGTAAAACAAGCAATTCTCCTAATAAGACTACAGGGACAGGACTGCAAAATCAAATAAAGAGCAGGATGTGCTTAGAAATAGCTTTTTCCTCATTACAGGCCATACCTGTCAGGTCACTTACTGACAGGAACAACTACCATCCACAGCACTGAATATATCATAGAGAATCACCTGTTTGACCCAAAAAAAAGCCATTAATCTGCATTTCCTGCTGCTATCAGGCTGAAGTGGTAAAAGTTCAAAAGTATCTTTTGAACTAGAGTAACAAAGGAGAATTTAAGCCTGGGAACAGTAACAGGCTGGAGAGAGCAGACAAGTCAAGAAACAGCTGCTGCTGGCTGAACATCCGGTTAGCAGACAGTGCCCTTGTGACAACACTGTCTGCCACCCCAGTTTACTGAAATGGCAGAAGCAATTTCTGAAAGAGAAAACCTTTATTCTATTTGTATCAGTCTGGACAATACATTCTGTAGATTAGTGCATATATACAATACATAATTAAGAGTGGGTATGTGTTCTTAAATAATTTTAAATTAAAGCAAAACGAACAAGCAAAAAAGCCACAACTCTGAAACATTAACAAAAAAAAATAATAATCTATGCAAAAGGAAACAAACTTATTCTTGACAAAACTGAAACATGGCTGATAGACTTTTGTCCAGGAAAGAACATGGTCAAGTATTTAGAACTGCGGTGCATATATTCTACCACACTATTTTTTCTCCATCTTTCTGCAAGAAAGAACTGTAACAGAACTGAAAAAAAATGTTTATCTCCTGTATATATGTGCATTATATTCATGCACAGATACACATATATAAAATGCTTCAGGAAAGACTGTTTACAAGTTTTGGGATGTACATAATAAGAATATTCCCCAAAGACATTTCCAGAGTCAAATAATTTATACTTATCCACAGAGCTTGAGAGGCACGTACACATATGTATGAACCTCTGCACAGTCACTGTGCAAGAAACAAACACCTAGAAGCAAGACAAGGCAGGAGGGTGTTTGCTGGCAGGAAGGGACCATTCTCAGCCCTCAGCCCACTGTCCAAGCCATGCTTGGGAATCTCCTCCTGTGGCATGCAATGGGAGAGTCACTTACCAATCCCAACACTTCCATGCATGTGCCCCAGCTCACCTCAGTGAAGAAGCCTGCAATCCCTGCCTGGCATGAACCATGTTCCTCCCCATACTTCTTCTTGTACTCTGGATAGAAGAAGAGAAAAAGACAAACTGTGGTCATCCCTGGCACAGCACACACTCTTCACCTGAGCGACCTGCATTACTACTCACACAGCCTGGAGAGACACCAGCATGCAGGGCTTCTGAGGTTTTTTTTGGATCAGCCACCAACATGCACCATGCAGCACACTCACCCACATCAGGGAGTACCACAAGGAGCCAGAGAGAGCCACTGGGGAGAGAGGCCAGAGTGCTCCTTCAGAGATGCTAAACAAGCAATGCCACAGTAGCATGAAATGATCAGCAGCATCACTCCAGTAAAGGTGCATTAGAGGAAGCTTCCATCTGTGGCAGATCACCACAGCTCAGAAGGGGTTAACAAAAGGTGATGCATATGCCTGTGTGCCATGGACTCTGCACTAGGAGGTTTAACTCTCAGGCTCATTACTACCTCAGAGAAATAAGCAATCTTCCCCTACAATAACAGTCATCAAAGCCCCCAGAAGCATTTCTGGTGAGGGTGCTTCAGGACACAAACTCCAGGAAGAGAACAGTGACAGAGGAAAAGCGATGATCAGACAACAGACTCTTTTGCAGGATGTTTAGATCTGCTGCTTTTCATGGCTACGTGCTCAGAGCTCCCAGTTCACACGGAACCCAACCAGCACCCTACAGCTTTTGTTTATGGATTTTACATAGCAATCATTTGACCCATCAAACCTGAGGAATTTTTACTTTATCTTTTTGATGAGGAGGAAAAAAGTATTTCTAGAAATACATTAAGTTCAGGGTGGGGAGCAGGAAAAAGAGGAAAAAAAGAAAATCACTTTCCACCCTGCCCTGATTCAAATATTTTTATCTTGGATGTATTTGAAACTCACAGCTGGATCAGAGCCCTTGCAGTTTTTTTCCAGAGCATTATTTTCAAGTATCTACCATACTATCACTACTTCCTGTATATTACAGTAATTTATGGTCAAAAACAATTTACCATATAACCCAACATTTTTTTTTTTTTATTTTAAGCCCCGTTAACTCATTGCTAATGATAAAATTTATAATGAAATCACTGAGCAAACTGCCTCTGGAACCAAGCAAGTTCCTTTGGAGTTGTATTTTGTCTTGCAGATCAGAAGGAATTAATTATAAAAACTGCCACCTTCTTTCAAAATATTTTATGTAGACATACATATATACACACACACACCATTCTCCCTTTTGTATTATAAACAGTCTCTTCCTAACATCATAAAGATGTTCAGAATTTCAGACATTTGCTGAGGTAATACCAGTTGCACAGGGAGAAGACACCATGCAAAATAGAGACTTGATCCACAAATCACAGTTCAAATGCCCAATACTCTTGGCCAAGGCAGGGTCCTACCAAAGCAGACCAGCAGACCAGAAGTACAGCTGGGTCTCCTGGAGGTAATGCATGACAATTCCACTGAGAACTGAAGCCCATAGCTATTCAGCAAGTGTTGAGTTTCTGAATTGCTAACCCTCCACATACAGATTTGCCAGGCAGTACCTGCCTAGGGGAAAAAAAATTTTTACCAATGAGAACATTTTTTTTAATTAAGAAAGCCAAGAAGAGGAGATTCCTCCTCCCAGCATTTCCTGAAAAATAATTCTGTGCATGTCTTGCATTCACTATAGCAGAATCCCCACCCTTGCATGATGCAATGAGGAAGGTCAAAACCCATTTGGAATTAAATCTGGTGAAGGCTAACAAGAAGGACTTCTTCAGATACATCAAAAGAAAAGGATACTAAGAAAAATGTAGGGCCCACTGCTGAATGGAAACAGGGACCCTTTGCAACAGAAATTGCAGAGAAGGTTGAAGTACTGAATGGCTTCTTTGACTGCCTGGTTTGAAGTTTGAGGTGACATTTGCTTTCTTCCTGTCTTCGGGCTCTCTTTGTTTCAGTCTTCATTGCCAAGGCCGTGACATTTCATAAGTAGAAATGTAAGCACAGAGGCCCAAATACCTCAGATATTGGGGCCATTTGAGAATTTAAAGTTTGAGTGATGCAAAGGAGAGATCAGCACACCCCATTTCAGGGGGAATCAAGACAGATGTAGTCCTCCCCAAGGAGCCAGCAGCCCAGTACAGACAGGCACTGGGCTCCTGGATTTGCACCTAACCTTTTCAGCACAAAACTACCCCTCCTTGTCTGCCCCCCTAACTCCCATCTGCAGTGATGTACACCTGCCTCCACAGCTAAGCAAGATTCCTTTCTACCCGTGCATCCATGGCCAAGGGGTGCCACCCATCCTAGATGGTCATATCCCAGCATCACAGACTTCTGTCTGCTCCTTAGAGCCAGTCTGCCTCTCTCAAGCAACGGATGAGCCCAAAAGGGATGAAAATAAAGATTGCTTCTACCTCACCTCCACTTCAGTGCACTGTAGTGACACCTGTCACTCATACAACATAGCCAGCCAGCCAGCCATGAAGTAAAGCAACCAACTAGATGGAAACTGTGCAGTTATTGTACCAGCTCACTGTTTTTGTACACATGAATAACAACCTTTGTGTGAGGTTAAATTCATTTGTTTTTGCATAGCTCCAGGCAATAACTGCAGTCAAGGACAAATTAGTTGCTTCTACACTTATTTAATCTTTCTTGTCTGCCTGCCGATATCCATGCATTCCTGATTACAGAGACTGCAAGCTATGAAACTGCTGCAGCAACAGCTGGCAGCAAAGCAACATGATAAGGCTGAGTCTGGAAGAGGTTGCAGCCTTTGCAACTTCAAAGATGTGCCATGAATAACACATATAGGAAAAAAGAGAAGAAGATGGCAGTAGTTTGTAGCCAGGATGATCTCAGGTTACAAGAGAAGTGAGACTGAGGAAGGAGTAATTGCATAAAACAACACACAAGCAAAAAGAATAAGCTTTGATGTGGGACAATTCGGAAGGTAAATACCCCTGAACTTTTTCTTTGAACAGAACACTCCGCCAGTCTCTAAGCAAACTTCAACACCATAACATAAGCTAAGCTACGGAGTACAGTAAAATAATCTATCATTCTCAAAGATGTAAACTGTCACATATGCTGAAAGGCTTTTGTTTCCTGTATTACAGTGTTTCACTACTCTAGGAAGAAACTAGTAAACTTTCTGACCTAGCATTGTGATACTGAGTTTCCACCATAAAGCAGGGATGTTTTGATAGCTCCCGGAAAACCAAATGTGGTTTGGACCTGTGGGAAAAATTACTTTTTCTTTTGGAGGCAAAGAATATGAGTATGTGCTGTTGCCCTTTTTTACTAACCAAAGGGACCATCAGTCTTCCCCACTTCTACTATCAATTCTTACCACAGAGGAATAGGAAACCATTCTAGCTTTCCTCATCAGCTGGACTGCCTCTCACAGTGCACATAACCATCCTTCTTTGCAAACCAAATGCACTGGGGGAATGAAGAGGCAGCTCCCTGTTTTGGAAAGCCATCAAAACTATGGGGAAAATAACCAATTGAAAGTATTGCCTGTTTGCCTGTAAAACTGTGGCCCCATAGCTGTACTACAAAGGATGTTCAGCTCATCTAAACCAGATTAGTTCCTACTCAGAGAGATTGTATTTAACTATTAAGCTTGCTGCTCTATTCTAATTATCTCTCAATTCCAGATTTCTGTCAGCCCTTTCAGGGAAGCCAGGCAAGAATAAAATGGATTGAGACTACTATGCTGTTGCACCAGTGCCATCTAGTCAGGAAATTTCCATTTCCACCATGGATGGACACTGATACGCACTCAGCTGGCCTGCACCCTTCACCACCTGAGGCTTATCACCTAGATGCAACAAAAACAGGGCTTCTGGAAGCAACCACACTACTGTCTACCCATATTTGCACATGGTAAGATCTAGAGAAGGCTGAGACACTGGAATGTTGTCAGGCAAAAGCATGTGTCCTAGTGCAGGGTTTGCAGCCACAGGTCTGGTAGCCTCCCAGCAATGGCCACAGAGGCTGTCAGTGTTGAAGCACTTCAGCCTCTATGCTTTGCGCTAACTATTCATCAGTCTCAGTGGAGGAAATTTATTCTGCTCCTTCCAGAAAGTGAAGGAGAAAAGTTATAAGGATTAATGCAAACTTATTTCATGGCAAACCTTAAACAATTAACTCCTCTGTGTGACACACTACAGCTATCTCTCTCAGAGCTTGCTTTATTGAAATTTAAAGAATCAGGAATAAACAAATGCAGCCTTTCCTTGTGACACTGATTTCATGTCTGGTGGGGTGAGTGGGCTGGGTGGAAATCAGTCCCAAACTTTTAATTTTCACTTTACCATGCAGTGAAATTACACCAGCATAGTACTGCATCAATCCTGCCAACTTTCCATTGGCTGCTCTACATGTACTGTACTAAGCCCACACATTTCTATTTTTTAGCAATTCCTGGCAAATATCCTGTCAGATTAACAGCAGTTTTACTCCAAAAACATGACACATAGTGATTCTTTACTTCCAATGAATACAAGTGATTCTTCTCTTCCAGTAACCACATCCCCACCATCGCTTCAGGCAGTGCAGGAGCAGTAACAACAGCCCAGAGGGAGCCCCACTGGCATCCCTGCATGCGTGTAATTGTCCATAAAGTTAATATCAGATGATTTGCAGTGTATGACATCAGTGTGAGGCCTTATCCTAATTTTACTGACAGTAACAAGGAGGGCACGGAGGCAGGAAAGGACAAATACAGTAGGACAGTACTCATGACAGGAAGGCTTACATAGCTTATAGGTACTGTGCTGCACAGCAGACAGCATGGCTGGGACAAGTCCTTCAAAACCTCTCCCATATCAAATAAGGACCAATTTCAGGACAGGGAAACACTCAATGCACAACTGCATGTCATCTCCAAAAGGAGTGTGGGTTTGCAATGGCAGATTCCTAAGCAAAGCCCAGAGGAAGATGAGGACCCACCTCAGAAGAGTGAGCATGAAATGGACAGAGTTCTGTCACAGACCTGGCTTTACAGGACACTGACCTAGGACCTGGCCACTCAACAGCAACAGAGAAACTTGTCGGAATATTCACTGCCTTATCCCTCTCCAACATACTAGCGCCAGCAGCAAGCCTGCTGCTGGCTGCTGCCAGCTATGGACAGGAGGGAAAACAGTTAAAAGCAAATAAGTAAAATCAGAGCTCTTGCCCACAACAAACTTTGCTGCATTTTGTCCTCCAAACTTGCCCACTTCCTCAGGCTCCTACAGTAAAGAAGTGAAAGAAAGGAGGAAGAAAAGATGCTTTCCCCAAAATGTTCCTCTCAAGGTCAAGAATCTTAGGAGATACCATATCTTCTACCTAACAATACACTTGTGCATCTAGTTTAATTAATTGCTCTTGGCCAAGGAGACGCTGTCTTCTGAAGTCTTTAAAAAATTGAAACATGAGATAAAAGTCACATATGCATAGAGAAGGAGAAATTAAAATGATGGCACATGGGATTTGGTGCAGAACCAAAACAGCCACCCACGGCTCAGAGCTGGAGCCCTCCTCTGAATCCACCTCAAACCCAGACCTTAACACACAGCAGCAATGTAATATAAATTATTGCAGAAGTACCCCAAAGTGAGGAAAGTAACTCTCCTCCTTGTCCTACATCTCAATACTCTGATAAATGACAATATAAATATGGAAGTGTTTCCATAGGATAGGCAAATTGGTTCATGATCGCAACATAATTCAGGATTTTTATTCCATGTCACAGTGACGTGTAAGAGGCCAAGCTCAGATCAAAGTCTTCTCATTATTTACCTAAGCAGAGAGCCGCTGCCTCAAAACACAATTCAATTTACAAGTCACAGAATGTTGTGCTACTCCCCCAACCTCATCCAAAACCCAACTGCCACCACAGCTGTGTTGCAAGGCAGCCACACATCACCAAAAAAAACAAAAACAAAAACAAAAACAAACAAAAAAACAAAACAAAAAAAAAAACAAAAAAAAACCCAAACCCAGAAAACAAATCAGTAGTGAAGATTACTGCAGTACTAGAAGCATAGCAAGGGACACTATAATCTCCACTCCTGGTCTGACTCCTTACCTTCATAGCAGGGCAAGAGCTTCCTCCCTTTGGACTGCAGGTCAGGAGGAATGATGTTGCAGAAGCCATGGGGCAAGATGTACTCTGTCTCATAGTAGATGTTTTTCCAGCGGTGTGCACATGCCTAAACAGATCATATAACATGGATTATTGGCCCAGAGTCACAGGAGATCACTCCAACCAAGGTAGACTATGCATGAACAGAACCACTCAGCACCATCTTCACCCCAAAGGTCCACATCTCCTTACACTCCACTGCTTCTAGATAAAGTACCTTCTTATTGTTAGCTTCTGCAGCTCAGGACATTGTCTGACCTGGCAGCTCAGATCTCAGCCTTAACATGTATGCAACTAGGAAAACAAGAGGTCTCAGAGCCTATGCTGGACATTTCAAAATCTCTGACTGTGGATGAATCCTCACAGACAGCAAAGCTTTTCTAACTGAAGATGCACTAACACAACCCAGTAAAAGGTGAAAAACAGGAATAAAGACACTGAGAATACTTAGAAGGTTAAATCACCAAATAATACATGTGTGAGTCAAAGGCTGGTTTCCACTGGGAAAGGTAGCTCTGTGTTCTCGTGACAGATGTGCTAAGCCTTGCCTACTGGTAGTGAATTGAACTGAAAATGCCAAGGTTTCTGTACCAACAAGAGAGGCAACATTAGCCAAGGTGCAAACAAGCTGTAGAGCTTTGTAGTGAAGAATGAGATCATCCTGAAAAACAGGACCCACCATGACACATGCTTGGTACAAATGCACAGGCGTACAAGCAAGCAATGTAGAGCCTGGTTCACACCTTCTCAGAACCCATTTGCTCCAAAAACTAACAATGCATTGCTAACAGCCAAACCACAAGTTGGCTTCTGCTGAGGATTAATTTGGAATAAAAGAAAAGGAAACGTGAAACAGCAAGGGCTTTGAATTTAGCACGTGCCAGACCTATCTCCAGCTACTCTGAGTCTAAACTGAAGTCACTGCAGATGTGTAAATTTATATCATTTAAGGCTTAACCCCATGCCAACAGAGCAAGCCTCTATGCTACAAATCATCCCTTCCACATGCCTTCAGCTTTTCCTGGAGGCTTTGCATAAACCCTCTTCAAGAACCCCATATTTGACCCCATAGTTCCCAGATGAGATACCCTATGTCTTCCATTTCTGTGTGTCACCCCACTTTTCTGCCTCAGTGCCTCAGAGCTGCACATCAGAGCATCTCAACATTGTTAAAAATTACATCCACTCATAAAGCAGGCACAGCTGTGTCACCTCACCACTAAAGGACGTAGGAAGTGTATCAGCCACTGAGAAGCTCAAAATTCAATCCAGCCATCAATAGATTTCAATATACTTATGTCCAGAAAGACATAAATAGGTAATATTACTCTCAAAGAGCAAAATCAGTTGTGGAAAACCTGCTCTTCTGTTAGCAGTGTTACATTTGGAGTTTGATATTTCTTAATTTCCTGTGCTCAAGGAGAGGCACATATTTCCATATACAGCCATCACAGAGGGACAGTGAAGGGCTCTGAGGGCTGCACAAAGTGTTGCACCACACTGCATGCTGCAGGCTGCCACCTGTAATGCAAAGAATCCTTCTGAGGGCAGTCTGCTCCACTGCTTAATGCATGTGAAAAATGCAATGAAGAGCAGTTTTGCAGACTCCTGTATGCACTTTAAGGAGGCTCAATTATGATTTCCATTCCCACTCACTACTCATTCAAAATTCAACAGCAACAGACAACCAACATGTGAAACACTCATTTTCATTAAAATCAGGAAATAGTTTCTCTCCTGATGGATCTGTGCTGTGAGCACAAATATACACATGCACAACTCTTGCAAAGACAATGCCAAAAAGACACATACCATTACAGTGACAGTCAAGTCAATCCCAACTCTGGATATAAACTCAAATGGAAACAGACCAAGAGTATTATTTAAAATTTTGGAAAGATAAAGGATAATGCTATTATAAATTCCTTGATGTTTTATATTTCATAAACTGTAAGACACTCACATAAATTAATGTACTAATTAATCTCAGAATAGTACAAACATGGAGTTCAGGAGAGCAGTAGCATTTTATCACAAGCAGGTGTCTTTGCTCAGGAGTGAGGTGTAGAGGCCAAGAAATATAAAACAATATATATAAGGAGAGAAAAAGCTGCTGCTGGGTAAGAAGTCCACAACTTGAAGCTGTGGGCTCAGTCTAGCAATTCTGAGCACACTTAAACGAATCTGATAAGTCTTGGGTTAATGACCACTTTTCTGTATTTTCATGCACAGAATATACATACATTTCATATACAATGTGTATTCAGGCACACAATAGTTCACTACTGACTGCCTTAGTCTGCAAACCTTCCTTGGTTACCTGAGTCAGCGCTTCCCCAGACTTTCCTGTGCCACAGCTACAGAATTTGACATTTTCACAATGGACAGGAGTCCAGCAGCTCTTCTTCCTCCTCAAAACTCATTTCTCTGTAGCCAGAAAATCAGCATATCTGTCTCCCTGCCACAACAAAAAATCTGATTTTGGATTTTTTTGTCTTCCCAAAAGCATTTAGAGTTGATTACAGTTCACTGTCACTGTATCATTCAATATTGCCAAGGCAAGGCAACATGGGTACAGGCTTCCTTCTGGCAGCAAAAGCACATGTGTGTAGAAGTCTTCAGAACAGAAGTGAGTCACCTGAATTTGAGGCAACTGCAAACAACTGACAGCTTATGTACCCTGTTTTAGATGCAAGTTATAGGTCAGTCCGTGTGCAATAAGGAAACCATAAGCACACTCGGGTGCTCAGCAGCAGCTGCTGGGGCACAGGTTCCAGCTCTACCATATAACAGGGGAGAAATGATGCAAACCCTTGAAGCAAAATAAAATGCTTCTGAGCAAAGCAAGATGAGATATCTATTAATGCTCAACACTGCATTACCACAATACAATGAATAGGCCATTTTAGAACTGCTGACACAGCTCTTTTGCATATTGTTGCAGCCATGGGCTTTGCTCCACAGGAAGAGCAACACAATGACAGAAGTGGCAGGTATTTAGGAAGAGCAGGACTGAAGGATGTGGCTTATCTCCAAATCACAATGCACCACCCCTGGTTCCTCTCCTAACAAAAGTAAAAGGACGAATTTTACTGTTTTGGTTTGGAAAGAGTGAGCAATCTCAGATGTGTTATTGCAGTACTGAGATTATTGCAGACTGACTGATATACAAGAAGCTTTCTTATTTAATCTTACTCCTGCATCTGCTTATATCCTCACTGTTTGGTGCTTGATTATTTAATCCATCACACAAACACCAAATTCTGGTTTAGTAACATCCTGGCACAATATGGGCTCAAACACAATCCACATTTCACCAAATGCCAGCTAAAGCCTTCTGGCATGCTCCTCACCTTCCCTACTGCCCCTTGCCATTTAAGCTGGCACTCTTGTCAGGCAGCTGGGGAAGGCTGATAAGAAAAAAATTTAGGCCACTAAGCAGCTACAAAGCAAAAGCAACAACTTATTTATACAACCCACAGTTAAAGTGTGGGACTAGCTGATGTAACACAGGATGTCAAGAAAATGAATATTTCACATAGGCAAACTACACTTGTTAATGGAAAAAAAAAAAAACAATCCAGGGCTACTGACCACAAAGATACTGCTCTGACTTAAAGGAATCCCTGGAAGAGATGCAGTAAATAGAGCTGTAATGTCTGGCACTATAGACTTTACACACTCCTAACTAAAGAAACACACTCGTGTTATCTAGCAATTTAAAAAACAAAAATTGGCGAGTACAGGTATAAACACATATTCAGACATCTTCTCAGAACACCAGTTTTTCAAATGGGCTTCAAAGAAAAGCTACATTTTAAAGAAATGCTAATCCTTAAAATCAGAAGAGCATGTGTATTGAAAATCATCTGTGGGAAAATCATAAAACTTCTTCAGTAAAAACTTCTCAAAACAGAGAGTAACAATGACCTGAAACATCCAGGTAATTCTCTTCCACAAAGGAATCTATATGCATTCTTTTCAGGCTCTGCTTACACACAGATGCATAATTAGTAGTTCAAGACTTCGGTGATAAATAGTAATGAGAATTATATAATTAAATATTCTCCAGCATGTGGATATGATCTCTTTGGTGAGGGGTAGCATAATCTTGTCAGATGGCTGGATTAGGATTGTTTTAAATCAGTGTCACTTGTGGAGACATTTTACCAGCCTAAGGTGCACTGAAATAAGCATACCATCAGCTGTGTATTTTACTTTATCTACATTTCACTTTTTAACCTGCTTTATGTGTGAAATTTCTACCCCCTCAGCCCTAATCCAAGGTCTGTCCCCTTAGCCCTAATCCAAGACCATCCATGTCTCTCATCCTTGCAGCCTCCATTCAGCCAGCCAGCACCCATCTTGGCAGCTGCTAGGCTTTTTGCCCCACCAGCATTCCCTTCAATTACTGCTTCTGTCTAGGGAGAAGACCCCTAAAGATCAGCTGCAACCTGTTTCCCTTTGAACCAAAATACACAAAGTCACTATTCTTAAAATATAATTTCAACAAGAAATTTAGAGCTGCCTAAAAAAAAAGTATGAACAACCTTCTAAAAATTAACGTGGATGAATTTGTCTATTTCAGCCTGATTACTGGACAATGAAAAGGAAGCTATCTCTCAAGGGTGGTGTTATCCTGATCAATGCAAGTTACTTCTCAGTTGTCACACACAACTGAGCACAAATACAGCTCAAGATACACCTTGAAAATATAAATTTCTTGCACTAGCATGAATACCTTAATTTTGTCTTCTGTTGTATATGATTATAGAGTATTTTATTTATGCCCCACTTTCTCCCCTCTTCCTCTAGTCCTGAACACGTTGAAAACATCCAAGAAAAGTAAAGGTAGACCCTATCACACTGACAAGGTATATACCAAGAGAGACAAGGGGAAAAAATATCACAGTACTGTGACAGAAAGGTATCAAACCTACCTGCTTCCCATGGGGAAGTCGGTGCACAAGGATTTGGGGCATAAGCACCTGTACTCCAAATGCACATTAAAAAAAGGTTTTTGAGGGAAGGGGTTTGTCCTCATGCATGATTGGTACAGCAATCACTGAACAAGATCTTTCTCACTAGCAGCTTTTTGACAGTTTGATGTTACATACAAGGGCAGTCCTCTATATCCCTGTACAGATGAGGCCAAAAGCTTCCTACTCACAAACAGTGCTGTTTAGAATTAGACTGTTGTCAGAGTTACCCTGATATAACCTTGACATTTGCCTGCCACATATAATATACACAACATTTTACTGCAAATTTCTTTTTATTTCTGTTAACTTCCCTGCAGACACACTCATTCAGGTAGACAAGTCAGAACCCAACCATGCTCTCCTTGTCCTGTCTATGTGCATAGTAATCTTACTGAAGATGATAAGTCAACCTACACACAGCTAAGACATCTTTATTTGCAATACCTCAACCTTGTTAACAAGAGATTAATACAGCTAAATGAAAAATATGACCACAAAGAGAAATTTACATTTTTCCTTGTAAGTTTTGAGACACAATTCATATGCTCAAAGAAAGTGTATGCTTTCATATTTCCTACATAAACAAAGGCAAATTACAAAAAAACAAATTGGTAGAATACCTCCCAGATAAATTGTATTTATTCAGTCCAAAGATAAAAACCCTCAGATTTAGGAGAAGTCCTTGGCTGACACAAGTCAGGTGTGATGGCTTGGAATCCTCTCTCTATAAATCACATCTTCTTGCTAGGGCTCCCTTCTGCTTGAAGAAAGGGATTGCAGAATCTGCTGCCTCTTACTCTGGACTCCATCAGTCACTGTCAAACACAATCCTGATGTGCTTAATAAGGAAGCAGCTACATTGTTAAGGAGATCAAAGAACAGCATGGACTTACCAGCACACTTCCACCAGCCTTTGGCTGTCTAGCTAGGCTCACACCCATCCATTCATTATCTCTGTCTTCCTTACAGGTCTTTCCGCAGAGCATGCCCCTAGAATTGCCTACAGACAAAAAGGAAAGGCAGCAGCAAGGCAAGGAGACATGAGTTTTAAATAACTAACAAAGAATCTTGACAAGAAAAGGGATTGCTCATCAAACATCTGATGATGCTTTTCTTTCTCTCTGCATCCTGATTATTTATTAGTTCTAGAATGCATTAACTAGGGCAATCTTTTCACTCTTAAGTGGCACCATACACATAAACAGCTGAGAACAGACCCTGTTCCCAACAGGCAGCAGCCATCACACTATATCCACAGCTCTACATAAATGAACCAGCAAGTCAATGGGAGAGGAATCAGATTGCCACCTGAAAGCAATCTTGAAAATGAGATATGGGGCACTTAAAAAAAACCGAAGCCGAAATCTGTAGTCCCATCAGGCAGCACTCATGAATACATGGCAATTTACAACCTAGAGGACAAACCACTTAGCCAAAACATGTTTTAACACACGTAAGTTTCATAAAAAGTTCTACTTAGTAAAAATAGACGAACAATGTCTTTTTTATATAGGCAGAGAATGCAACATGTCGCCAAGAAAACCAAAATATTAAAATGCTTCAATCTCTACCATAATTATCCAGCAGAAAGTTTTAAATAATAATTTTACTTGAGGCCTCCATCTTCTGCTGCCTCAGTTCGTCAGAGTAACTGAAGTCAAATCTGATCCCATGTAATGGCATAAGTGGTCTCACTGAGACCACTTTAGTACAAAAAGTAAAATCAATAAATTATTTACTGCATTATGAGGGAACCCATAGATCACCACATATGATGAGGCCATCACAGCATTGCCTGGGGTCATCTCATGCACCCTTACTTCAGCACTGCCTGGAGCAGGCAATAGCACTCCAAAACACTTACATAGTCACCGACATGCTGAAAAGTCACTCTGAAGCAGGTAAAGAAAAGACAGAAGCCTAGGTTAAGCAGGGAAAAATCCACATTTACCTGGGTACTCCCTGGAAAGAGCAAGTAAGGTCACTAGGAGGACATCAGCACCAGTGGAATGTTATTTTGAATGCTGAAGAGCACTTTTGCTAATAGTGTTCAAAATCCATCAGGAAAGGTTGATGGCTCCCTCTCAATATTTTAGGGCCAATTTGAAGTTGGAAGGACTGCTGGCCATGTGGTTTGGATTTTTTTGGTTGCCTCCTGCTGTCCCAACATTGTAACTACCTACCTCTCCCCATATCCAGTTCTGTGCATCTTCTGTCAGGGTTGGTATGGACTCGGCATTTAAACACTGCTCCTGGGGACTGAACAGAGGTGCTGTATTTAGATTCTGCCTTGGGAGCACCAACCAAGACCCTGGAAACAAAAAGCAAAGCAACAAGTGATTAATTTCAGGAGGAAAGGAAATAAACAACAAACATCACCAAGGCTCACATTGTCAGAGCTCCACCAGCAAAACCACTTTTCTCAGCAACCTTGTAAAATAATGACATCGATTCACAAACCGAAAACATCACACACAATAAAGACATTTCTCCACAGTGAAGGCACAAATATTTTTAACAAATTAAATTTCCATTAGGATTGTACCACATTTAAAGTGACACACCCTCACCACACACCTCCCAAAAGCATTTAGGAAAGCATTAGGATGGACAACAGCATCTGCATCCATTTTTCCTCAGTTTTAGCTACACCCCTATCAATCCAGAACTCATACACGCACAAGAGGACAAAATCTGAACCTCCTGCTGGCTGCATTCTTGCCAGTCAGCCCAAGGTTTGCAAGTTTGTTTAGAAAGTGGAGGCACCCCATTCTCAGAACATTTTATATAATTACATCTTTAAAAAGCAACAGCAAAAAATAAAACCAATAATAGAAGCAAACCTCTTCCACAATACATTGCTATCAACCAACATTTATCCTTAAGGTCTGTGAAGACTTTACCTGAACTATTTATCCCACATGACATCTAGTGTTTCTGGGAAGCACCAATTGCCTGCTCTAACCCTAGGGTTACACCTGAAAGAGACAGTTGGCACTTTTTAATCACTTGTGTTAGGATCAAGTTAAACTCTTTAGGCTTCTATCTTCTCATGCCCTAAGGGATGCTTTCTGAGGAGGATTACAGGGGAAGTGAAAGTATGAAAGGAGTCCTTTATTGTCTCCTCATTAAAAGGACAATCTTTCTCAAGTGGTTGTGACCCCAGACCCGGGCAGGTGAGGAGGAGGTAAGTTAAGCAGGAGGAGGGCAGCTCGGAGAAGGGCAGGGAGCACCAGGTAGCTAACAGCTCAGCAATTCTCTCGTACTGTCATACATGACAGAGTTCTGAATGTAAAAAAATCCTCACTCAAGTTAAAAGTTAAATCCAGGGCTGGAACTAAGGGCACCATCTCTACGAGGCTAAGGCTCCAGAAGCCCCCTGTGCAGACCCAGGGAGACAGCATCTGACCAAGTTTAGCCACTAAAGAGCTATTTGTGTAGTCAGTCTGCATGCACAACTCTCCCACTCACAGATGAACAGCCCAGCACCAACCTCAAAATGGATGCTTTCCCTGTTTTAAACAACTTTTCCCTCACCCTCCAATCTAAAGTTCCATACCAATCACCGCTCAACCATCCCAGTACACACAGACCAAAGGCACAAGGTGTGCACTTGTCCAGGGTAAACCTGAGTCATCTGGAAGAGCTCCTTCTGCATCAGAGCCTCATCTATACACAACAGGAGCATATCTCCACTCCTGACACACTGCTCTGGATGTTGGATACAACAAAACTGTCCTGTGGCACTTGATACATTTACAAAAATATGAGAAACCCCTGTGTTAAGTGACCATTTTCTCTGAGGTTTTATAGGCTAAACTGTTTCATTTGGAGAATTCTGATGGAATTGTGCTCTTGCACTCTACAACACACATCATGCCTTCACAAGTGAGGAGAATTAATTAAAGTCCAAAAAATTTAAATTGCTAAAACCTCCAAAGGCTGCACACTTGGGGAGCAAGTACAAAGGAGCTTGAAAAATAGCTCTCAATGGAAATCCTACAAGGCAGGCAGCAGATATAAAATCAAAAGCCATCCATTTCATTTACACAGGCAATGAGTGCTTAACATTCACTTATTGACATTCATGAGGTCTAACAAAAATAAACACTACTAGCTTTAAGAGTTACAGGTTCAAACTGCAAAAGGAAACACCATATTTCTATGATCTGTTATAACAATAACGCAGGTCACACTGAACTCCAGTTTAAAAGAGGTTCTGCTACAACCTAAGAAAAGTAAATATGATTTAGCAACTAGCGCACAAGATACCTTGGGTTGCAATATGAAAGAAAGACAATAGAGCCTAAATTGCAAATACTTTTCATCTCTCTTTAAAAAGATGAAAGCGAAAAATTGATAATCGGCAATTTGAGTAGGCTACTGGCACAGATAATATTGCTGTCTTGAGCAATTATACCTTTCAAAAAGTAAAAGCTTATCACCATTTCTTCATGTGGACCAAGCAGAAAGAAGCAGACAGCAATGTGTGCCAATGGCAAATATATTTTAGACTGTCTTGAACATCCATGCATTCAAATTTGATATTTCACATACAGCACACACTACATTATCTTAGGATCTTGTCTCATTCTTTCACTCTTGCACCAAAAACTCAGCAGTTAAAACCTTTGCAGAGGTACTGTTCTATCTGGCAAGATCCATCCATGCTCACCCATGCCCTAAGATGGTTACCTTCAGGGAAATGGTTCACATGCTTTTTGGTTGGTATTTGTTACATACCAATTACTTTAATTTTATTCAAAGGTTTGAGACTGGAATATTTCCTTTGTCAACAGAAAGACTTGCTTACTCTTTCACTAGCTTCTGTATGTAATATGGAGTCTTGCCTGGCATAAAGACAGAAAATAAAAATACAGTGAGAAGTACAACTTTCCAACATATTCCAACGAGTTTAACCAGTACTTGTTTAAAATTACTGATTTTTGTAGCACAGACTTCCAATGTTACTATATGACTACCTGGGCTGTCAGCAAGTAAGCACCAGCAGTTGTCCAGCCTTTTGCCAAAAGGCTTACAATGTGAATAACACGCTCTGTAGAGATTATTGATGAGTGTAGGTTCTTAGCACAACCATACTATTCCTTGGGAAGCCCCTAGAATGTTAGTGAGTAGCTGCATAAAGATACCTTGAAAGGGAAACTCCATCAAGAGAAAGAGGTTACTTTCTATGCAGAAAGGAAGAGAAACAAGAACAGGAGGAGGGGAGTTTGGAGACATTCTAGCCATTTTCCTTGAGGTGTAGAGGAATCTGTAAGCAACAGCCTCATCTTGGCTCTGTGAAAAAAGTATTAGGGTTTAAATCAAAGCAGGGAGCATCAAGCAGAAAAGCTGTATTGAGAAAACTATATGGCCAGAAACCATCCCACTGAAGGAGTTGTAGCAGCCAATTTTATTGAATGACAAGAAGCTTTCATGGCCACAGAGAAATTCACACTTCCTTAAATTACTTTCTGAAGAACAATAACGATCACTTCCCTGGTGATTGACCCTCAGGACATACAGGTTTGAAAATTTAGTGTTGCATTTAACAGAAGGAACAGTGAGCAAAAGTACAGAGCTGACAGGGGCTGGAGAGATGTCAAGCACGTTAAGCATAGGCCTACAGCACACCAGCAGTGATTAGACAATCACAGTTTAATGACTGAGGACTGTAGGTACCTCACCTCACTGCAATGTTAAGTGGCAGGGGAAAAACGGCTTTAAATATCCTCACATACCACAGCTCATTTCACAAGCAATACCATACCATCATATCCCAGTGGAGTTTCTCCCCTTTAAAAAGGTCTCTGTTACTTGCAAAAAAAAAAAAACCAAAAAAACAAAAAACAAAAAACCCAGTGACTTGAAATAAAACCCTGTGTTTCATCCACTACATGCAGTGCAAGAAGCAGGATGGCTGGATGATCCATGACCAATGACAGCGAGCTCAGGTTCCTCAAAATTCCATGGCAGGATCTACAATATCACTGATTAGATTATGCACACAACACCAGTCTCCACTGGGTCAGTCAGTTCCCACGCCTTTGATAAAAAACATAGAGAATAAAAGTTTTCAGCTCCCCTAAAGTTGCTGAATGTAGCTTAGAGACTAAGCTGGCAAAAAGAAAGAAGAAAGGATATAAAGGTATACAAATGGGATGATAAATGTGACTAGAACCAGTGGAGAAACAGATAAAGAGGCCTACAGTGTTTGTTTGGGCAAGTTATGTAACAAGAAGCAATAGCACGTGCCCAAAGAAAAAGTTCAAGGAGAGGTCACCTTTAATATTGAAGTATTCAGTGCATACCACCACCAGAGATCCTTCTTAATAAACCTCCAGAACCATAAAAGGACTTTCAGAAGGAGACAGATGCATGCAAAATAGTTCTAAGAAAGTGATGTTTATGTATTAGATAAGAAACATGTTTTAATGAATATATATGTTTATGATAAGTGCCTTGTTGTAAAGTCTCACAAGATACGCAGAACAAGGAGAAATCAGCTGCACGTACTGCACAGACAAAGAATGTCTGCTTTCTAATGTTTCAAATTTTGGATCGCCTTCCTGCTGATTGCAAACTAGTTTACATGACGTTCTAATAATACATATCAATTGGCCCAAGATGCAGATCAACCTTTATTATTTCAGCAGCAGTGCAAACCAGTGAAGAGCAGGGCTGAAGAAATGATGCAACAGCACAGAAACCAGACCCATTCTTTATTGTAAAACTCGCAGCAGGACACCATGCAACTAAACTGACTTCATTACTTTTTCATCCCAGATCATTCTGCCAAAAAAGATGAAATGGTCACCCTGGACCATTGCTGAGAGATTGAGGGAGTCAGCAAGAAGGGATCATAAGGAGGGAAAAGGAGAGAGACTAAAGTAACATCTATTTTTAAAAAGAAGAATCAAAGATTTCAAATTATTAACATCCTTTATTTGGGCAAAACATGATTTTATTTTCCTTTTTTAACTGTCCATTGTAATTTCTTCATTATTTTTGAGTCCTTACTCAAAGTCTCAAAATTATATCCAGAGAGCAGAAGCACTTCAGCTTGTCCCTGCTCCAAATGCAACTAGCCACCTGTTTTTTTACAGAAAATGGCAATGATGGGTAACTGAGTAAACCTGTCAAGATTTACAGCCACAAAACCCACTTAAGGAAGGAATAGCAGACATAGTCAGAAATACAATAATCTCAGCACATCTGTGTTGAGAAACCTTTCTTGAGACAAGAAAATGTGCAAAAACAGCATGATGGAACCATCATTGCAATCAACTATTGCAGAAAACACCAAAGGCACTGACTTCCTCCACTACTGTAGTGGTGGCTTAACACCCATATTCCATTATAATTTCTTTGTGCAGCAGCCTGACTATTCATGTTTATCTGATGTAAGATTTCATATCAAATATCCCACTCCCTTTTTTCATTCTACATGAATGTTTGGCTCATATAAAGCCTGAAAGAATCACGAAACTCTGAACCAGTTTACTGGAAACATACAGGTCTAAGGAAGGCAATACATTCAGGTGTGGTCTTGGAAAACACAGAGTTGAAGCAAGGAAGATGTGGCTATGGGAGATACCATCTTAATATGAATTGGTGACTCGATAAATATATATATATGTCTATATATACACATACACACACACACAAATATATTCACACACCAGCACACGGACAAGGCTACTGCAAACAACACAGTTCTCATGATCAGAATACATCAGGTGAGTATCAGGCCCACAAGAAATAAAGAGCAAGCATTCCTTGAACACTTGCAAATGCTTGAGAACATATTAACATATTAAACAATTTTAGATAGTCAGGAGGCCTATCAGCCTCAGATATGATCAATCACATTTTTGCAGTGCTAAACTCACCATGCAAGCCTTCAATACCCAAAATATGACTGTCTAAATTATTATAACTACTTGCTATTGCAGTGTACAGACCCAACAGACATGAGAAAACTGAAATCACAGCTCTTCCTTGGGTATATAAGTCACAAGAAGAAAAAAAACTTGACACACAAAACCAAACAATAACCTTGACCTTCAAGAGGAGCTTCTTCAGAAATCTGGAAGAAGGGCTGCACATACTTTTAAAAGACATTCATTATTGACCTTTAGGATGCACACACACATTATGAGCACAACAGCACATAGCACACTAGAGTCAAGGGGAGTGTAAAAATACTCTTCTCTCAACTTGTTATCCAAGTCTGCTGGGAAGAGGATTTTGAAGTACCCATGAAAACCAACTTCCTGGTCTCACAATGAAAAGAGGAGCTTTCCACAATTCCATCCTCATGATTTCTGACTGTGCTGATGCTGACCATATTAAGCTGCCATTAACCATTCTGGGTGTTAGGCGTAACTTCTTTATTTAAAAACATTTAATGATCTTAGATGTAGGTTGGTTTGGGTTGGTTTCTTTTTTCTTCTAGGTGCCACAGCTAAGGTACCATGAATCAGCTCCATTTTCCAAAAAAATTGAGTTATATAGCTGGAGATTTTAATTTTGAGCAACAGACTTCTATCAGACCCCTGAGTTCAAATAGATGCCCAACATTTAAAGTCCAGCATGTTTCTAAATGAAGTGGGGCTATCTGCAAGATTCCTCCCTAGTCCACCTTCCCTTCCAAAAATACCATACCAGCAGGTGCTATCTTAAGATAATTCATATTGTCAATCAGAATGACAGATACCTACATAAGAAGCAACAAATTCTACCACTTTTGTGTCACCACACTGCATCAGATCAGCATTTCATTGAGACCATTACGAATCCCCAGCAACTTATGTTGAATAAAAGTTCCTTTCAGCCTTCGCATCCTTCATTGACTCCTGACCTAAGTTAAGCACTGCTTTAAACTGAGATCTTTTCTTCTCCCAGGGTGCCTTCCTCTATGAAATCTTCTTAAAAGTCCTAAAAAATGAATGCTCCATGAAAGTGGCTATGGAGAAAGGCAGAACACAGAACTACTTGTGGACTAAACAGTGTGAAAGAAATTCATTTTTAAAGAACTGTATGCCAGAATGAATACATTTATTTAAGCCACAGTGCACCAAAGTTCCAACATCAATAGCTGAATATCTAAGTATAAAAAGCTAAAGACTTGCTTTGTGGATGCTTACTGGCAGCAGGGGCTCCTACTCACATGAGAAGTGCACTAGATAACACCAGCTACGTCCAATAAGAGAAATCACTTTTAATTCTAACAAAGAGTCTCTAACCCAGACAACAAACAGTTCAATGCTCTTTTCAATCAACGGGAAAACAAGAAGCTTGCCAGTTTCACAAATTTTTGGATGTAGATAAACTTTCTATCTTCGGCCTTCTTTTTTATTTATTTTTTTTTAAGTTACACAGACATTTCCTCTAAGATTTGGAAGCGTTTCTTCAACCTTCGAAGGAGTTTTGTCCCTCGCCAGGCAGAGTGCGGGGAATTTAGCTCCATGGACGCTGAGCGCGTTGTTCCCGCTGGGGGTTACTGCTATTAGAAACATTTCCCATTAACACAGCAAAACCCATCATCTTTCGTACCGGGTCAAGACGATGAGCCGCTAAATATTTCCCGCGACGAAGGGGAATCGAGCACAGCGTCGAGACATCGGCCGGCGCTTGAGGACAATTAGGTCACAATGCCGAGCTCCGGCTGCCAGCCCAGAAAGGACATCCTCACGTTAAAACCCCCGCCTCCCAGCGCGGGGCCCCCGGCTCACATCAGGGAAATCCCTCGTGCACAAGGGGCGCGGAGCCCACAACTCTGACTCCAAAGTACCCACACGAAGAGATGGCCTGAGCGTGGGGAGAGGCCCTGCAGCCAGGGCAGAGGCGCACCTTCGCTGCCCTTGCGACGGGGCTCGGGTGCTGCCGCCCCGCTGCGGGAGACGCGGCTGCCAGGAAGGATGGATATCCCGGCAGCGACGGCCCGGCGCCTTCTTCGCCAACACCCGCGCCCTCGCCGACCCCGGGCACGCAGGGGCCGAGCTACTCACCACCGCGTGCTATCATGGTAGTGCTGCAGCACCGAGTACCCAAAGAAGGAGCCGTTTGGACCCCGGAAAATCACGGGGCGATCCACGTCCACGTTGTAGGAGCGCACCACGGCCACCCACAGCAGCGTCCACAGCACCCGCGCTCCGCGCCGTCGCGCCTCCGGCATCCTGCGAGTCCCGAGACGGCCGTACCGGCGCCGCTA
>VZTB01009536.1:1158-16444 GCA_013397245.1 Thryothorus ludovicianus | reverse complement strand
CGAACGCGCGGCCTCCGGCTCTGCCGCCGGCTCCTCCCGCCGCGGCGCCCGGGCGTGTCCCGCGCGGCCCCATAGCCACCCCTCGGTGTCCCTCTCTTCCACGAAACTGCCTGTCAGCGATGGCTTTCTTTCATTTTTCCACCTACTCTCGTACTCTCGCAGTCGGCGAGACTCCCGGTCGGCGCCTGGAGGGGGAAGAGGGAAACCACAAAGTTTAGGGCATAAAGACATGGAGGAATCAGTCCTGACTTATATTAGTGTGAAGCTATCAGCCTTGCTTGAATTTAGCACGCCGACAGGAACGCTTCCTGAGTTACAGAAGAAAGATCTGATCTGCATCATGCCGAAACGCACGGGAGACTTTCTTGGGGAAAAGGAATCCATCTGGAGAGGCGATGTCTTTTTTCAGGGCAGCAGAATTTAAAATACTTTGCATTAAAAAATCAGACCAGTGTTTTGCAGCAGAAGTACTTCAGATCTGAAAAAGAAGTGGCAACCTTCGTGGCTAGGTAAAAGCTGAAAATAATTGTTCTAATACTTGAAAAGTTTGACCATCTAAGAGCAAAAATAATCAGTCAAACATGCACTAATAGATGAGCAAGCGCAGAGGGAAGAAGACAATCTACCGCAGAGGATAAGACAGGGGTGGTCATCACTCTGTAGGAGAAGGGGAGGGGAGTTATGTGCTAGAAAAGCCTTGGGCCCACAAAGCCCATCCTTATATTAAAGTAAAAAGCAATATATTTTAGTGTTCAGAATTAATGTGTTTGGATCCTTCTTGAGGATCAAGCTCAGAATCTCAGAGAATAAATAGTTTCTCACAGATAATTGTTACTTTCATATGTTTTTGTTAGCCTTGGGTTTTATTATTTAATTCCATGTACACCTATCATCCATAAGAAGGTGCACCAGGAGAAACAGACTAAGTCCTGGGAAACACAAGAATAGAGGGGCCAGGAACTCTGACACAACAGGAATTGCCATTTGCGGCAAGTCAGTGGAGATTTGCAGCCAGGACCAGTACCTCTTGCACATGCACACAGTGGTTAATGGGGAATTTGCTTCTGATGACACCAGTGAACTCCAAGGAAGAGTGCTGCATGTTGAGCCTCTTGGAAAGCTGTCATGGAAAAACACTCTTGCAGGTCTAATCTTCTTTCACTGAAGGAAGTTCTCGGTGAAAGAGTAATTCTTTTTCTGCAAAGGGTTTGCACCAGGATTTGTGTTCAGTAAGGAGGGAATTCTTTGGTAAGCTGTTTCATTATATTCATGTGGCTCTTTCAAAAGCATAGCCTGTTTCTGCAAGGGAGCATCCTTATCAGGAAGAAGATTGAATGCAATCATTTCTTCTGAGCATCACCCACAGAGGAAGTGCTCTGGTGCCACGTGTATATGTTGCTGTTTAGAAACTGCCATTTTTGATGTTGACTGTGATACCAGAAAGCAAACATTAGCACGATAATTTTCAGGGACAGGTTAAATAGAGAAGTAATAATTAGAGAATCGGGTAGTGAAAAAAAATCAATAGAGGAACGGATGTTTCCTATCAACAAGGTGTTTTATATCGGCTGTGTGAAGCTTAATGGTATAATTATATAGTGTTCTTGTTCAAGGTGTCTTGTGAAAAGGTTTGAGTAGTGTGAGTCTTTCCTTCATCTAACTATGACCTGGGTTATGGAGAAGTGAAAATTTTCCAGTCAAATCTGAGTGGCACAATGCTCACTATCAAAAATGGAAAGTCACTTTATCAGTAACTTCAGCCTTAGGTGAATAATCAAACTGCAAGAACTGATTTGTTTATTGGTGCATCAAGTAAAAGCAGCAGGGCATTTATGTCATATTAGCAAGGAGATCTATAACATTTAATATAAAGATTTTCACAGGGATTTTATAACTGTGCAATCAATATGGATAAAAGTAATCTGATTTAGGCAGAAAGTCAATACACCACGATTAAGCAAATCCTGCAAATGACAAGCAATCCCATTAGCACTACAAAGCCATATCTCTGCCTTTTGAAGCAAGAAAGTGTTGGGGGTTTTCAATTAATTATCTGGGCACTAAATGGTGCTTAGACAGCTCTCAAATCAAGTTAAAGGAGATGCGGATGATGCACTAGAGAAAGCAATGGATTCATCCTTCTCCAGAGGAGGGAAGCAAAGCAACTAGGTGAGGTGAATGGAACACTTCTTTCACGTTTTAGAGTGCTCTCAGGAGGACTTACTTCAACTAGAAGTGATACATACAAAATTGACTCAGTCCATAAAGACATCAGCTCTCCATTCTTTGCAAGGAAGAGTATCCAGAGAAAGGCTAGGAATATGGTACTTCCATCCTTTTCTTTCTTTTATTACACATTTAAATACTGAAGTCATCTCACAACATTTAATACAACAGGATTTTTTTCAGTCCAAACAGAAACAGAAACTGCCTGTCTCAGGCGTGTAGGTTTAGCTGCTAAAATTCTGGCATGACATTCACAAACACAATAGGACATTCAACTGCAGTGACAAGGATAATCATAGCGTACAGTTAAATGAATATGATGGCAAAACATCATAAAATATCGTATCAAGGGGTGAGAACACAGAATAATACCTTAAATCACATACCACAGAATTCCCTCCTCACTGGACAGAAATCCTGGTGCAAACCCTTTGTGAAGGAACCATGCAAACCAGGAATAGCTATAATAAGCACTTCTATATCTCTGTTCTCACTGTGTTGTTTGCCTTGATGTTTCTATCATCTAGAGAAGCTCCACACCTGCACCATAGGGCTAATTTGTACTTTACACCTACCTATATTAATTAAACACTGTATTTTGGCAAGACTCAGTCTCCAGATTAGTTTATAAATTAGAAACAATATCTGTAAATTGAGCAACAACAGTGAAGTAGCACCCTTGACAATACTTTCTAATTAATAGTGAAGATTTGGAAAAAAAAGTCCAATGCAATAATGTTGTGATCGTGGAAAGAAAATGAAAATAAAACAAATGCTCCCTGTCTTCATTTCTTAAAGATGCAGCTGTGCATAGACTCTGTTCGTCAAGAGTGAGCATTAACAGTTAAGTTGTCTTCCTGGAAGCTTCTCCTCCCAAAATGGCACTTCAAAGGTGATTTTTCTATACATACATACATACATACATACATACATACACACATATATGTATGTATATGTGTGTATATATGTATATGTATATATATATAATATAAACATAAATTTGTTCCTGTACTGCATATGGTGAATTCAATATTGGTTTCCTTACTTTTGCCAATACCTTATTTAATTTGAAGCTAATTCTTCACACATAATTCTACTTATCATTTGCCTTCCTTTGCATTTGTATTGAAGTAGTGCTGAGGTTGAAATTTTACTGTCTGTTTCAAAAAAGTTTCTATGCACAAGTAACTTCATTTTCACTTCCCACAGACACTTACAACTAACAGCTGCTGTAAGCTTATTTGAGGATCTTTTTTGAGCCCTTTGGGTGCAGATTTCTCCATCTGGCCCACAGCTCCCTCCTGCTTGCTCTTAGCCACAGGTGGGGAGAGGCTGTGCTGCTGAGTGGGGATGGGACGACAACTCCCTCTCCCACCCTGGCATCCACCAGCAGGAACAATGGGAAAGCATCCCATAATCTCATTAATACAAAGGCTGCTGCCTCTCCCCATCATTATTCATACGTTTATGTCAGTACATGGTCACTATTAAGGAGGTTTTAACTGAACTTGTGTTAAAGGTTTCCCATTGCAGCTGTGAATTTCCCATTTCGCAATGCTGTTCCCATGCATTCTTTGCCACCTTTTGTTGCACTGCAAGGACAGTGGGAAAGTGGGAACTCCTCTTTCTTTTCAAGGCCACATCACTGTTGAACCTGTCAGAGAGAGGGGTGTTCCTTTGTAAGAAATACATAAAAGGAGTAACCATAAAATACCAAAATATTTATATATATACATAAAACATTAGCGATATAAGGTATTTTGGGTAAAGAGGAAACTCTCACTTGCCTACCAGTGAACTAGCCTGCCAATTACTACAGTCACACTACGAGGAACTGACTACATTTCTACCAGTATGATTTCGGTCTGTCAGACATCAAATCACTTCCAGCATCTTGACTTAGAGGCAAAATCTAGACTGCTGTTGTACAAACTAACCCTTTCAACATTATTCCCATTAAATTAAGGAGATGTCACCCTCAATTTCTGTATCAAATGCAAGACTAATTACTTTGGTTGGATAACATATTCGGGTTGAATTCATGTCTGTGTGGCACTGATCTGCACTAGGAGCTCTTATCCTCAGGCTGCTGAAAAACTGAGTGAGGTGCCTACACTCATTTCCTAACATAATATATAAATTTAATTCCTGCTAGTCTGTTCTTCCATTTGTATGTAAGCTGCTCTCCAGCTGGAGTAAATAGGTAAGAAAGAAGGAAAATTATTCTCTTGATACTGTTATTTACTGTTATTAACTCTTTAACAACTTTTTCTTACCTTTTTTATAGACCTATACTAGGATTTTCCAAACAGATTGAGAATCCTAGTAGTTTCACCTGCATGGAACACAGAATCACAGTATCAATTAGGCTGGAATAAACCTCTGAGATCATCAAGTCCAACCTATGAAGGAACACTACCTTGGCAGCTAGACCCTGACCACATCCAGTCTTTCCTCAAACACCTCCAGGGACAGTGACTCCACCACCTCCTGGGCAACCCATTCCAATATCTAATCAGCTTTTCTGTGAAGAATTTCTTCCTAATGTCCAAACTAAGCCTCCCCTGGCAGTACATAGGACTACGTCCTCTCATCCTGTCTCTTGCAGCCTGGCTGTAGACCACAGTAAGATCACCCATGAGCCTCCTTTTCTCCAGGCTAAACAACCCCAGTTCCCTTAGCTGCTCTTTACAGGTCTTGTGTTCCAGACCCTTCATCAGCTCTGTTGACTTCCTCTGTATTTATTCCACTACTTCAACATCCTTCCTAAATTGAAGGGCCCAGAACTGGACACAGCACTTGAGATGCTACCTCAACTGTGCTGAGCATCCATGCTCCTGCTTGCCACACTATTGCTGATCCAGGCCAGCATGCCATTGGCCTTCTTGGACACCTGGGCACACTGCTGGCTCATAACGAGTGACCATAATAATTGACCAGCACCCCCATGTCACTTCTCACCAAGCAGCTTTCTAGCCACTCTGTCCCCAGCCTATACCACTGCCTGGGGTTGTTGTGGCCAAAGTACAGGACCAAACACTTGGTCTTCTTGAACATCATCCCATTGGTCTCGGCCCAATGATCCAGCCTGTCTAGAATCTAGCCACTCTGTCCCCAGCCTATACCACTGCCTGGGGTTGTTGTGGCCAAAGTACAGGACCAAACACTTGGTCTTCTTGAACATCATCCCATTGGTCTCGGCCCAATGATCCAGCCTGTCTAGAACCCTCTGCAGAGACTTTCTACCCTCCAGAAGATCAACACTCCAACACAACTTGGTGTCTATGAGTCTACTGTTGGTAGACTCAATCCCCTCATCCAGATTATTAATAAAGATATTAAAGAGGATTAGGTCCAACACAGATCCCTGGGGTGCACCACTAGTGACCAGATACCAACTGGCTAAGCCATTGTAAATCTTTGAAGGTACAGAAGTTGATGATTTAATTAAAAATCATCTTCTCATAAAAATGGTCAAAATAATAGAGTGTAAAGAGAATTTTCAGAGCCTCATATACAAAAATCAATTGTGACTTCATAGGTATTTAAGGGATTTCTTTTCTTAAATTGTACTACTTCAGCAGCAATCCAGTTTTACTGTTCCAACCATTTTTCTATTCTCTTGAAAACTATGCATTAACACCACAATTAAACACTTGGCCTGGCTTTCAGTACTGAAGTTTATTTCAGTCTGATTGATGGGCAATTTGTACCATAAATGCATCATATTTATAAAATATTTATCATATGCTGTATACTAGTAACTGAAGGAATTTATCTGATCCAAGTAAAAGAAACATAAATCCGTCAGGTAAGTTTTTGTTACTCAGTTTGGGGTTTTTTTCTTTAGTATGTGGTGTGGAAAAAGGGATTGCAGGCGATCTCATCCCTGATAAGTCACAACTGTACTAATTACCAAAGAAGAGGAACAGCCTTGCTCTTAATGGGTCATAGCTGCGACTAATAGAGGCAAATGTGATAGAACGGGTGGGTTGGCAGGCTAGGGTGGACTCTGAGGAATAGGAGCCCTGCAGAGAAAGAGATCTGCTGTGAGGTCAGTCTGATGGAGTTAAAGCCTCCTGTTGGAACCTGCAGTCATAGCCAAACTAGGTGAAAGCCCGTGTTCAGAGTGTGCAAACTAATATTTGCAGACATAGTTCAGTAGGAGATAACCAGCAGTCAGAGTCTGCAGTTAAACCCTACAGTAGGAGCTTGCTGTAATCAGAATCAGAATCAGGATGGCTAAGCTATAAGGAAAAATAAACCAGGACCCTTTTCACTTTGTTAAATGTCTGTGTCTTGGCTCATTCCTACCCCTAACAAGAGGTCTGCTACAATATTAGTGGATCCAAATCTCAGTATTTTTCATACTCATGTAACAGACCTCTACTCAACAGTCTCTATTCAGCTATGGTATGTGCTTCATTTAAGTACATGCTTAAATATGAGAACTTGCTTGTACTTTATTGACCTAAGGGGAACTGAATGGCAGACCTGAAGCCAAGCATGTTTGGGCTGAACAGAGATCCAGGCTACCTTTCATGCTGCTAACAGCAAGCAGTCATCATAGTTTCCATCTCTCATTTTCTGACAGCCAGCATGTGGTCAGAAATACAGTTTTGCTGTGCATATTCATATACTATATATTTTTAAATGTACACGCACGCTTTGCAAGACACACACATGCAGACTTTTTTGTTCACTAGCACCGGTCTCATTGGTAGGGTTGCAACTATGCAATTTTATCTTACTGAGATCATGCTCAGTTATTCAAATTGAACCTCATTACTACAGCTCATGGATCAATGCATATTTTAAATTCTTTTATCATTTCATCACAGCTTTTATCACCATAACAACAGGACATACACTTTAAGTTGGCAAGATACTATAATTAAATATTCTATGTTGTATTTATTTTGTTATACAACTTATAAGATAGACAAGTGATAAAAATATGTAAATCCAAAAATAAGCATGTAACAACATATTCCAAAAGCACATGCATCATGTCTCAGGTAGTTACCCCTAAAATTGCCACACCAGCTTCATGAGGCCTCTCTTAAGCAAAAACAATGAAGAAATTTTGTTTCCTTCAGGTCCACTGAGAGATGCCCCATGGCACTACTGTAAGAAAGAGGACAGGTTATCAAGGTACTAGAGCCATGGTTAAGAAAAAGTGAAGCTCCATCAGTGGACAATTCAAAGCACCCAAAGCTAGGCTTTCAAGAATGGTCAAAAGATAAAACCTCTCTCTTATTTTTGACTACACAGAAACTCCAGAAGTACTAATTGCCCTACACCAAAACTAGCCTCTAGTACCCCCTAAACAATCACTGGAATGCAACCATATATATGATACCCCTAAAACATAATTCATATATATCCCCCATACTTAAGAAAGTTGATGTCCTCTTAAGTGGACTTGCTTGATAGCATTGTTTCAGTCTCATCTAACTTACATCTTGGCCATGTAGTGAGCTCTCACCCATGGCTGAATTTTAACCTCTGACTAGAAGAAGCTGTTGAATGAAGCATGCAATTTGGAGAAAAATGTATTGCTAGCTTCCAAAAGACATCATTCCAGGCTACAGCTCCTCTCCATAATCTTTTTTATAGCTTCATGGGGATTATAAGTAATGGAGGTGAATGCTGAAATCGCGACTTTTCACAGGAGACCTTTTTCCTAGAAGACTACCTCTTTACTGCTAACCCTGGAACTTCTGAGAAAAGTGCTAGGCCAAAGAGAGAAATACATCAAAGAGACATGATAAATCAAATCCTCCTACCAATTGCTGTTCTCTGTCCAGCATCAGGAGGAGAATAGACCTGCCACAAAAACTGCACTTTCTACAGCAACCTCAGGCTATCAAGAATTTGTTTACCTGAGATATAGAGGCACAAAGGATTGTTATCACACTTTTTTTAGCAGTCTAGCCTCAGTCAGTATATGAGTTGCAAACTACAAACAGCTCTTCCCCCTTCTTCTAGAGGATCTCCAGGAGAATGAGACAATTTCCTAAGGAGAACCAACATGCTGCAATGTTGCAGTGAAAAGAATAAGTTATCACCTCTCATGAAAAAATCCTACTGATTTCAACCTGAACATTTCATATGCTAAGCACAGTGTTAGGGCAAATTTGGGAGAGAAAAAAAACAAACCTCTGGATGAAGTCCCTCTAAAAAACTGAATCCGAACCACCCCTAGCCTTAGCTGAATCGGGACAGAAAAAAATTTCCTTGGAGTAAAGTGGGAAAAAGTTGTTTATTTAACAGACAAAGCACTCCCCAGCACAACAAATGAAGGAACAATACTGAACAACAAAAACCTCTCACTGCTCCACAGAGATGCCAGAAAGTCTCTCTCGTGGCTGTAGCTCGGCTCAGTTGCTGTCGGTTCCTCTGGTGGAGAGGCCGGGCCCAGGCCAGGCCTGGTGGCCAAGGGCTGAGCTCCTGGTGCCCTTTTGGGTGTTTAGTCCAGAGCAGGTTCAAACAGTTCCAAGAAAAAGGAAAAAAATGCAGTCTGGAGAACTTCTCTGCCTCAGCTAGCCAAGAAAAAACTAACAAAAAGCAAAGGAGAGCTCTCTTCTGCTGTCCACACTGCCCACAACACACAGGCCGTGTGTGAAGGAAAGCTGAAGACTCTTATCTTTATGTTTAGAAAACAACCACCTCAGACATTCCACCGCATCTCCTTCACTCCCAGATCCAGTTTTTACAGGTACAACACAAATTTCTGAGCTAAACAGATGAATGGGGATACAATTTAGCATCAACCCAGGACACACAGCTAGAGGCAGGGAAAGCCACATTGTAGCCTGTATATCAGTGACACTATCACAACAGTTTATGAAACTCCTGCTTTACAGCTAATCCTTCCTGCTAGATGTTCTGGGGCTAGACTCAATGGACTAACCGATGATGATAAGACCTACAAAACAAATATACTATTACAAACCAAGAATTATTCTGTTTTCAGTAGCAGAGTTTTAAATCTATGTGGAATTAACTAGGCAAAAATTATACCAATTTACATGCCCTAAAATTTATGTCTTAGCTTTCCCTAAAATTACAGATTAAGACAAAGATATGAGGTATATAATTAGATATAGATACATAGATAGACAGGACTGCTTCCTTTGATTTTCATCTCTTAGTGAACCTCCAGTGATAGAGGTTCAGCCTGGATCTAACCCAGAGAGTCAGGGAATAGCTCCCAGAAGCTTTAATGAAGCCAGACTGTTTAGAATTTTTAAGCCAAATACAAGTGGATTTTATCTCATTTTTCTCATTTGACTACATCAGAAGAAAAATCACAAGTGAGAAACTAGATATGAGAAAGTCATGGAATACTCACCCCATGATGGATCCTGTGATCCACTATTTTTCTACATGATATTAAATCTCACTGATCTAGACATTGAAGTGGTATCTATTCTTTCTTATTTAGCTTCCATTTTTAAATGTATTAGCCTGAGATCCTAGTGGTCACACAAGCTTTGGCCACTTGTTGAAAGGTCCGCTTAACACCACAGCTTTCAAATATCTTGCTTGGCATTCTTGGCACATCTGCTATCCATTATTCAGCCATTCAGTGTTTATTATTCCACATGTTAACTATCGTACACCCCTTGTATGAAAAGTTCATGCAAACAATAACCTATTTATAATCTTTGAGAGTTCCAAACCTGTTTTCTACATAGAGAAGAGTCTTTTTGAAGCTGTGTGTATGAGCACAAAGGTTGAGCTTTAATCAAATAATCTGGGATACACAGAGCCTTCTGCAATCTAGTTATTTGTAAATTCTCTGCTATGCTATGGCTTAATTTGGTGTATATTGCATCTACAGAGAGTTCAGAAAAATAAACTGTGGGACTCCATAGGACTTGCTATTGGCCTGAGATATGCCAGAAGCAGCATAGTTATCCATCTTAATACTGTGAAAAACACTGAATCTGAGCATCTGGATAGCAAGACGGATATTGTTTGATGCCAGTGATTTTAGAAAAATAAACAGTAAAAAAAAGAAAAAAAAAAGCCAAACAAAATTAACCCCTCAAACCACCCCCACGCCCAGGACAGAATTTTTGGCAAGTATAATTAAATTTAAATCAGTGGATTTAAGACAAGGAATTTGCATTCCCTAGAGTGATATTCACTACAAATAACGTAAAGAGAGAAGCACAGCAGGTGTGATAACACAGCAAGTTTCTTGTTTATGAATAACATTATTCACATACCTCAGTGACTGGCCCTGCTATAAGAGGAATTCAGCAGTAACAACCCTGCCATCACACAGGCTAGCAAGAAAATGTGACATATTTGGAGTTCAATGTGACAGTTTCATGGTTCTCTGATTTTAACAAGTTGCTTATAGCATCACTCTATTAAAAAAAAGTTAAATACTCCTAGGTCAACCAGGTGGTACTAGCAAGGTTAGAAAAGTTTTGGCATGTCTTCCAAAATGGAGACAGCAATTATTTTGCCCTATCTGTCAGACTTTTTTGGTATAGACACCTCCATCAAAATAAAAAATCTAAGCTCAGTCACAACTCCAATTTCAGAGAAAAGCAGACCCTTTGGAAAAAACTAAGTATATTATGCTTCCCCAACCTCCTTCTAAGCGCCTAGAGACCTGCATGTCCCAGATGAAAGCAAGCCATGCTTCTGTTCTCAGCAACATCACAAACAAAACTGGGCTCAGTCTGGTTGGGCTGGTCACAAAGCACATGAAATCAGTTGAGATGCTAATTGCTCTCCTTTCCCTGACCCATGATAAATCAGTCCAGGCATCCCAGTGCAATACATTAAACAAATTGTGCTCACAATTAGTTGACAGCAGCAGTGACGTATAAGATATACTGCATTTATGTGATTCCCTAACTACAGTATGCTACTACTGCTGCCACAAAAAGCTTTCTGAAAACCATCAGGATCCTGATGAAGGATATCTACAAATATAACTAAGTTGACTTCTATTTTTAGTCAATATTATAACTTATCTAAAGTAAATGTTAATTTCATTTAATTAATGTTAATTATGTTAAGCACTACTAAAGTCATACACTCTTATTCTCAACTTAAAGACAAGCAGTTGACTTCATGCATTTGCCTCTTATGTTCAGTCTCCCCATTTTATATAAAATAAACAGCATATCTGTGCTTTCTAGCAGCTCATTGAAAGTCACTCTTCATCTTCTCCCTGTTTAAAAACTTATTTTCGTGGAAATACTGATGCACAAGCTCTGGAAAGAGTCAATGAAGACAACTGAAATAAAATGTTTAATAAATAATTGAACATAAAAGAGGAGCTGAAGAGATTGCCCGTACAATGGAAGGCTGTCTGTGACTATGAGTGTTGCCCAGCAGCTCTCCAGCCTGCAGTGTTCTTGCCTTGAGGAAGCTTGCCCTGCTGCTTTACTGAGGTGACCACATACACCTAGCCAGAAGGTGTGACATCAAGCATAGCTCTCCAAGCAGAAATGCTCTCTCTAATCACAAAAACCGTTTGTTTGGTTGTTATTTAAAAAAAAAAAAACCTACAAAACCTACTACAAAGAGCATTAAAACCCTAGCAGATGCAGGATAGATACTGCTATATATAAAGGCACACCCAGATTCCCAGGGACTGACATGGCAGTTTTGTATTTACTCATTGGTAGAATAAGGAGAGTAATCAGCTCAAATTCCATACTATTTTTAAGTAGCATGGGAATACTTGCATCTTGACGAAAAGTACACACAATCAGCATCTCTCCTGCTCATCCTGTGTCTATCTAGCAACATTTCTATCAGCCCATTCTAGAAATGAGATCCCACCCTAGCAGAACCTGCATAAAATACACAGAAACTGTGCTTCACCTCGAACAGTTTAATATCCTGAGAATCATTGTGTCCTGAATGTGCTACCTCTGAAGCTGAGAGGGGGAAAAAAAATCCCCATTTAACTTAGCTAGACACTTCCTGTACTGCATATTTGGTTGGATCAGATTTAACTAAGTAATAGCACTGGAATCTCAGGGCTGAACAGTGGTGTGCTTTAAATAATGTGTAGATAACACTCACTGCAGGGCTTCAAGGTGAGGATAATTTCTTTCAATGTGAAAACACATTTCAGGGAAATAGGAGGTAGAAGCTCAGCCTATTTACAACTTTCTTTACTGTAAAGGAAGACTCTAACTTTTCACCTCACCGTTCCTCCTTTTTCTTTTCTTTCTTCTCTTATTTATCTACTGTTCTAAAAGGGCCACATAACTGGGGATACAATCTGCTGTTCATTCCTTTTCCTTTAGCAAAGTTAAATATTTACAGAAATGCTGGACATGCAAGCCATCTTGACACAATCAGAGGCAATCAGGCAAAGGCATCTCTGCTACAGCATGCAAACCTGGTTTGGCAGCAGCACCCATGATGCTCTCCACACTCTGCACCTGGGCAACCCCCAGAGCCACACATGCCTTTGTCTTAATTTTGAAAAGCTACCTGCTAAACCACAGTGATTTTAAACTAATTAGAAAACAGCTAATATTTGCCTAATGGCCACCAGGTGACCTGGACTGCTCTGAAAGTTGTAATCAAGAAATGCAAGCCATGTGGCACAGCAGATTCCTGAACTACACTTAGCTCTTTTGCCATCCATTGCTGTATCATGATGTGCTGGCACAGCCATAAAATAACATGTAATTACTGTAAGCCTAATTATTTCTTCTCTGATATGTCATGTGGCATTAGGTGGCAACCACAAGAAATAATGGCTATCACTGTTCTACAACAAAAGAAATCTCCAGAGATGTACTTCCTTTAAGTCGTGTGTCTTTGAAATTATTCTCATACATACAGGAAACTAACTCAGTGTTAACAGAGGAAAACTAGAAATCAGTGTAAATGAAGGCCTGAGAAAGAAAATAAAAAGTAGTAACTGCTAAAGCATGGATAGACACAATGTAGAACATGCAACTTACTGCTCACTTCTTCTCTGTCATATCCATTTTGCCATATAATTAATATACACAACGAAAGAGAGTTTTAAAATCTCACACTAGTAGTGCTATTGAGGACCAGCATCTATGAACAGCTACACCATAGCTTGGTCTGGATATTCCTCGCATAGTTGAGAGGCTGCCAGGCTTCTGCTCATATTGGTGGCCATAAAAATGCTGCAATGACTGTGCAAAAGAACTGGTTTTTCTTGAAACAGCAAAAGAAAAATAAATTTCTCAATTTAACAAACTCCACAGAGAAAAAAAAATTATCTTCTGTAGCACACATAGAAGGACAATAGGATTTATGCAAGAGTTTCAATTGCAAAAATCAAACCAATCTTCCAATTCATTCCAGTTTACAGAGTCTGAAATCCTAATTTTAGAGGAAAGAACCAGTTACCACATACCACATGGGAGAGTAAATAAATTTTAGTACAGATCACAGAAAGAAATACTATAAATAGCAGAACTAGAAGTTGGATGGATTTATGGATAATGTTTATAAAAAGTTTTGTCATGGGTTGCAGTGCAAAATGTAACCAAAAAAAGGTACTCCATCACCATAAAGAGCCAAACATACTCATGTCAAGTCCAATCAAGGTTGCTGCTCTGACAGTCTGGCAGATGCCTTTCTGCTACACAACAGAAGGAGAGAAAAGGGCTTACATTGGAAACACAAAGAATATTGGCTCTTTAAAACAAATTTGATACATTTGACGTTTGATAAAAGGAAAAAGTTTAACCCTTTTTTCCTAAACCTCCCAGAAGCTACTGATGATAAAGCAGCACAAAACTTCAAGTTTTGCTAGATACCAGGCAGGGGGAAATAACATGTAACTCTTGGTATTTAAGTATCAAAAGCAACCCAAGTCCCTTTAAACCTTAAATAACAATTTAAAACAAGACTCATTCTTCAGACTGCTAGTGGCCACAATAGGCCTTGGATCACTCAAATTGTTTCACTTCTCGTTTCACTAGGATATAAACTATGCAAATAAATTCGGCTTTTTTTTTTTCTCTTCCTGCAGATAATCAAATCAGATGAATCCCAGTGCACTTGCCAAAAAAAAAAAAAAAGATAGAAAATCCCATCCCTTATGTTCAGAAATGAGTAACTTAGAGGAGGGCTGTGGAGTAAGAAAACAAAGAGAACTTGTAATAACAGAACAAAGGATGCTATTTGGTCAAGGCAGGAGAGATGCAACAAAGTTTCTAAAATGTAACAAGTAGCAGAAGCACAGTAGTTTGCAGAAGAAATTGTTACATAAGCACATACAATTTACACAGAATTTTACACAGAATTTTTCTAGGTTGGAAGAGACCTTTAAGATCATCGAGTCCAACGCATGTTCTAACACCTCAACTAGATCATGGCACCAAGTGCCACATCCAGTCTTTTTTTAAACACATCGAGGGAAGGTGACTCCACCACCTCCCTGGGTAGATGATTCCAGTATCTGACCACTCTTTCTGTGAAAAACTTCCTCCTTAATTCTAGCCTGCATCTCCCTTGGCGCAGCTTGAGACTGTGTCCTCCTGTTCTGTTGTTGCCCGGAGAAAGAGACTGACCCCCAGCTCACCACAGCCACCCTTCAGGAAGTTGAAGAGAGTGATAATGTCACCTCTGAGTCTCCTTTTCTCCAGGCTGAACAACCCCAGCTCCCTCAGTCGTTCCTCACAGGGCTTGTGCTCCAAGCCCCTCACCAGCCTCATTGCTCTCCTCTGGACACGCTCCAGCATCTCAACGTCCCTCCTAAACTGAGGGGCCCAGAACTGGGCACAGCACTCAAGGTGTGATCTCACAGTGCCGAATACAGGGGAATAATGACTTCCCTGCTCCTGCTGGCCACACCATTTCTGATACTGGCACAGAGCTGGCTCATGTTCAGCCGACTGTCAACCAGCATCCCCAGGTCCCTTTCCACCTGAGCACTGTCCAGCCACACCGTCCCTAGCTTATAACATTGCAGGGGGTTATTGTGGCCAAAGTGCAGGACTCTGCACTTGGACTTATTGAACTTCATCCCATTGCATTCTGCCCATCCCTCCAACCGTTCCAAGTCCCTCTGCAAAGCCCT
>VZTB01009535.1:19262-33706 GCA_013397245.1 Thryothorus ludovicianus | reverse complement strand
GTGTCACAGAGACCCCACAGAGGGGTGTGAGTGTCACAGCCCCACAGAAGTGTGAGTGTCACACAGCCCCACAGAGTAGTGTGAGTGTCACAGAGCCCCACAGAGGGGTGTGAGTGTCACACAGCCCCACAGAGGGGTGTGATTGTCACAGAGCCCCACAGAGGGGTGTGGGTGTCACAGAGACCCCACAGAGTAGTGTGAGTGTCACAGACCCACAGAGGTGTGAGTGTCACACAGCCCCGCAGAGGGGTGTGAGTGTCACACAGCCCCACTAAGGGATGTGTCACATAGCCCCACAGGTGTGTGAGTGTCACAGAGACCCCACAGAGGGGTGTGAGTGTCACACAGCCCCACAGAGGGGTGTGAGTGTCAGAGAGACCCACAGAGGTGTGAGTGTCCCACAGCCCCACAGGGGTGGGTTTCACACAGTCCTAAAGTGCTGCAGCCCCTGGCAGGAGCTGTCACCGGCTGCAGATGTCCCTGGGGCTGCCTCAGCCCCTCGGATCCTCACCAGGGAGTTAAGGAGCCACCCCAGGACAGTTTTTAGCCCCCAAGTGCCTCTGCAGTTTGGGATCACTCCCGCCCTGCTCCTTCCAACATTCCTGTCCCTTCTCCCCTGAGCACCTGAGTATCTGCAGCTCATGGAATATTTTCCCTTGGAACTTTTTCAAGTCAATATTTTTTTCCCAGCTTCCTCATCTCAGAGATGCAGGCTTGAGTGTTTGCTTTCCACTCGGGTTTGATGTCAGGTCTTCTACAGGATAAGGGACGGGGGATGAAAAATTCGGGGTCTTTGGCCACCCACTCCAGATAATTCTGCAGGAAATCCTTTCTCCCGTTGGGCATGGGGATGGGAAGCAAAGCACGTGGCTGCTCACCCAGAGGCTGACGGAGCCAGGGCTGGCTCTGGGCAGTGCTGGCTGCCGGAACAGGCAGAGCCTCATCCCACAGCGCCGGGTCTGGCAGCCCTCGGAGCAGCTGAGAGGCTATTTCATGCTTGAGCAGCCCGGCAAACTGGAGTGATTTATAGCTCCTGGGTCTGGTTTTCATCACTGCCCGGGGCAGTGTGTGCCACTCCAGCGGTGGGATGGCTCCGTGTAAGCCATGCTCAGAAACATCTGGGGTTTCCTTCTTTAAATTAAAGGTGTAGCTGATGAACTGTGAGGTGAGGGGTAGGATCAGGAGCTTGAAGGGGAGGGAAAGGTGTCAAACCCTGGAGGCTGCCCCACGGTGTCTGTCAGGAGCTGCACAGAGCAGAACAGCACGGATGCCACATTCGGGCTGCAGAGAAAGCACAGAGGTGTGAGAGCAGACAGAAACCATCACCGGCGGCTCTCCCGGCCCTGCCCGGACCGGCCAAGTGCGGGGCTGCCGGGGAGGAGGCGCTGGGGGCACACAGAGCCGTGGCAGCCTCTGGGCGTGCAGGGTCGGAGGACAGTGTCACTCAAAGCCTGTCACCATCCCGATGGCTCTCAGGGCAGCCCTCAGCACTGCCAAAGTGTCACGGGGAGGGCACCGTGGGCAGAAGGGACCCCACGGGCCAGCCGTGGGGAGTAGCCACAGACACGTGTGCCCAGCTCGGGGGCACTNGGCACCGTGGGCAGAAGGGACCCCACGGGCCAGCCGTGGGTCACGGCTGCAGGAGCACTTTGGCAGGAGCAGCCACGGACACGCGTGCCCAGCTCGGGGGCAGAGCTGGTGGCACCCAGGTGATGCTGGACACCGTGCCAGGCTCTGCCCGCACAGGCCTGCCCCACACGTGCCACGCAGAGGTGTCCTGGCTGTCCCCAGCCCCTGTCCACCTGAGGTGGCACCTGCTGGGAGGTGGCAGTGAGAGACGCTTCCAGCAGCGCCTGATGACAGAGAACGGCTGAACCATTTGTCACCTCTTCGATGTCCCCAGCCCGTGTGGCTTCTGTGTGCACGGCAGGCAGAGGGACGCTCCTGTCCTGGACCCGGCTGCCGCTGGAAATGGACTCTGGAAGGGCTCAGCAGCCGGAGGGAAAGGTTTTGCTGTCTGGAAATTATGCCCTGCTCAGAAAGCGACACCGGCTCTTTGTTCGAGCGCAGCGAGCGTGTAACGATAGGAGACCCCCTCCCGGCGTGCGGGCAAGTGGATGGGGGGCTCTGGGGGCTCCCCGGCTGTGCAGCCCCTTCCCCAGCTCTCAGTCCTCGGGCAGAGCCTGCGGACGGAGCTCTGGCCTCCCCCCATCGCAAGATGCGATTGCCACCTACAGTTCTGGCGGCACACGGAGCTCCGGCAGCGCGCCCGCCCGCCCGGCGCCGCACGCTCCTGCTCCAGCCCCGCACCCGGGCAGAATTTCGGCTCCTCCCCAAAGAACCCCCTTCTCCCGGGCATGGGAATTTTCTTTCTCCCGGGCATGGGAATTTTCCTCCTCCTGGATGCGGGCATTTTCCTCCTGGCGCGATCCCCCGCTCCTGGCTCCGTGCGCAGCGCCTGTGCTCCTCCTCCAGCCTGTGTACACTGCCTGACAGCGCAGCCCCATCCCCATCTGTGATTACAAATTAGCAGCCTAATCCTAAATATCTTTTTTTTTTTTTTTTTCCTGCCTGGAGATGCTTGTCTGAATCTGATTTTTAATCTGTCTTTACCAGCTGCTCCTGCTGCTGCCCTTTGCATTTTATTTCGCATGTGACTTACACTGGATAAAAAAAAAATCTGCCTAATTTTCTCCGATGTCAAACATCCTTTTAGCTGGAGACGGTGCTTTATGTGTTCCACGGTACAAGGGGAGCGCTGCCAGCGTAGCGGTCTCTGCTTTTCCTTGGGATTTATTGACTACAGAGAGGTCCTGCTCTAATCTTCTCCTCTCACACCCTGTTTCTTTCCCTAAGAACCACTAAGCTCCTTGAGTCCCCCGTATCATCTCTGTGATGGGCAGAGCTCCTCGCTGGCTCATCCCCTGCTCAATCCCATTGAAGTGCAGGGCAGCGCTCCGCATCCCAATCAGCACGGATTTTTTTTTCCCTTGAATAGCCCGGTTTATGCACGCTCTGGGGGAGAGAACCAGCCTCCTAAAGACTAAAATCCTTCCAAAAGGGATTTTAAGTATTTCAGATAAATCTTACTAATGGTAAATGTAGCTATTCACTCCCAGCTCTTCATACGAGGGATTTGACCTTTTTTTATGTTAATGCCGGCGCTCCGTGGATGCTGCTCCCGGTGCCGCTGCCTCTCCCTTTTCCTGCTGCCTGCCATCAGCCATCCCCGCCCCCGAGCTGGAGGTCCCCAAGCCCCCAGCCCTGCCTTTTACTGGGGAGGGGCGGCCCCCTCTCCTTTTCCTGCGAGAACTCCGGGGGTGGTGAGTGCCGGGGGGAGCGGCCAGCCCAGGGCAGGATGTGCCAGCAGCACCCGCTCCAGGGGCACAGGCTTTGTTTCACCCACCGAGCATCAATCCCAGCTCAAGGGGAGAGCAGGGAGGGAGCAGCTCCTTTGGGAATGGTTTTCTCTCCCCCAGAGGTGCCGGGTCCCGCAGTGTGTGTGCAGAACTCGCAGCCTCGGAGAGCGAATCGCTGGGTGCGTCTGCTCGGAGCAGCGATATCCCGGGATGCGAGCTCGGGAAAGAGCAAAAAATTACACCAGGGTCTTACCAAAGAAAGGAAATAAGGAATGTAAGAAGGCTGCTGACAATGTTCTGGAGGGATTTCTTGGCATTGCTCCCCCCTGCCTGTCTGGGGCTCGTCAGCGGCTGACGAGCAGTGGATGGATCGGGCAGCGCTGTCGGCTCCTTCTCCCTCTGTCACTCAGCTCTGCCAGCCCGGTGGAGGCTGTGAAGTGACACTCTCCAAGCTGCTGCCTGGCCTCCCCTCCCCTCCGCTCCAGTGAGCCCAGAGGAGAACCTGGGCAGCAAATATTTCCTCTGCCTCGCTCTCCGGACCCGCTGCTGGCAGGGTGAGCTCTTGCCCCAGAGCCGCAGCCCCGCGCAGATTCGGCCCCGGAGGAGCCCAGCGACCCTGCGCTGCTCACGGCTTTCTCGGAGGAGTTTTGGGCTACCAAACACTGAGGAAATTGTGCCTCTCTGTGCAGGAGGCGCGCTCCCGCTGGTGGAGCCGTGCACGCTGTGTGCAAGAGCTGCGCCCCGAGCGGGGCCGGACCCCAGAGAACAGAAGGACCCCGTGCGAAGGAGGCTCAGCAGCGAGCCAGGTGTTTGCAGCTGGAGTCCCTCAGAGCCCTTGCGATCCCAGCCCCGGCCATCCCCCGGGCTGCAGCAGCTCACGCTGGAGCAGGGTTGCCTTCCCTGATTGCTAATTTAGATTTTCCTGCCATCCCACACAGTGGAATCAGGGGAAATAAAATTACAGACTTATTCACTCTTTTTGTACAGCTGATGTGCTGATTACCTGTCAATCACAGAATTGCATTAACATCTGACAGTGTGTGCATAACAATTACCCCCATCAAATTAAGGAAACCTTTCACACTCAGAGACACAGAGAGGGAGGAAATTCAATCAGCGTAATTAGTTCAATCAGAAAAGATCTTTTCATCAAGAAGGGGGAAAACGTACAGCGAGAGCAGGGTGGGAGCCAGGTACGGCTCCGGGATGAGAGGGTGGCTCACCCACCGCAGCGGTGCCTGGCCCGGCGTGGCGGGGTTTGGATTCCCAGCCGTGGGTGACGAGGGTTTGCCAAGCTCCGTGTTTCTTTCCCCACCTCAGTTCCTCCTCTCCTGGCTCCCCAAATCCTTTTCTGTGGTTTCTGGGTGAGCTCCTTCCCAAGGGCTCTGCCGCCCCAGCTTTCCTGCCCACCTGCAGGGAGGCGAGGCAGGAGGGGGTGAGTTACCACATCCCCCCAGCCATCCCTCCTCTCTGCACCCCAAAACAGCCGCTGGAGGAGGGGGTGAGGGCATCTGGAGGCTGCCGGGGCTCTGTGGGACCTGAGCAGGGCTGAGTGCAGTGGAGATGGCGTGTGCTGGCGGGAGGTTTTGTTCTGTATTCCCCCGGAGGGGACAGAGATAATTAATGCTAATTCCTGACAGCAGAAACACGAGAGAGGAAGAAAAGCTGCATTAGCAGCGGTGCAAAGGCAGCTGGACCGGGGCTGCTGAGCAATGGCACTCGCAGACCCTCCCAGCTGAGGTGGGGACAAGGTGCCAGGGCTGGGCAGGGCATCACCAGCACCCCTCAGTGCTCAGAGAAACCCCCTCTGGAAGGACAGGGCGGGGGAAGCCCAGAGGGCTGGATCCATCCCTTCTGCCTCCTCCCTCTGTTAACCCTTTGAGTAAAGGTGTCGGGTCACCGAGGCTGAGGGTGGCTGAGCCTGAGATCAGGCTTGAGGTGGTGTCACCCCGTGATCCGAGAAATGTCACGCAGTGGAAGGAGAAGGGAAGGGATGTGGAGCTCCATGGCAGCTCAGCACAGCCAGCAAAAGCCAGTGGAGAGACAAAAGGACACTGGCAGTAGTGCATGAGACAGGCACATGTGCCAAGTAACTCCGGAGCTTCTGTTGAGTTAATTATTTTGTAATTCAATCCAAGTTGAAAGGCAAAAGAGATCGTGTCTCAGCCAGGAGCTCTGGAGGAGCGAGATGGAGCAAGGGCAGAGGTTTTCTCCAGCATCAGCTCTGTGTGCTGTGGAGGTTTTACCCCAACAAGGCTCCTGTGGTCTCATATGGGCAGGTCTTTTTACACCCACCATGAGCTGTTTGGGGTCACTGTCAGGGCCAGCTGCCCTGAGAGCCCCTGGGCTCCCTGCTCTTTTAGCAGTACTCCAGTATTGGAGGTGAGATTTAAAGCATTTGGGGTTGGGACAGGATTTCCTGTCACTGGGGCCACTTTTGAGGCAGAGAGGAGTTGCTGTGGAATGAGGTGGAAGGGTCTGTCATGAGGGCACAAGCAGAGAGGGATGTGAAGCTGAGGGAGAGCAGGATCCTCACTCTGAGCACTCAGGTTGAGAGATTGTCAACCAGGGACGGTGAGTGAACAGGCTGCTGGGGAGAGTGTGGGATTCCTGATTCCTACAGGGGCAAGGGACATCTCTGGGACTGGTGACAGAGCTGCTCCTGCCTGAGGCAGGCGAGTTGTCCCTCTCAGTGCATGCTGCTGTAGTTTTGATATGCTCATTATTAGTTTTCATATCCCAGCTCTGCACTCAGGTCAAGCCCAGCTTTGCAGGGCTGTGCTGGAGGTGAAGGAGCAGATCCCTGTCCACCTGCAGATAGACATAGAGAGCAGGGAGAGAGGCAGGAGAGGCACAGGCAGCCGTGCTCTGTGCCCATCCTCCCCTCTCTGAGTCCAGATTTACAAAGTCACGTTCACTTTCTTTCCCCAAAATATGGTCTATAAATGAATAAGCAAGTAAATAAACCCATCCTCTCTCAGCAGCCTTCCTGCCATCTGCTTACCATTACCACCTGGCACCCACCCAGGAGCTTGTATCTCCCTTTTGCTCCAGAGGATCCAAAGCATTCTGCAAACCCGGGGCAGTGTTTGGCTCTCACTTGCACCTGTGGATGTGCAGAACAACTCAGCGCTCACTTTCTCCTTTGAGAAGTTGATTTTAAGGTTATTTAACACCCACTCATATGAGCCAACCCCCGGCAGCCGCACAGGAGCTGCCACCCTGCTGGCCTGGGGGAGGCATTTAGTGCTGGGCTGCTGAGGGAATTCTCATCCCATCCAACTGCCCTGGCATCTCACAGGGCACCTGTGCTACAGGATTCACCTTCCAAAAAATCCACTTGCCCCAGGCTGGGCACAGAGGATGGAGTGGGTGCCTTCTCCAGTTCCTCGTGCCCCAGGTCTGCACAGAAACTTAACTCTAGGTCCAGAGTCAGGCAAAGAGGAGCAGAGCAAGGAATTAGAGACAAATTGTGAACAGATGTTGGGCAGAATGAAAAGGAATGTTTGGGAGGCCCAGCAGGATATATGGATGAAGCAAAACAAGCACCGGGCTCGCTCTGGCAGCAACTGCTGCCCTGGAGGGAACAGTGTGGGGAGGAGGAGACAGCCTGGAGACAGAAACTTGTGCTGTGCAGGTTCTGCTCCCCAGGGCCCCCCTGGCAGCAGCTCCTGCTCTGCTCTGGTTGCACAGCAACATCGCATTAGGATGCAGGATTTCAGCATCTCTGATCCCATGCCTCCGCTTATCCTGTGAGCTGGGAAAATGGAGACGCCTCTCCCGCTCATTCCACCCCGTCTGTGGCTGCACAGGGAGGGAGGAGAGCAAAGTCTGCAAGCAGGACAGCTCACAAAAGGGGCAAAAAATTCCTTGTGTGGTGATAAAATCAGTGGTTTGGTTCTCTTGCTTGGTTTGTGTCCCTGGCCCTAGTTGGAGTGAAAACTTTATTGCATGAAAAGCTTTGGTGAGTCCTGCTTGTTTCTGTGCAAAAACTTAAAGGTCTTTTGCAGGGCAGAACATAAGGACCCTTTGGACATGGGGTGGGAAGAAAAGAAATCCATTTCAAATACCCCAAAGAGGAGTTTCTCTATTTACTCACAAGAGTAAAGATCAAAACATATTTTTTGTCATTAGCACATTCTAAAATAGCTTGTAATGAGTGAGTCAGAGGAAATGCTGGGGAGAGAGCTGAGGCCTGTCATTCAGCACATGAAAGGCTGGAAAGCTCTTTGTCTGCTTCACAGATTAAAGTCTAAAAATTGGAGATTACTACAGCAGATAATGGTGGAGCAGCTACAACCTTGGAGCACTGGAAGAATGTGCTCTGGGCTGCTTCCCTTGTGGCTGGAACAATATTGGCAGAGGGGCCAGAGCCCTGACCCCATCCATCTGTCCTGGCTGCCTTCCCTGCTCTGAAAATGCAATTTTTTTTGAAGGAAACACTTATTTTAAGTGCTAATATTAATATTTAGGAGGGTTTCTTTTTAAGGGCTCTTTTAACAAAATAAAGCTCTATCTGTGATTCACCCCAAGCTGCAAATCAGGCACAGAGGTGTGTGTGTACAAACCTGTGCACACCCAGCCATGGCTGTGGCTGTTGGAACTGGGAATCAGTGGATGCTGGGATGCAGTGACTGCTCAACACACGAGTGTGGTCACCAGCTTGGTTAATTGCTGCACTAATGACACCTCGTGTCAAAGAAAGGGAGGAGAAAATTAAAACAAAAAGCTGAACACATTAAAAGGGTAATAAATGCAAACTCCATCTGGGCATTGCAGGATGGCTTTTAAAAAACTCTCTGAAAGGTGTTTGTAGTCAGGTGGGGGTTGGTCTCTTTTTCCAGGCAGCACTGATGGAATAAGAGGACACAGTCTTGAGCTGCACCAAGGGGAGCACAGGTTGGGTATCAGGAAAAAGATTTTGACAGAAAGAGTGAGAAAGTACTGGAATGGTCTGCCCAGGGAGGTGGTGGAGTCGCCATCCCTGGATGAGTTTAAAAAAGATTGGATGTGGCACTCAGTGCCAGGGTTTAGGAGGTGTTAGGGCATGGCTTGGACTCAATGATCCTGGAGGTCTCTTCCAACCTTGTGATTCTGTGATTAAAGGGTTAATTTCTGCATCCTCATCAAGAGGAGCAGGACCAGGAGTAGAATCAGGACCTGGCTCACCCCACCTGCCACGGGAAGATCAGGGGGGCAGAGCTGGGGCTGGGATTCCTGGTGCTGCCCTGAGCGCAGGCAGAGCCTACCAGGACCCAGGTAATTTGATTAGAGATGAATTGGCCGACATCAGAGCCTGAAAAATCCAACAGATTTGCTGCTGATAAAATTAAAATTAGAAACTGAATTGATTAGCCTGTGCCAGCAAAGGAACCAAAATGTCAGAGGCACCAGCTGCACATTTGCATTTGGTACTTAACAAAGTTCTCACCAAAGCGAGTGAGAGATGTTTGACATTTCCATGATTTCTGCAACTCTAATGTATGTTTTATTGACATTAATTTCAAAATGCAAGCGAATAATGAAGTGAGGAATGAGAGGAGGGAGTTTGGTCATTCCAGCTCAGTGTCTCTTGCAGAGTGTGGTGTGTGGCTCCTGCTCTGTCATTTTTGGGAGCAACTGGTGTTGGACTGGGCATGTGTCATATTCATGATTATCATGCTGGAAAAAAGAAAACTTGGGGAGTGTAAACCCTGGTGAAGTTTTAATTGGGAACAGTTATTTTGAAACATTTTCTTTTCTGATGTATTTTACCTTGGGGACTTATTACTGTGGGAAAATCCTATCACGTTTATGCAAAGGCTTCTGCCAGAGTCTATTGGGATATTTTAATTTCAGTTTCACAATGAGATATTCAGGACTATCGTGAATAAATTGGAATGACTTTACAATGGGAAATTACGAACATTTTCACCAAAGGGAGAAATTTTTGGTTGTTCTCTTTAAAACGAAAAATCCAGAAGTTAGTTTTGCCCTTCTCAAATCCAGGGGCATTTCCAGTGAAACTCAAGCCCATGATTGCTGGCAGTGACCAGCTGCCCATTTCTGCCAGTGCCTGTCACTGCCCAAGGGCTTCCCCCTCCCCATCCCAGCTCTCTGCCACCCCTCACCGTGCTTGGCTTTGTTTCTGAACCTACAGACTAAAATTATAAATATGTCAGACGAAAAGCTTTGTTCTCTTAGAGTGAAGGTGAAGGAAAGCCTATAAATTTTGCAGCCTGTGTCAGAGAATCCAAAGGACAGCTGAAAATTCCCTTTTAAAGAAGAATCCCTCCTGCTTTATAAATATTAATTGCAAGTCAGTGGTAATGAGAGAGAAGAGGAGCCTTTGGCTCTGATCTGTGATTGTTTGACTAATACAAGCAACAGTTTGAACACGACAGTTACTATTTGATGTGACACTAAATTAGAAGTTTCTCACTTCATATTAAAGGTTGGCTTATCAAGAGCAGGAGGGATGTGATTCTGCAGGCCAGGAGGATGCTCAGCAGATCTGGAGATGGAATGAGTGCCATGTGGGTCAGGAAGTGCCACCTGGGTGAGGTCCCTGGGCTGTCCCCAGGGACAGCATGGGAAGACCAAGGCTGTGCTGATGCCTTTTTCATAACCTAAAAACAGAGGCCAGACAAAATTAAAGGAATAAAAAAACAGTTATATTTATTGAAGGGCCTTCAGGGATATTTAGGGCAGACAAAGCCCCCTCAAGGGCTACACCCAAAAAATGGAAGATAGGTCACAGGTTTTCATACTTTTATAAATTTGGGTCATTTGCATTTTGGGGGTTAATCTCTCAATTAACAGCTTCAGGTCATGAAGTCATTTACCCCAAGTTTGCTCCCCCCAGCTCACTTTTGTTTGCATCTCTCAGGGCCTGAGGCAGTGAGGTGTCCCTGATTGCCAGGCCTGGAGAGGAATTGTTGTGTCTGAGCAAAATGGGAGAGCAGCAGCTCACACTGATTGTGGAGTTTAGAGTTATAGACTAAAGAATTGCAGGCTTATAAATATATGAAAATATAAAAGCTAAAATCCAAAGGCATCAGTGCCAGAGCACCCACCTGCTCTAGGAATGGAGCTGCCTCTAAATCTTATAACTAGGCACTGGAAATGTGGGAAAATGGAATATTTCTGTCTGACAGCAACATTTCCTTAGGGACTGGGGGTCTGTGCAGTGAAGCCTCAGGGGATGGTGGATAGGGCACAGCCCAGGGAAGGAGCAGGATGCTGGTCCTGTGTTTCCCCCCCCGAGAATCCCAGGGCTGGCAAAGGGCTCCTGCAGCAGCACAGCCAAAAAACAGCTCAGGTGTCTGCACAGGCTGATGGGGAGAAAAGGTGCAGCTCCAGAAGAGCAGGGAATGGGCACAAAATCAATGGTCATTTGGATGATGCAGGCAGAGCTGGAATTCATCCTCTGCTACATTAACTGGGCATTACTTGTACCCACCTGCACCACAGGCTTGGGGGAATATGGGGCATTGCTTCCTTTTTGTGCCAATAATTAATTCAGCTGCTGTTTGTGAGGTGGGCTCAGGTGATGGGTGAGCTGAGAGCTTCCTGCTGCCACAAGAACAGCATCAGGACCCAAAACCTGCCTGGGACTGAGTCCTGTGGATCCCTTGGGAGCAGGCAGGCAAGGAATAAGCTAAGGATAAGCTGAAAACCCTTCCCTGGGCTCCAGGACCTGCTCACATCCCCTCACAACTCAAAACCCGAGGCAGAGCGACCCTGAGCTGCTCTGGCCATTTGAAGTCTGTGCTGTAATGCTGCTGAAATTGCCAAACCTCACAGCACTTAGGAAATAGCCATTATCAGAAGCTACTTTTATTGCCATGGAAACAGAAAGATAACAGAGCAAAGTCCGGCCACATCTCCCAGCTGAGGGAGGATGTGTGTAATGTTTATGGATGAGCTGCTGGCCCGGCTGGGACTGCCAGGGGCCCGGAGGTGGAGGGGTTCATGGGCACATGTGTGTGTGATTATGTGTGAGTGCAGGTAGAAAAATGTACCTGGGAGCCTAAGGAAGATTACAGCTTTGTGTCAAACCTCCAAAATTCTCCATTTGTGGCCAAACATTGAATTTCATTTTTCTGGGCTGGTGGAAGGTGTAAGGCTGATTCAGGGAAAAACCCAGAGTAGGAAAGAAAGCCAGCACAGCACAAAGAAGGTCACCTTGTTAGCCCCCGCCCCATCTGCACCCCAGATTCCTCCTTGTCCCTCAGATTTGGGATGAAAAACTCCACGGCAGGGCTGTGGGGCAGAGTGTGGAAGGGTGTGGGGCTGGTGACAGGAGCAGCTGCTCCTCCAAGGCTCTGGAGCAGGGACAGTGCCAGCTACAGAGCAGCCCTCAGGGCCCCTCTGCTCTGCGCCAGAAAGAGGTGATGAAATTTTAATCAGAACTTCCCCAAAGTGCACAGAGCTGTGAATGAGGGCCTCAATGTGCTGCTCCACCTCCATCTTCCTCCTCCTCTCATCTCAGGCACCATTGCCTGCTCAGCCACCTCGGAGTGTTTTGTGCTCAGACTTTCCCCAGGACTTCAAGCCACTCAATTTACGTTCCTTTGAAGCACGAGACCTGCTCAATCTCTAATTTATATTTTTTAATTAGGACACCAAAGTGTGAGAGAGCTCAGGGGAACCATGTCCCTTTTAAAAACAAAGTTATTGCTTTAATAAACATGGGAGGAAGGCAGTAATGGACATGGGAGCTTCCCCTGGTTAAAAATTTAGTAATTCAGCCCTGCTCTTAATGAGACTGAGGATTAGTCCCAGGGAACAGGAACCTTTTTCTTGGCAGTGTGATAAGGATGGATGATGTGACTGCAGGGAATGTGAATGGCATGGCAGAGTCCCTCTGGCAGGGGGCTTCGGAGCCTCCTCACCTGCCAGCATTGTTTGGGTGCCTCCAAATGGGAATTCCTGGCCAGTGGAGTGGTGCTGGTGCCTGGCAGGGCACCCACAGCTGGCGCCCAGCTCTGCAGGGAGGGATCCCCCTGTGTGCACACAGCTGGCTGCTGGAGATGCTGTGTCCTGTCTGTGATCTCGGTAATGACTCTGAACTCCTGTTAAACCCCATTTCGTGCTGTGCCTTTCATTATTCCTGTCATCTTCTCTTTTTCCCCTGCTCACTTTGAAGCAGCCACCGCTTCGCTCGTGGCCCCGGCTGGCACTGAGCTGCAGTGTCATTATTTCCTAGGAGCACATCTGCAGAGTGACAGCAGCTCTGCCCTGGAAAAAAGGAGCCCAAAACACCCCAAGGGGCGTCAGGGCAGTGGTGGGAGCTGGGGGGGAGCAGAGCCTCAGTGCTGGGGGAGCCCCACTGTGACCGTACCAGTGCCAGCACAGGGGACACTCGTAGCCTGTGGCATTTGGTCCAGCCCTGGTGATCTGTGGGAAGACTGGTGTGTGGCAAGTGGCTTAAAAACAGCAATAACACCTTTCTGGAAACAGGATCTGTGACACCAGAGGTCCTCCCATATCTCAGTGTGCTGGGGGTAGCTGATTGAGCCATCGGGAGCAGCCCAGTGTCAGGCAATAGGAGTGTGGCTGCCTCTTTATTCTGCTTTTCAGCTTCTCCCTCCTCTGTTCATAGTTAAAGGCATAATTCTCTGCCATATCTTGCTTGGCAGCATGTCAGGAGTCTGTGCCAGGCAAAGAGGGAAGTGAGACTAAAGGATTTCCTTTACACGTTCACTGAATGTAAGATTTTCTCAGTATTCACCAGATTGTTTTGTGTTTGCCCTTGAAAATGCTTCTTGTGCAGGAAACTCTCACCCACCCTGTCCACCTGGCCTGAACCTCCTCGACCCTGGACCAATGTCTGGCTGTTCTCTGAATGGCTCCAGCTCTGCTCCTGTGCAGGTGGAAACCTGAGGGCAGCGTCCCATGGAGCCCACACAACAATGAGACAAATGAAGGAGGATGGCTTCTTTTGCAAGACAAGCCAGTATAAAAGGCATTTATTCCTCCTTTATAGTTCATTACAGCTGAAATGAGATCTTTCTGCTCAGAATTCAGATGCTTGGGATCCTTTCTGAAAGTGCTCTGAGCACTTCCATCTAATTTTAGAAGAGATATATTCATATTGCTCCTGATGCACTTTGTTGTGTCCCGAAAGGCTGACAACCCGCTGGCAGAAATTGCAGGAAAATGCAACCAAACCCAGAAAAATGATTACAGTGAGGCACTGCCTGCCACAGACCCAGGCCAGGTGAGCAGCCACTAACCTGTCCTATGGCTCCAAGCTGTGCTGGCACATGCCAAGAGCCAGACCAGCCCAGGGATGGAGATTCCCACTGCACTGTGACCTCCTGCCTGTCCCCAGGTGCCTTTCACAGCGAGTCCTGGTGAGCTGGTGCACCCTCTCCCCCTGCAATCTCTGCTCCACTATTTAGGGATGTTTTCAGCCAGGCCATCCTTTTCCCCAGCTGTAGTGCAGAGTGGGACACTGCCCTGCCCTGTCCTGCCCNCCTGGGATGCAGCCCCCGGCCCCCGTCAGCAGCTCCTACGAGGTGGCTGCACACCCTGACCCCCACAGCAGCGGGCTGGAGGCCGAGCTCGAGCACCTCAGGCAGGCCCTGGACAGTGGCCTGGACACAAAAGAAGCCAAAGAGAAGTTCCTGCACGAGGTGGTGAAGATGAGGGTGAAGCAGGAGGAGAAGCTGAACGCGGCCCTGCAGGCCAAGCGCAGCCTGCACCAGGTAAGGCTGCCCTGCCCTGCCCTGCCCTGCCCTGCCCTGCCCTGCCCTGCCCTGCCCTGTCCTGCCCTGCCCTGCCCTGCCCTGCCAGGGGACAGGAGCTGCCTGTTGCTGTCATTGGGGTCATTCTTTGGGGTGGCTGTGTGTCCATCTGACATCTGCACTGTGCAACATCCTCCTGATGCCTTGTGCTCCCTATTCTGGGGTTCTGCTCTCTATTCTCAGGTTCTGATCCCTGCTCTGGGGTTCTGATTCCTGTTCTGGGATTCTGCTCCCTGCTCTAGGGTTCTTCTCTCTATTCTGGGGTTCTGATCCCTGCTCTGGGGTTCTGCTCCCTCCTCTGGGATTCTGATTCCTGTTCTCGGGATCTTATCTCTGCTTTGGGGTTCTGCTC
>VZTB01009535.1:6238-18241 GCA_013397245.1 Thryothorus ludovicianus | reverse complement strand
TCTGATTCCCGTGCTCATTGCTCTGGGGTTCCAATCCCTTCTTCTGAGGTTCTGATCCTTGTTCCAGGGTTCTGATCCCTGTTCTGGGGTTCTGATCTCTATTCTGGGCTTCTGATCCTTATTCTGAGGTTCTGATCCCTTGTTCTGGGGTTCTGATCCCAATTCTGGGATTCTGATTTCTATTCTGAGGTTCTGCTCCCTATTCTGGTGTTCTGATCCTTTGTTCTAGGGTTCTGATCCCTTGTTTTAGGGTTCTGATCCTTATTCTGAGGTTCTGATCCCTTGTTCTGGGGTTCTGATCCCTATTCTGGGATTCTCATCCCTATTCTGGTGTTCTGATCCTTGTTCTGTTATTCTGATCCCCCTGCTCACTCTGTGAGGTTCTGCCTTAACGCCTTTGCACAATATATATGCATTTATTAGTCCTGTGTTAAGCAGTTTAATGAATCCAGGCCTTTGGGGAGAATTAACAGTGAATTAACGCTGCATCTGAAAAATTAAAGGAATAGTCAAGCAAATTTCTTTTTATTGACTTTTAGTGAGCCATTTAATCCAAACATCTCGTTAACCGCAGTGTAACGATACACTATAATGGGTTCTGCAGTAAGAACAATTAGCTTTGCAATTAGCAGAAGAGTGAGCGCTCTGCAATGGGGATGGGGAACAGCCACAGAGAGCAAACAACGTTTCCACAGGCAGAGCAAAACCATCTGACTTTAAACCCCAACAATATTTCTCCAATTGACCCAATGGCCAAGGTGTGGGGCGCAGGTTGGCTGCTCAGGTGCTGCCTTCTGGAGGCTGACGTGGAACAGAGACCAGACAGAGCAAGAGGAAAAAGTAGATATTTATTAAAGGCCTCACTGGGCACACCTGGGCCACACAAGAGTCCAGCTGGACACACCCAAGATGCCCCAAAATGGGCACAGAATGGACACTTGATCATCGGATCCCACACTTTTATAAGTTCTGGTCCATCAGCATGTTAGAATCAATTGTCCAACCATAGCTGCAGGTTATGAAGCTCCATCTTCCTTGTTTTTTCTTCTCACTTCACTGCTGGTTTTGTTCTTGGGCCTGAAAGTTGTCCCTGGTGCCGAGCTGGAGAAGGAATTGTTTTGTCTCCCTGCTCTGTGAAGAGAGCTCAGTAGCTCTGAATATGACACCTAAAGCTACCCACTAAAACAACACAGAATCTAAAATATAAAAGCTAACACCTAACACATCACAGAGTCACCTTATTTCTCCCCTGTCACTGGCATGGCATTAATCACTTGCTTCGACCCTCAGAGCCCTGCAGCATCAGCCTGTCCTGTCAGTGCCCATGGCCTCTCCAGGTGGGTACAGGATGGATTTGTGGGCAAGCCTGGGCTGCTGAGCGTGGCTGTCTCTGTGCAGCCACTGCTGGAACCCTGCCCGCCCCAGGGATGCTCCTGGGGAGCACGTGGCCAGGCAGGCTGCATTCTGAGGCACACACAGACATTTCTGCTCTAGGAGTTCTCCCTGTCAAAGGCAGGGTGTCTCTGTGGCTGCCCTCAGGCCTGTTTCTGGGAGAACATCCACCTGTGATTGTGCTGAGCTCTGGGATGTAGTGGCTATCCATCACTCCAGGCCTGCTCTGTCTGGAGCTTCTCTCCCTTGGAAAACTGAAGACAACAACGTTTGACATCCCAGGCTATTGAATAAATAATAACCATCAAAATGTCAACATTTAGGTTTTATTTAAATCTCCTCACCAACACTAACTTAAACTTTATGATGCACCATTACAAGCTCTGAGAGCGTTCTGCCTGCCGAACAATATGTTCCATGAAAACTGATATAATCTGCTTGTTATCTGCAGCACTGCCTTGTAGTGGGGCTTTATTGATTTTCTGCACAATCACAGTAAAAAGCCTCTTTTTTTTCCCCCTCTGGTATCTGTTCATGATTCTGGAGGATTTGTTTCCGCTCATCTGTCATTTTTCACCCACTCTTATCTTGGCTGGCTTATAATGGTGAAAACCCACAACTCTCTATTTATTTGCTGAGCCACATCAACAAACAGAAGCTGGAGTGGAGATGAGGAGAACTCCCTGTAGCTGCAGGGACAGACAGACAGACAGACAGACAGACAGACACCACACAGGGGGTCCTGGAGCAGGAGACAGGAGCTCACAGAAGCTCTGCCACCCTGGGAGATGCTGCTCGTGTCCTGCCCTCACAGGACAGGTGCTGGGGGACACCTCAGGTGTGGAGGGGAGGTCCCTGAAGGAGGAATCTGCTGGCACGGGTCTGTCTCTGGTCTGTGCCTCAGGCACCTGTCTCAGGACAAGGCACGGCTCTCCCCAGGAGCAGGGAAGGGTCTCAGTTCTCTCAGGGTGACACGGGGGCCTGAGGGGAGCTGGTAAGTCACACAGAGGTGTCACAGCAGTGGCTCTGACTCGGACACAGATGTCTGAAGCCATCCCTCCCGTGGAGTCAATGTCCCCTTGCTCGTGCTCACACCCTGCTCAGGGAGCTGCTGCCCTGTCCTCTCTCCATCTCCAGCAATAATCTAAAGTCAATTTGCTATAACAATTGAGACTGTTCCCTTTGATGAATTCCTGTTTGCCTTTAATTTGTTACAAGATGATGAGACTTGGAGGAAATGTTCAGCTGTCAGGAAAGTGCACTCTCAGACACTTAAATTTGCGATCTTTGATATCATCGACTGAGTCATTTTCCAGGGACTCTTTTTTCTAACTCCCAGCATTTTCAGTGCTGGCTTTTCTGTCTTTCTCACATTTTCTATGGCACCAGGGTGGGTATTTTACATTAGGAAGCCTACCTGTGCCTTGGTGAGATTTAGACACTTTGAAATGTCACCTGCCATATGTCGCCATGATTATTATGAATTACATTCAGATGAAGAGCAGCTTCTCCTGGCTCTGTAGAGCCAGACCTCTGCACTTCACAGGATGCCAAAGAGCCCCTCATGAAATGCCAGCAATAAACAAACCTCATCTCTGCCCAACCAGGCACTTGCTTCATTTTAAGCTTTTGTGTTGGTTGCCTTTGAACTGAGGCCTTGGACTTGCAAGGGACATTTGAGCAGGGACATTCACCCCTGGTGGCACCAGGGCCCAGCCTGGGGGCTGGGTGATGCCACCAGAGCCATTGCCTCAGCCCCAGGCAGAGGGGTAGGGCAATACCTGCTCAGGCAAGGGGTGCTGGAGCTCAATGCCAGACACAAAACTGGGATGGTTTTCCTGCTCTTCCCCCACTATTTTGCTGCAGCTTCCCTTTAAAGCAAGGATACAAATGGGGGAAAAAAAATCTCCTTGAATTTCTGAGACTTATGAAATAATCAGGTGGCATTTCCCTACTAATCACAAGAACAAGCTCTCACAAGGAATTAGTTTGCACTAAACCTTCTGTAAATCTTCGAAGCCGCAGATGAGAGATTGCAGAACTGGAGATTACGACTTTTAAGTTTAATTCATTACCTCAAATTAGCATCAAACTACTCAGCCCCGTAAGCAGAGCTCACGGCACAGCCCCTGCCCTGAGCTGCACAAATCCAGGCGAGGCAGAGCAGACTCGGGGGCAAGGCTGGAGAGGAGCAGCTCATGTGGCTGCATGTTCCAAACAGGGTCTTCCCTTGCTAGAAAAGATCGTTGTGTTATTAGGCAAAACAGATTTTAGCATCGATTTCTCGTCCCCTTTGGAGATTTGCTGCGCTGAGCAATCAGCCTGGGCACGGGAGCTGTGCCCCTGCAGCAGTGAGAGCCAGGGGTCAGCAAGGGGGAATCTTGCTCTTAGGGTTCCAGTTGGATGAGCTCCCATCTCCCTGGCAGGGACAGAAAAGGGGCAGCAGGCTCTGGGGGGGCTCTTAGTGATATTTGTACTTTTCAAAAAAAAAAATGTCTGAAGACAGGAGATGAGGGAGCTGCTGCTGGGGATGGTGGCTCCACTCCCCTGCTCCTGGGGAAAAATGCGGGGATGAATTATTGCAGCTCCAAGAGCAGTGGAAATTTCAGAAATAGTTTTTGAAACTGATGAGTGTGAAATTTCAATAAATCACCAAGGGGTGCTGGAGGGACCTGAGCAGTGGGAAACCCAAAGCTGAGCTACCCTGGTCCTGCCAGGAGCAGCATTGTCCCCTTGGCCCTTCTCAAGGGGTGAGAGAGGAGCGTGCAGAGGACAGGTCTGGCTCCAACATCCTGGGAATGTGCCACAGAGTGCACCTGCCCCCTCCCTGTGCCAGGAGCCATCTGTGGAGGCAGCTCATCGCTCACCACACAATCCAGGTTCATTTATATGTGCACAATGGAGGGAAATGGCTTTGCTGCTGGGATCAATCCTTCAATCTAATGCCTCTCACTCCATTGTAACTGTATTTCATGACCTGCTCAAGGATTTCCAGGTTTTTCACTTGAAGGAACAAGAGCCGGGGAGACAAGGACGTAAGGATAAAGAGCTCTCTGGTTTCCATTCAGTGCAGAATGACCTGGGCAGGAAAGGAAAACTCATGAGCTGTGATGATACACTGCTCGTGTCCGTGCAGCACTCGTGATGCTCTGTTATGGCTCTGTGGGGTTTCAAAGCAGGGCTCACCAGCTACTTGAGCATCTTCTGCTGCTCATGAGATGCTCCTGGCAGCACCTGGCTGTGCCTCAGCCCCTGTGCAAGGGGAGCAGGGCTGGCCAGGCACAGCCAGAGCGCCTTTGCCAACCCCCAAGGGATTTGACAAAGGCAGAGGGGCACCAGGAGGGTGCAGGGGGGCTGGCTGGGGGATCCTGGTCCCTGCAGCCCACATTCCCTGGAAGGTTTTTCCAGGCAGCCTGCCTGGAGGCAGCCACAGCACTGCTCACTCCCTCTCGGGTTCTCTGCCTTTTTGCAGAAATTCCCCCAGCTAACCCTAACCCTAACCCTTTTTCCACACCCGAGGTGGAAGAAAGAGCAGAAACTCTTCAGGTCTCGTNATTGTCTCCAATACCTATTCTCTACATTAGACAGTTTCTACTCTAAACCAATCACTCATGTCCCCATTACCGAGAAGATTGAGAGAAGAAGAAGAAACCCAAAAGCCACGAGGTTCCTCCATCTTGGCAATACCCACCCCCTGTACCAAAACCCAAAAACTGCTTTTACACCCTGTGACAAACTCACTACTGCTCTATTTAAACTCCTGTGCCCTGTAATTCTTCTTTTAAGGTTGGCAATGGTTCCCAGGGGCTAAAATCCAAAGCACGGGTGTTTGGGGCTGTGTGCCAGGGTCTCTGAGACCCCTGCCCAGGTCCCTGAGCCTCCAGGGCAGCCAGAGACAAATCCTGTGTTCCCACAACTCCCCTGTGCTCACTCAGCCTGAACCAAAGGCTGTGGAGGCTGTGGCAGAGTGGGGATGGCCCAGCCCTTCCTCTGTGCCTTCCATCAGGGGATGCTCCAGTGAGCCAGAAACTGAACTGCAAAGCCCATTAGATCCAGCAACAGCACAGGCAGGCTCATGCTCACAGCCACACAGGGCTGTCTCCCCAGAAAAACCCACCCCTTCTCATTCCAATCTTGTTTTCATTCATTTCTCATCCCCCTGGCAGTGCTGGGCTGCAGCTGCACCGAGGTGTCCCAGGAGTGGGGTGGGTTTTCCATCGTGGTTTTTGGAGCAGACTGGCGTGGGGAGTGCCTGACCTGGAGCTCTGGGCACAAGGCAGCAGCGATGCTTCCACACAGGCTCAGGGGCTGTGTCCTGGGGGACACCAAAGGCTGCTCCCCAAGTGCCACCTGGTCCCCAGAGCTCTCTTCCAGCAGCAGGGCCAAGCCCAGGCGTGTCTGGCAGCACTGACCCTGTGCCAGGGGGGCAGCAGGGGCTCAGGACAGGGATGTCCCACCCTCCACATCTGCCTGCACAAGGGCACCCATCCCCACGGCAGCAGTGCTGTGACAGTCCGTTAATTATGCCATTTAATTAGCTGACAAATATTCATATTTCAGTAACGACTCTGCTCGTGCTGCATTTAGCTCCTCGCGCCGCAGTGACGCAGCTCCCGCCCGTTCGCTCCCTCCTAATGAACAACCACTTAGAATTTTAAAAAGTGGAGAATATCTTTCTGAGTTAATTAGCTTGAAATTAGCTTAATCACAGCTCATTTAAACTTATCTAAACAACAGCATGAGGAACTCGAGGAAAACTTGGGCTCAGCCTTACTCAGCTTTCCACCCAGTGAGCCGGCCGGCTGGGGGTTCTACACCTCTGTATCAGACTGATTTGAATATTAATTGTGTGTGACCTGTTGCATTCAGCTCATGCAGATCCAGCCCACAACTGCTTTATTTACCTGCTCTGCCTCCTGCAATAGCTGTCAGGAGTAATGAATAAACCCTGAATTTGATCCTGAACAGAGAAACGTCATGCTGGAACAAGTTTATTATTTCATGTGCTTTTCAGGGTTCCTGAACACGATGTTAAGATCTGATCAATTGAACATCTGGGTTTCCTGGAGGCTGAGGCAGGATCATACAATATTTACATCAATATTCTGAGATCAAAGGAAGCTGCGAGTCTTCAAAAAAACCTCCACTCAGAGGGATAAAACGGAGTGCAGGAAACCACAGCTGAAATCCAAGTCAGGCCCTGTCCTGTCCAGATGGAACCTGACCGAGAAGGACACGAGGAGGTCCCTCAGTGCCACAGGGAACTGCTGGGACTTGGGTACCATCAGAAGGAAGGGACCCATGAGATCCTGGAATCCACTGTGGAGAGTGACAGCACAGCTCAGGAGTTTGCTCTCGTGTGCTCCCACCCACACTGCCATGTTTTTAACCTGCTCTTAACTCCAACTTGAAAGCGGGAGGCAGACCCTTGAATGCTGAATTTCCATTTCCAGAGCAAGTTGCACAGCACATTCCCCCCACGAGCAGCTGGGAGCTGCCTGGTAGCAGGAGATGCTGATGGCAGTGCCAGCCCTGCTGCTACTGCAAATAGGGAGGAGAGCGGAGGAGGGTGAAGGCAGAAACCCTCAGAGATCTCATTAGGGAAGCATCCTCCAAGTGCTGCCGTGTGGTTGTCAAAGCCCAGCCTGCTCAGGGTTCATCCACAGCACAGAGAGCCATGTCCTGGGCACAGAAGGGGGCACGGACAGGCTGGGCTGGGCTGGGCTGATGCAGCCACCCCTGAGCAGAGAGCTCTGGGCTGCAGGTGGTCCCTGAGCTGTGCCACAGCCCACTGCCCACCTCCTGCACTGCTGCAGGGATGGAGAAGCTCCCATCCATCCCCACTGCAGAGCAGCTGCTGATGGAACCAGAAGGGGAACATGGGAGGCTCCTGTTTCAGCTCCATGGCACCAGGCTGAGCATTGTCCTGCCAAGGATGAGGAGCAGCTCAGCCTGGCAAGTTCTGCTGGGCATGACAGGCAACTCACCCAGGTACCTCTCTAATTGCAGGTTTGCTGCAGGAGCAGATTATTTTCACTGTGTTGGTACTTCCCAGAAGGAGATCCCTTCAGGGACACTCTTATTTCCCATATCATGGAAAATGTGAGCAGTATTTAGGGCCTGTTTCACCACTCTGGTATTTGTGCCACTCTCATTAGCTGCATGAGGCAGCACTGTGCTGCACCACCAGTGGAACAATTCCTGTGTTTTTAAATCAGACACAATATCAGAATACTTCAGAGCTCCTCCAGCAGAGAAAAAAATACCCTCTGCCCACTCCAGTGATACCTGGTCCCTCTGGCTTAGTCATTTGCTCTGCAGTTAGCAACAAGGTGAATTTTAATTCCAGACCATTTTTTCAGTCCTGCTGCTCCTTGTGTGTGTTGTGTCTCATAACAATGCGAGCCATATGGTGCCTCCAGTGCTGGGACTGCAGCCATGGGGTAACAGATGCAAAATGGCCCAAGATAATAGATGGAAAAGTTTGTCTTCTCACTTTTGAGGAGTTTGAAGAGCTACCAAAAACAGCAACATGAAATATTCAGAAAATTAAACATGGCTGGAGTACATAAAGTCCAGCCCAGCTGGAAATCAGTTCTTCTGGGGACCCTTTCTAGGACACATTGGAGGCTCAGCTCCAGAACCATGTCTGCAGGATGGGCTGCCTGAGAGCTGCTAAAACATCTCCTTCACTGATCCCTTTAGGAACTACCCAAAAAATGTCCATCAGAGCCTAGTGGAGCAGGGAGAGGGGTGAGATGGCACCCTGAGGTCCTTTCCTAGCCTGGATTTGAAACTCTCAGACTCTTTTCTTACCCAGATGCTGGCCTTGCCTAACACACACAGCTGAGCTCTGCAGAGTCCTGCCTTACCAACAGGCTGGTCCCACTGTCCAAGAATTTCCAAACTCATTGGCACCAAATAATTGAAGCAAAATGAAAATTAGATTGTAAGAGATAACTTTTACAGCTCCTGCAAAGAGCAGAACTGGTAGAGGACGAGTCAAAGCAGTTCCCAGCCCATGTCAACACTGGGCTGAGACCCCACTAGGGCTTGGCTTTGCTGCCAGCTCTTCCCAGCCCCTCAGCTGCTCTGACACAGGGAAAGGAGTGGACTGGAAGGCAGGAGTGTATTGAACACGAAGGAAATCTCCTGAGAATGGCGTGTTTGGGTTCACTGCTCTCAGTGCACGGCCAGAGTGGTGAGGAGCTGGTATTGCTCATTAGAAAGGCATTAAAACAAGACTTACAAATGACAGTGGAGTTCCACAAATGCCACCACCCCATCAAACAGTTATTCAGTTATTGATTTGCATTAAACAAGTAGATAAATACTTGATTGAGTAGCGGCAGCACTCTCATCATAAAGTGAATTAGTGCCTAAAATGTCTCTGGCTCATTAGCAGACTCAGAGCTGTGTCACTGCTCCCAGGTCTGCAGCCAGAGCTGCTCAGGACCCACAGCCCCCAGACCCCATGGCTGAGCGACATGAAATGAACTGGAGAAATATGCTTTTTTGGAAGTGGCAAACTGACTGATAATCACAGGTTTTGTCTCTTTACACTGTTAATGGGAAGGAAAGAAGGGCTGGGGGGAGAAAGGCGTTCTAAAAGTTTATTTAGCTTCTCATCATTCTTCTTTTTACTCTGCTAATAAAGTTTTCTTTATACCCTTTAAAGTTTTGAACCTGTTTTGCCCCTAAAGCCTTTTCTCCTAATCCTCCCAACCCCACGAGCTTTATTTTAACTAGTTTTTCACCCCTCTGCTCCAACTGCAGCAGAGGAAGATGAGCAAATTATTTTTGTGAGTGCACTGCAGTCAATCCTCTACAGAGACCCACAACCTGCTTTGTCCAGTCCCTCCATCAGAGGATCCGTGGGGAGCAGGAGCAGTTTGGGGGGACACAGCCCGCTGTGGGTGGGAACTGAGGCAGCTCCCATCCCACCTTCCCCCAGCACCCGGCCCTGTGGAAATCAGCAGAGATGCAGTGTGGAGAGCTGGAATCCGTGCTCCTGCAGCTCTTCCTGCAGCACAGGCTGTCCCAGGGGCTGTGCTGGGGCACAGGGATCATCCCACCCCCCTCCAGGGGCTCTGCAGAGGGGGGCACTGAGCTGCTCCCCTGTCCCCTTCTCCTCGTGGGTCACATCCCTCTGTGGCACTGGGGCTGGCTCCAGGCTGCTGGCAGAGGCAGTGCGGTATCAGAACTGGCAGAAAGGCCACAGATGGAGGCAGGAGAATTGTAAATAGTTTTAAAAGGTAATTAAGACTTTGGACAACTTTCTTATTACAGGTGGGAACTAATATTGATAACCTCCTTCCTAAGCTATTCTCCTGTGGAAAGATTCGCTGCAGGAAAGCAACTGAGCAACATATTAAAAAAAATCCATTCTCATCATCCCTTTTCACATCCCATCTTGCTTCCCTGGGCGCCTCCTCTCCTCCTGTCACCTATCAACAAACAAACAGTTGGGCTCTAATTGTGAAGGACACGCTTTAAAGTTGGGAGCTGCGAGCCCAGCGAGATGGATGGGAGGGATGGGATGTTCTCCACACTGACACCATGTCCCGGCACGGGGTGGGAACAGTCTGGGCTGATTTACTTCAGATTTGAGCTGGGAGTAAATTGGAAGGCATGAATCATCCTGACGCAGACGCTCCGGAGATGGATTACCTGGTTTGGCAGCTTGCTCCTCTCTTTCCACAGCCACGCTCTTCTCCTCTCAGTAAAGTTTCATTTCCCAGACACAGAAGCTTCCTGTCCCATGCCCATGCCCCTCTCCAGGTGCTCCCATGGCCCAGCTGGACCAGTGGCTGCCAGAGCCACTGGGTGATTCCTGCTGGTTGGAAGCTGGTGTCCCCCTCCAGACCCCCTCCTTTCATCTGGCAACTCCAGGCTGTCAGCCACAAATAGAGTTGGGCTGAAATTGTGCCACCTTTACTCCTTTGTGGGTGGGTGCAAAGTGCACAATCTCTTTCTGGCCAGGCTTGAAGGGTGTTCAGCACATCCCTTCCCAACTTCTTCCCCCCAAGAACTGCATCTTCTTTTAAGACACATAGCTGAGCAGCCCCGTGCAAGGGCTGGATGGCTGCTGCTCCTCATTGGCAAGTGACTTTTGCCCTCTCCATCAGCTGCTCTGTGGAAACCAGAGCTGGAAGCACAGGGAATAATGCTGCTCCACATTTCATTCGCCAGGCAGACTCTCCTGCAGGGATCTACGGGCAAAGGGCAGCACACCAAAGAGAAATCCTGACCCACTTGTATGATGAGGAAGGATTCAGCCTTGCTCTGGTCCAGCCGGCCTAAATTCCCAGCTAAATATGGTCCTGACACCTTCTCACCTTAAAGAATTCAGCACTTCACACCACAAATTATGAGCTAAACAGGCAAATAAGCCCCAGCCCCTTTTGGAGTGATTGCAGCAATCAGAGCCCAGCTCAGGTTGGCTCCCAGGGACTGTAAATCCTGAACTCTGCAGGCACAGCCCCAGCTGATGGTTGATAGCAAGTGATTAGCCTTAATTCTACTCTTCCTCTCTTTTAAGATGGTTCATCTGGAGCCCCCACAGTGTTCCTCTGATCAGGCCCTGCACAGGAACAGAGCCATGCATGTGCCCCAGAGGCTGCTCCTGCTCCTGCTCAGACACTTCCAGCCTCTCCTTCCTGGTTTCCTTCTTGTCTTCAGCTGAACTCCTCCTGGAACTGATTTTTTCCTTGGTGGGAGGAGATTTGGAAGCAGAGGGAAATTTGGGGATGGAAGCAGCCCTCTCGTGAAGGGTCATTAAAGCAGCCCTGCTGCTCTGGGGCAGGTACATTTCAGGACCCAAGAAAATCCAGGCATGCAAGCCCTGACTTGGGACCAGCCCAGCTCTCCCCAAAAGCTGGTGTTCCCAGACTCTGCCATTCCCCAGTGTTTCCACCTTGCCTGTGGGGCTCTGGAGCCCGCCTGAGGAACATGAGTTAAGAAACTGGTTGTCTGCATTTATTTTTAAGAGGTGGTGGATTTTTGATCACAGCCTTGCTTCCGCCCTCCTCTCCATCCCCTTCTCCAGCTTCCTTTGAACAAATCATTCCATTTGCAGAATCTTGTTGTTTAATTTTGCCAGTTGCTGAGTCTCAACCTCCCGTTAATTGGTTTTGCCCGTCTTTGTGCATTCCGTTAAATGAGAAAATGCCACACATAAAATTTTAATTTTGAAAGCCGCCTTGTTTGTTTTATATTGAAATTACCCACGCCACGTCGGCCCGCAGAAACAGACGCTTTCTCGTTTCATTAAAAACTCTTTGTGATGATAAAAAGCAGCAGAAACGAGATAAAAAGTGGTGTTTCCTTAAAGGCACATGAAAGTGAGGGAGATAAATCCCGTGTATTGTAGGGATCAAATCCAGCGCAGGGCTGCGGAGCCGTGATACCAGGAAGGAGCTGCGCCAGCAGCAGCGCGGCAATAGCTCCTCTCCCAGGACACTGCGGGCTCTGCCTGGCCTGGCCCCTGTCACCCGCCACTGCTCCTGTCCCCTGTAACCTGCCACTGCTTCTGTCCCCTGTCCCCTGCCACTGCTTCTGTCCCCTGTCACTGCTTCTGTCCCCCCTGCCACCTGCCACTGCTTCTGTCCC
>VZTB01009534.1:383355-412426 GCA_013397245.1 Thryothorus ludovicianus | reverse complement strand
AAACAAGGGGATTACTCATCCCAGACATGCCAGCTTTTCAGGTATTCATCAACTAGGGTTTTGGTATGTCGAAGGCTGCCTTCATTTCAATTCCGTTCACAGTTTCCACATTTTTAAAATCTTCCATGAGGCAATCATATTTACAGGGCTTTCCTGTTCCATCCTTCCCTACAACGCTCCCTGCGCTCGCCCTGACCTCCCACACGCCTCTTTTGTTATCGTGGTTTTAAAAACTGTGCTTCATTGGATCTGGGCGTTTAAAGCTTGCCAGGGTTAATCTGTCTGCGCTGCTTCTCGAGCTGAAAAGAAGAGGTGGGATCTGGAGAATCTGGGAGGATGTGGAATGGTATGTCTTGGAAGGGACCTTAAAGCTCATCCCATTCCACCCCCTGCCGTGGGCAGGGACACCTTCCACTGTCCCAGAGTGGTTCCAGCCCCATCCAGCCTGGCCCTGGACACTTCCAAAGATCGAGGAGCAGGCACAGTTTCTCTGGGCGCCCTGATCCTCACAGGGAGGAATTTTTTTCCCAATATCCCACTTAGCTTTCCCTTTTCTTGCTTCTTTCATATCCTTGCAGTTCTGTTGCAGTTCTCAAGGTGAAAACAAGCGACCAGTTCCATTCACAGCCCTGCTTACAGCAACATGTTTTGGTTTATTTGTGTAGGGGTGACATTTTTCCCCTTTCCCTGCCACTGTTTACCGAGCTTACGAAAATCTGAAGCTTTCACCAATGGTCTGGTGTCACAAAAGTCCGTAGACACCCTGTGTAAAGCTTCTGGGGGAGCTGGTGACAAGCCTTATCCTGATTACAGACTTAGAGCTTTTTCTAGTACAGCATTGATTTTGTCTTCTTTTCATCTTCCCTCTGCAATTTATAACTAATTCATTGTGACAGTCACTAAATTTAAGATCTTTGCTCGTTGCTATGAAAACTGGCAGAGCGTTGCAGAGTTCAAGACTGTTGTCCTGCAGAATCATGTTTATTAGTGTGCCTGTGCTGCATCTTGGCTGCAAAAACAGTTCAGATAATTTTGTTACCACCCTACAGTGTAAGATCCAACATGAAATAGATGCAGCTTCTGCCAGATTCAAAGCCCTGATGTTCAAATCAGCTCTTCCAAACTGTGTCCAAGCTGTGAGCAGCAGCATCTGGGTCCAACCTGCCCAGTTCCACCAGGCACAAAGCATATGAAGAGCCAGCACAGCATGACAGCAGTTGGTTTTCCTGGCATGGAGAAATGTCACTGTGGAAAGAGCATGGTTGCTCTTTCCTATAATCACTCTTGGCAAAAAGAAAAAGGAACCACTGCTCCAAAGGAAAATAATTCCTGGTTATTACAGTAGCTCCTTGGGAGATGTTTCAGTTCTTGAATTCAGAGTGTTTCAGAGGATTCTTATTTTTCTTGTCAAGGTGGTTGACCTCCATCTGGCCCTAAATTCTGAGAGGTGGAAAAATTTTATATGAAACATTTTTTTTTTCCTTTCCTCTTGGGTTCTGCACTTAACAGAGCTCCAGTGGAGCCACTGACGAGGACTCCCACTTTTCAAACCTGCTGGTTGAGAGTGCTGGCAAGCTAATTTGCACCAAGTGTTCTCTAACAAGATGAACAGTATCTGGAAATTGGTTCTAAAATATATAATGTTTAAGACTCTAAATATATCAGCAGGTCTTTTACAAGGTGCTGTTGAAGCTTTAGTGCTGCTGGGACAAAACTGTTGCACAGATGCTAATGGTGAATGTCACTGAGAAAGTTAGATTCATGTTTTGCAAATATATATATATATATAGGGTTGTTTTTTTTTAATGTCAAGGATTCTAAATAATATATAGGAGAACAAAGTTTGCCTGCTTTCTCCTCTCTCCCTTGGGCTTTATGAGGAACATGAGATGTGGGTTTAAAACTCAGGCACTACATTCACTCCCAAGATTTCAGAGAGGAATAAAGTGTATTTTCTAGTGTACCCAAAAATCCTACTGAGAAGTTAAGTGAAAAACCAGCAAGGGTAGTTTTAGTGCAAAATTTTTATTTGTATGTTTACAGTTGATGTAAAGCAAGGACAAGGTGCTCAGCAGTCCCAATCACAGGTGTTTGCACATGTCTGTTCCCCCTGGAATACCACAGGGACCACAGGCTGTCATCATCAGTGAACATTCTGTGCTGGAGTTTCACAGTAAAGTTTCTGGTGCAATTTCAAGTCAAAAGAAGAACTCTGCTGCTGCTGGGAATATTGACCTTTTTGATAGCAGGAGTTTATCTGTAGTACTTTACAGTTCAGGACTTGCAGTACATGTGAATAGCATATGCCATCAATAGACACAGATTTCACATTTTACACCTGGTTTTGAGTCTTATTAGGCAAAATTACCTTTGAGAAGATACCCCTTGAACTTAAGATACAAGTCCAAAAGTACCTCTGTCAGTTGTTATAAAGCCATACTCAGCTCTCAGTGTCTGACATAGAAAAAATGACTGCATTTTCAGCATCACCTGGGTTACTGTATTCTTCAGCAGCAGAAACATCCTGTTTAAACAGTCCATGATTTACTTGTAGGATTTTTTCAAGGCTGGGTTGGAACGATGGTGGAAGATGTCCCTTTCCCCAGCTGGAGGGTGGAACAAGATGACCTGTAGAGGTCAATCTGCAGTTAATGTTTCATTAAAAAGGTGCTGCTGTTGTGGGTGTTTTCTTCTCTGGCAGTATCTGGTCATGGTTTAAAACGCTCTAGTGACATTGCAGTACATTATGGTTGTGTGTCTATAGCCTTTCCAATAAATGCTTTTTCTCTTTCTCTCAGAGAGGAAGATCCCTGATGAAGATTTCATTATATTAATTGATGGTTTAAACGAGGCTGAATTTCACAAGCCAGATTATGGAGACACCATAGTATCATTCCTGAGCAAAATGATTGGAAAATTCCCTTCCTGGCTGAAGCTGGTAGTGACAGTCAGGACTAGTCTACAGGTATGTTGAGACCCAAAACAGGGATAAACAACTGTCATTGTTGTGATGGTAAAGAAGATGGTAAAGAAGATCTTACTAGATGGTCTGGATTTGCTCAAGACCCTTTATTTCAGGTTATCCTTTTGGCTTTTTCATTCGTGGATTTATATCCATGTTCCCAGGCTCTCTCTACAGCTTTGGAAGGATCTAATCCATCATCCCTTATCCATGTCAATAAATGTTCATCACCAACTAGCTCAGATCATTTTGTGAGACAGCTCACATGCCAGTAGGAGCCATTAGGAAGGCAGTGCCTGGTGTCTGTCAGCCTGTGCAGCTAAAGAACGTCCTCAGCTCCATGTGGAAAGGCAAAGGAATTTGGATCTTCATTCCTTTCAGCATGACCCAGAGCATGATGATTTTAATCTGAATAGGCCAAGATGCTGCTCAGACTGTTGTGAGCAGGTGTGGAACTCAGCAGGGAGCTGAGTCTGGTTCCAGCCCCATCAGGGCAGCCAAGCCCCCACATGGTCCTTTGTCACTGGGAGTGGCAGCTGCTTCCCAAGATCCAGGAGAGCACAGACTATTTGCTGTTCAGTGCTGGTGTCCATTTTTTGCTCAGTAATGGAGTAAATGAAATATCATTTGGAAGAAATCTTTTTGTAATGGCAAGTAAATTGCATCCTGATGGCTTGAATTCCTCATTTAATTAGGGCATTTGCATCCCTAATGTCTTCACTGCAGCTTGAGCTTGCACTGTGCTCTTGCTCTCTGTTTTGTTGGTGAGCTTATGGCTTTTCTGGAGTCAGCCTTGTACAGATCTGTTGCATGACTTCTCCTCTCCTGACAGCAGCTGAGAGCACATGAGGCAAGAATTCCTTTGGAGAGGCCTTTGATGCTCTTTGGTTTATGTTGAATCAGGGAGTAGATGAGCACTCCCTGAGCACGGTGTCCTGCAGCAGACAGACACAGCTGCTTTGCATTGGAAAATACTCACTGTTATCTGTCCTGATGTTTCTGTGCATCTGTGGATGTGGAATGCTGAAGGATGCTCCCAAGGAGGTTCTTGGTCTCAGCTTTAGCAAGTCTTTTGTGGCCTCAGATCTGTCATTTGGATGTCCATTCCCTCTGACAGGACAGCAGAAGGGATGGGAGGTCAATCCATGGTTGGGGGGAATAGGAATAACAAGGGCACTGCTCTGTGTGAATTTACCAGCCCTTTTCATGTGTGTACTGTTAAAAACTGTGTCCCTTGTTTTTATTTCAGTCATTTTTCACACACAACCTGCTTGGTTATAGATGAGTGTGTGAGGCCCTGAGGGCACAAACTGCTGTTAGTGTTCTTGCCCTGATGGAGAGTCTTAAAGGAGTCTCAAAGGTGCTGTTGTAACAGAAATTTAGTTTACTTAATGAATAGTAAAGACTGCCAGCATGAGTATCTTTTCTTTCTTTCTTTCTTTGTAGGAAATAATTAAGCTGTTGCCCTTCCACAGAATATTTTTGGATAGACTAGAAGAGAATGAAGCCATCGACCAGGACCTGCAGGCATATATCCTTCATCGGATACACAGCAGCTCAGAGATCCAGAACAACATCTCACTCAACGGCAAAATGGACAACACAACGTTTGGCAAACTCAGCTCTCACCTCAAGACCTTGAGCCAAGGGTCCTACCTTTACCTGAAACTTACTTTTGATCTCATAGAGAAAGGATACCTAGTTCTAAAAAGCTCCAGCTACAAAGTGGTCCCAGTGTCCCTGTCTGAAGTGTACCTGTTGCAGTGCAATATGAAGTTCCCAACACAGTCTTCCTTTGATCGGGTCATGCCTCTCTTGAACGTAGCAGTGGCTTCTCTGCACCCATTAACAGATGAACATATTTTTCAGGCTATTAATGCAGGTAACATTGAGGGCACTTTGGAGTGGGAGGACTTTCAGCAGAGGATGGAGAACCTTTCTATGTTTCTTATCAAACGTAGAGACATGACGCGAATGTTTGTTCATCCCTCTTTCCGAGAATGGCTTATTTGGAGAGAAGAAGGTGAAAAAACCAAGTTTCTTTGTGATCCAAGGTAAGCTCTCAGAAATCAGAGCTTACCAATGTGTTGCTCTGCACTGTTACCTGTGTCATTTTATTTTACAAGACTGCACATGGCTGCAGTTACCCAACTTTGCTCTGTGTACGCTGTAGGTCTTTATATTCTGTACTGAGGTCTTCATGTTGTTCATGGAAAGAAACAAGCAGCCCTGGGCACACACCTGACTTGAAAAACCCGACAGTCATCTTTAGAATGAGATGAGTTGTTCCTCAGAAGGCTCCAGACTGTCTAGCTCAGTTATCATCATGGGCAGGTTACTCCTGCCAGCTCAGTCCTGGAGAAGGGGAATCATCATCCCTTTCTCCAAAGGTATCAAAAGCACAGGAAGTGGAAGATAAGAAGTGGAAAGATGAGTAGTGTGGATACATCTTTTGCAATTTCTTCTTTTTCAAGTTGTGTTTCTCATAGTTCTACTGTTTTTTTTTTAAACAAAATGAAGAGCAGAATTGTTCTGTAGTGATTTTGGACAGTAAGTGTATCTGTAATCTCTATCCTGACAGCAGCTGAGTTCCTGGCTTAGCTCACAGTGAGCAGAATTTAGTCACGGTTAGATTTGTATTCTCTAAGCCCAGTGATCTCTAACAAAAACATTACTTTTGTTTCTAGTGACAAGTGGAAACAAACAATCTGACTGAAACAAACAATTCTCGTAGTTTATCCTCATAAGTTTTGCTCCATTTTTCTGCCCATTTCTTAAAATATGATTATAATCATCAGGGAAACTCTCAGATTCGAGGCTGTGTCAGTGACCTGATGATCAGTCTGAAGACAATCTCATGGTCTCTGCTGGAGCTGGAAAGCACCTGGCTGATCAAGGCACCTCTGGCTGTTAGTGGAATCAGAGTAATTTACCACTTTAAATTCTGAGGTAAACAGGCTGCAGTAGAAAAATGGGAAATAGCTTCTTCCAATGCACATCTTCCTGTTTTTAGTGGGTTCTGACAATACTCCTGCTGAGTGAGCCCTTGGTAAAGCATCTCACAGCAGCAGGTGCCTTCAGATCAATCAAAGAGTTATTTAATATACTTACTTGGAAGTTACTGTTCTGCCCTTTTTGCAGGGTGTGTGTGGTGCTTGCTCCGATGGAGCTGAGAGCTTCCTCCATCCCAGTCACTCCCACCTGGTGCTACTGGTTTGGTGTGGCCTGGCTGCAAGAGAGCTTGCTGTGAGCTGGGTGGGGGGACAGCAGCCAGTACTCCTGGCAATTACCACTGATCACACAGCACCTGCCAGAATGATCCCTAAAGAGTAACTCAGAAAAATCACTGCTTTCCAAATCACTGCTTTCCATCATTACCATGAAAATAGAATCTAGCTACAGGATGCTTCCCTGGTAGGTGAGGAGTGTGTGCATGCTGTGGGTGGTAGCAGTACCTATAGCTGAGCAACCTGGGGGCTGTGTGTGTCCAGAAATGCTCTTCATCATCACAGTGGTGGGAAAGGGCACTCTCAGAATACCAGATTCAGAAGGAAATGCAAATGTGCTGCATTTTAGATGGTTTTGCACTGAAACAAAGAGTGCAATCAGCACAAAGGCACAAATCAGACGGTGTGCACTCAACAAGTCACCAGAAAGATTTTTGCTCAACATTTGGGTTTGGTGCTGCCTTTCCCAAGCATCAGAAACACATCGTGCTGCCCTCGAGGCCTTTTAGGAGATTTTCAGGTATCACTTTCCATCTCATATATGCCATTTGTGTGAGGAAATTAATGGTGACTTTATGGGGACCATTCATGCTCTGTGCAAGCAGGGTGTCCCCACAGAGCTGACCTGGCTTAGCTCCTTCCCTCAGGCAGAAAGAAGTTCCAGTGCATCAGCAGGCTCTCACTACCACGGGCATGAGCCCATACATACTGGAGGACTAATACACATCTCTGATGTATAATGTGCACTAATTGCATTATGCTCTGATGGTAACTAGTGAAACCAGATAAAATCCAGAGGTTAAATAGAGAGGGATCCCTGAGCTACGACACTCCTTTAAATCCTCCTGTCCAGCTGATACTGAGCTGAGAGCATGGGAAACCTTGAGCAACAATTAAGTAATGATTTTTCATTTTATTTCTTGGAAGAGAGGCAGTGCTGACCACTGACAGAGCTCACAGCAGTAGCCTGTGAAAATTTGTCTGCATCTGGTTTGTTCACAGCCAGATGGATTTCTTTCTGCTCACTTGGGAATTGAAAAGACATGACAAGTGTACAGAGCACTCCTCAGGATTGTCATATGTGGAGCAGTGTGACCATGCCATGTCAGTACATGAAGAGTAAGGTTGCTGAGGCTGATATTTTTCACTGCAAGAAGAGCTCTGAAGTGAAATGTGGGTTTGTGAAGCTGCTTTTAATTGACTGACCCTGACAGAGTGTCCAGGTGTGAGGCCATTATGAAGGAAATTGGGATAATGGGCCTCGTGTCCACTCATATCCCAGCACTGCAGCTGATTTCTTTAGTGAGAGCGAGTTCTTGTGTTCTCAGAAGCGTGGAAAAGAGGAGAGGGGAGAGGAGGAACACACTGTCCAGGAATTATCACACTTTTCTATGCTTTTAAGAAAAACAGCAGATCTCCACCCTCTGGGGTTGTGGTTAGCCTGTTGAGATGCTGACCCTCTTCTTTGTACCCTCACCATGCATTTGCTGTCCAAAGCAAAGGCTAATTGGCTCTGGATGGTGATGTTCTCTGTGCTGGTCTCCTCCAAGAGGAACCTCTCCCAGCTCCTCTATTTTTTAACACAGGGCTCCAGTGAGGCGTTTGTCAGAGCACTTAACCAGCATTGCAGTAACAACCTCCCCAGCCTGTCAGGCCAGCACATCAACCAAGTGGCTTCCTTGACAAATAACATAAAGCATTTTAGGGAAAGACTCAATTCTTTGTGACTGGTGTATGGAGAAAACGGTTCTTACTGCACATTTCTCCTACACTTGTATTCCTAACCTAAATTCTGCCCTAATCCAGTGCTTTTTTCTGCCCACACTTAATCAGAAGTCTCTGTGCAATTATTTTCCATGCTTTTACAACACTAATAAAATGTTTTATCCTTGTGCTGCTGCTGAAGGGGCTATGAGCGAGACAGAAATGAAATTATTTGCCCTGGCAAGGCAGTGAGAGCTGTAGTCAGATATGGACCCCAGAAGTACAATTACTTTATCCAAGTTTTAAGTATAAACATCTGAGTTACTTGTCTAGACTTGCTTTATAGTCAGAGGAGAGAAATTAAGAGTGATTCATTTCATCCTGAGCTAAAAGCCTACAGCAGGTCAGATGAGAAGTGCCTGGGAAGCGTCTCCTCCAGCTGAGTTAGGAGGAATCTCAGGATGATGGGCACCCCAGGAGATGTCTCCAATATTGTCAGGGGTGGATGAGGTGAATCTCTCCAGGCTGCTTCTCTGCCCCACATACAGGGCTTTGAAGCAGATTCACAGATTTTTCTTTTCTTATTCAGGAAAGTTAAGGTGGGACTCAGTGCTGTTGCCTGGATATAAGTATCCCAGTTTGGGTTTTTGTGTCTCAGGGTGGCACTGGACCAACCAGCATTGTGTGTGCTGCTGGTGGTGCCTGAGGGAAGAGGCTCTTTGTGCTGCCTGGGGGTGTCCCAGCACCTATGGGATCATAGCAAAATGAAGCATTTTAGGTCTTCACCTCAAATGCTTCACCTCTGGCTCGGTGAAGCCAAACCTCGCCTAATTTCAGGGGCCTGCCATCCAGGTGTCTGTTGCTCAGACAGTCACTCTCAAGTCCTTGAGTCCTTGGAGCAGTTCATCTGGCCTGGTGTAGCTGCTGGCTGAGGGGAGCTGATCCCCAAACCCCAGCCCCAGGGTCACTGAGACTTGCTGCCCCAGGGAGGTGACTTATGCAGGGCTGCAGCTTGGCAGGTTTGGGATGTGCCAGAGTGCCTCTGGTGCCTTTGGTGTGGGTTTGCTCCTGCTTGCTGCTCTAGGGCAGTGAGTTTTGAAGGATAAGCATTTTATGAACCCATAACAAGGCCGTTTCCTCACCTCTTCCCTCCTCTTCTTCGTCCATAAACCAAATCAGTTCCTCAGACCCCAAATCAAGGTACAGTGCATGGGTAAACCTGCAGCAGCAATCCAGGCAGAAGGATTCATCTCTCATCTGACACACGAGTTGCCATGGTTTCTGGCAGAGCTGTCTTTCAGTACAATACTCTGTAGGTATTTTACATTTCCCTTTTTCTCTTGGGATGATGTTGCAAGTGGAGGCTTTTCCTACACAAAATTAATGTTTTTATGTATTACCCAGCAAAATGATAGAGTGAAGGCTTCAGAGCAAAATCAGAGGATTTTGTTTTATTTTGATGGAATGCTGAATCTGATTGACAAATAACAGTCCTCAGTGTAGAGATAATTCATTTGGAAAGTTGGGAGAAAAAGAAGTTGATGAAGTGATATTTTTAACATTTCAGGGATACAACAAACAGCTTTAAATGGGGAACTGGTCCTTGCATTACACATCTTAACTTCTTTAAAATTGTACATGGATTAATAAGACTCTCAAAAGCTCTTAAAACACGCTCAGATTTATTGTTAGCTGAAATGTTCAAGTGTTCAGCAAAACCCAGGGTAGGTTTTAATTGTTTTCTCCATATCCGTGAGGGATGGATTTTACTCAGCAAAGCAAAGGCATTGTTTGAATTCAAGGTGAGTTTCTTTGTGATCCAAGGTAATTATTTGAATTCCTTATATATTAGGCAGAAAATTAAAAATAATGTAGTGCCCACTAGCACCTTGTGGGGCCAGAGGTGGAGTGATCAGGTTTTCCAAATTGGTTGGCAGCAGCACCCACTCTCAAGGGGCTGCCATCATGATTTAGTGTTGCTTTACATTTCCCTTGCCCACCTGCTGTCTGTCATCTGCACTGGTGCAAGGCCTGTGCCCAGTTAGTGCAGTTAATTACCAGATCACCGTGGGATCTGGTTGTTCAAGGTTGTTTCCACAGCTCTAATTTTGGCAGAAGTGTGGAGTGTGGTAGAAGTGGTGGCTGAGCTGTCATTTGGGACAGAACTTCCTCTACACCCATTGCATGGGAACGAGAGTACAGCATTTCTCATCCTTTTAATTTACCTCTCAGGCCATATTTAGTGAGTGCCATAATTGTGAATCACAGAGATGAGTCCATCATCATGTCCAGTAAACTGGAGAGGCAAACCCAATCTGTTCACCAAGTATGGAGTGCTGACTCTGAGAATACAACTTTTAGGCTTCCCATATGTCTTCCAGAAAAAAAATTTTGATTGCATGACTTGGAACCCAGTACATTTTGAAACATAAAAAGGAATAGGCAATAAGTCAACAAAACGAGTATAGGAAACTTATCATGTGCAAATTGCACATCTCCAGCATCTCAAGACGTTAATCAAAGAATCGTGGAGAAATTTGTATTGAGAGGACTTCAAAGCCCACCAGGTTTCACCCCTGCCATGGGCAGGAACACTTTCCACTACACCAGGTTGCTGCAAACCCCATCCAACCTGGCCTTGGACACTTCCAGGGATCCAGGGACAGCCCCAGCTGCTCTGGGCACCCTGTGCCAGGGCCTCACCAATCTCTCAAGAAAAATTTCGTCCCAAAATCCCATCTGTCCCTGCCCTCTGGCAGTGGGAAGCCATTCCCCCTTGTCCTGTCACTCCAGAGTCTTGTCCAGTGTCTCTCTTGCGCTCTCTTGGTCCCTCAGGAAGAAATAAGAGGTCAAAAATAAATGACCAAAGCCATTGGTAGCAAGCTGGGGATCTGTAACAGGGATTTAGCAGTGCAGTGAAGGGATGCTTCTGCAGGTTTTCCCCTGACCTGCAGTCAGAGCTACAGCTGCAGTGTCAGTTGGAAGAGACAAGGAGAAAAAGCAGATTATAAATGATGACAGATGAGATGGAGAGCAGATGTGATCACTACCACCATAAAAGACTTCAGTAGAGCAGCTTATTTTAACTGGCTCATTAGATATGCAAACCTCAGCATTGGGATGCAGTGAGGGGTTGAATATATTTAGTATCTTAAGTTACTGTCCTCATAAAATCTTCTCTTTTTCTTCTGGACTTTAAACTTCTGTCTGCTGGGCCATTTTCACAACTAAATGGGAGAAAATATTCACAGAATAATCCATCCTGTGGCACTGAGCCACCAAAAAGAGAGTAGAGTTAACCAGAAACTGATTGAAGAAAGAAATGTTACTGAATTTCTTCCTGTTACTGTAGTCCTCAAATATTAAGACCCACTTTTAGAGCAAAATCATCTTCCAGCAGTACAGGAGAGAGTAACCTTGACTGTTTTGTTTGAATTTTTTTTTTTATAATGTGAATTCCTTCCAAGTTATTTTGCAATTATAACATCAGAAACTACATTACAAAAAAAAAATCAGTAAATCAATTTGGGTGATAAACTGTTCCTTCTAGAGGGGCTTCTGGAGCTGAGCTTGGCCTTTCTTCTGGACAGACACCCAGATAATCCTGCAAGGAAAGAGGCTCTGGGTTTCGTCAGAGCACACATCAGTCTCTGCACTGCAGTTATGACACTGCACTTGGCAGAGCTGAATAAAATGTGCACACATATCTTTTGAAAACCAGATTCACTGGGCACAGTGTCAGATCTCTTGATTTAGGAATGTTTTCATGGGGGATTGACTGGAAGAAGGAAGCTGAGGGTATAAATCGGGGAATTTGGGCTTTGTAGGCTCAGAAGTGAACAGGACTGATTCTCATTTATATTTTGCTTGTCTTTTACTCTGGTGCTGCAATGCCTTAATACTGGAGTAATTTTATACCCTTTAAAATCTTTTTTACCTGGGAACTGGAAGAGTTTAGATGACACACCGATCTGGAAGCTTTTAATATTTTCTTTTGTACTTAATCATTCTTCTTTACTGCTCTTCGGTCACACCAGTATTTTATCAGTTAGACTTTTTCTCTTTTTCCATCTGTGACATGAGGAATGGGGTCACCTGGGGACTGTGTATGAGGTACCAACATCCTGCATAATCTTGCTCTGCACCCAGAGCTGTGTGTGAGTCATGTTTGGGTGGATAAAGGAGCAGTTGTGTAGATCCAGCATCTATTTATAAGTGCATGGAGTGGCAGGACAAGGGGGAATGGCTTTAAACTGACAGAGAGTAGGTTTAAATTGGGTATTAGGAAAATATTCTTCCCTGGCAGGGTGGACAGACCCTGGCACAGGTGCCCAGAGCAGCTGTGGCTGCCCCTGGATCCCTGGCAGTGTCCCAGGCCAGTTGGACATGGCTTGGAGCAGCCTGGGACAGTGGAAGATGTCCCTGCCATGGCAGGGGTGGCTCTGAATGGGCTTTAGGGACAGTGGAAGATGTCCCTGCCATGGCAGGGGTGGCACTGGATGGGCTTTAGGGTTCCTTCCAACCGAAACCATTCCATAATTCCACATAACTTCATGTGCAGCCTGCTCTTAATCATCCTTAGAGCTGCTGTAGGTGTGCACTGGTTCGTGCTGTGTAGGGTGTTGGAATGCTCAGAGACTCATTTTTATGTCTTTTTTGCATATAAGTATATATATATATATGCTTAGATAATTATGTATCTGTATACACTCTGTATATATGGTACACACACACGTATGTGCCCATCTAAGCAGACTCCTGACCATTACAGGAGTTGATACAGGCATGGAGAGCAGATTAAAGCTGCAGGAGCTGAGCTGGCAGGGCTATTAATTTTTCACGCACACAAAAAAAAATAAAGAGATCTTATGTTAAAAATAGAAAAATCGCTGATGATAAACTCTGCAGTGGTGAAATTCAAAGTATATAATTTCACTGAGCTCCTTGATGTAGAAATCATTACTGCCACTCTGCTGTATTAAAGAAAAAAAAAAAAAGCCTATGCTGTTGCAGTCTGGTTCAGTTTCCAATTAATGTTGACAGAACAAGTATTTATCAAGCAGCCAAAAGCCAAGGTCTGGGAAGCATTGCAGAGGTAATGTATTACTCATGAATACTGTACTTTATTCTGGAGTAGTTTGTACATGCCTTATTCATAGCACCAAAGTCATGTCTATAATTAAATTTAGGTAAATGCCCTTCCAACTGCAGCTGAAAAGCAATTTAGGAGCTGACTGTGGAACCTGGACTGGTATGTCAGGCACTTCAGCTCTTGCTGCAAAGAACAGGCACCTCAGAAGCTTCTGGATTTTCAATTCATGCTTAGGATTAATGCAGTTACAGATCATTCAGAGCCTTCCTAAACATTCTCAAAGAGTTTTTCAACGAAAAACCTGCTATTATTTGCTGTCCTGTGATGTGGAGCACAGAAGGCAGAGGGGCATGGCTGGAGAGTTCCTGTGCACAGCCACTTGCAGTCTGGGGCAGGAGGATGCAGCTCCTGATCCCCTGGCTGAGGATCTCCCCAGAAGGGGAAGGAGCTGATGGCTCTGAATCATGGAGTCATAAAACCTTAGAATGGTTTGTGTTGGAAAGGACCTTAAGGGCCATTCAGTCCCACCCTCTGCCACGGGCAGGGACACTTTCCACTAGACCAGGTTGCTCCAAACCCAGCCCAGCCTGGCCTTGGACATTTCCAGGAATGGGGCAGCCACAGCTGCTCTGGGAATCCTGTGCCAGGGCCCCATCACCCTCACAGGGAAACGTTTTCCTAATGTCTAATCTGTACCTGCTGTCAGTTTGAAGCTGTTCCCCCTTGATCTGTCACTCCAGACCCTTGTCCAAAGTCTCTCTCCAGCTCCCTTGTCAGTGACCTGCAAGTTTTTGAACTTGCACCGCCAGCCTTTGGGTGGAGGTGAACACCTTGGCCCCTCTCAAAAGCCATGGCAGCACTGTGAGTCTGATAACTTATTGGGATGGACTGAGGGAATTACAGCAATTACAGGTTTTCATAATCTGGCTGAATGGGGCTGGGTACAATCCAGCAACTGCCTCTCCACTTGACTTCCAGCAGTATCTGGCAGCACTCAAGCTGTGTTTCCTAGTCACTTGTTTCCTTCTGATCTGTTTCTCCTTCCTTCCCATGGACATTCCCAGAGGTTTAAGTAATGTAATGAGCAAATGCATTTGTCTGTCTCCTCTGATAGGAGACCTGACTTTCTCCTCCCATTCCAAAGAGGGGGAGAGCCACGGGAAGGCAAAGCAACAAGCTGGGGATAACTCAAGGTGCTATAACCACTTTCAGGGCCCTTCTGTTCCAGCTTTTTGTTTTGTCCTTTCTGCTGGTGCTATGTGGGGAATTCTCTCAGCACAGATGCATGGGATCACAGGCACTGCCCTGTGCATCGTGAAGCATTTTCAGCACTCAGCTGAAGCATCAAGGCTGTGTGTGATGGGCAGAGTCACCATCTGGAGAGGCTTTTCCTCCAGTCAGGAGAACCATGGAGCAATGGGATCCCAGCACGGGCCGTGTGCCAGGCCAAGGTGTGGAGAGCAGCTTGACAGGCAAAAAAAAAGGGGAGGGGGGGGAGGTTCTTCAATTTCTTTTTATGACCTACAAGTGAAAGTACTGTTAGTCAATAAAAACATTTCAGAAAACAGTTATTTGAGTTGATGATGCCTCTATAAACAGAGCTGCACTTTGAAATGAAGCACAGCAGAATTCCCCACCAGTGCAACAGTTTATAACCTGTTAATGGAATGTGGTGCTCTCTCACCTGCCCAAACCTGGGGTTTGTTTTTCATCCCACTTCTCCAACAGGCACATTCCTGTCCTCCCAGCACAAGGACTGACAGAGCATCACTGGGCTCTGCTCACACAAATCCACGTGTTACCAATCCAAAAGGAGGTTTATTGGCAGGGCTCAGGAGGCACCTTGCCAAAAACCTGGCCAGAGCTTTGCAAGTCATTCACTTTCTTTCTGAGTTTATTTTGAGATGGACAGTAATTCACCCTGAATGGGGATGAGCTGGGAGATCTCTACTGCTGTGAGAGCTTCTATCATGTGTAATATTTACTAGATGTTTGGCCATCCAAAGTATTTCTTTGCTTTACCAGACAGGGATGAGCCAATAACATTTCCTGTCCTTAAAAGCCCTTTTAAAGCCACAGCTAATATCATATTTTATTTTCCTTGGCTGGAAGAGGTTTGATTGCTTTTAGTGCGCTCACATTTTTACGTACTTCCAGAAATGAAGTGGCTTAAAAGGACTCCCTTGGCAGCAGCCAGGGGCTTAAGGAAGAATATAATTTTGTTGGTAAAAACCAAAAAAACATGACACAGAGCACTCAGGTCCCAGCATGGAGCTTCTCTGGCTCCTGCCCTGCTCACTGCATCTCCTGCTGTGGCATGCACTTGTGTTTGGGGCACCTGCAGGAGCAGGTATTGGCTGATCTCACCCAGAAATTATATTAAAACTTGACACTTTTGCATCTTGTGTGTTTTGGGTGTCTGGAGATTCATCTTTTTTTGCATCTTTGAGAAGATTCAGCCGTGTTGAAGTTGTAGCGTTACAAGATGGGAATCTGGAAATGTTTAAAGATGTAAAAATGTCAGTAAAAATCACCTTTAGCAACAGAAGTTATTGTCTATTTTATTATATTTTGCCTTAAACAGGACTTGGTGTGTAGTTCAGTTAATTTGCTGTTGTCAATCTGGTAGGGCATTGCCAGAAACATCTTCATTACTGAAATAGCTGGAGAATGTGTTTAGAAGGAGCTTTACAAAGAAATAAACTCCATGGGACTGTCCACAGGGTAGTGAGTGCAGCTGTCATTTAAAGGACATTTTATTTGAAGTGTGGATGTTTTAAATATGGCATTTTATAGTGACTTCAGGTTGGCTATATGCTTGGCAAATGTGGTTCTCCTCTTCGAAATGGCTTTAAAAGTAACACTTCAGCTTCCATGACATTGTACCTCTGTTGTTTCTAAATTTACATCTGCTCACAGAAAATATATTGGGGTTTTTTTTTTCTGTCTGCCAATGTCTGGGGGGTTTTGAGCTGTCAGTGATCACCAGTAATAAAGGATGCAATTAGTTGTTGGTGTACAAGTGAGAATTCAGCCAGCTCTGTTTCCCAAAGCTGGATGTGGTTGAAGGATTGGCATTTTTGTCCTCAAAAGTTGTTTTGTTGGTGTAATGAGAAATGCTAACATACTTTTTCTTCTGATTTTAGGAGTGGCCACACACTACTTGCCTTCTGGTTTTCCCGACAAGAAGGAAAATTAAATAGACAGCAAACTATTGAACTGGGACATCACATTCTCAAAGCACATATTTTTAAGGTAACAAAAATTCAAATGAAGGTTTACACCAGGGGCATCCACAGCACTCGGTCTCGTCTTGTCATGGGGTTGGTGTAAGAAGTGTGATTGCTTGAGGCTGCTGAAGTGTGTGGAAGTGAGCTTTAGAAAATTGGCTGTGGTATCTAAGAAATCCTTAAAATTAAACCCTCCTTCAGACAGTAAATTCAGCAGATAGCCTCTTTACCTAAAATTGCTCTTGTACAATAAAGATGTTTCTTTCCCTGAAAGATAAATACCTGTAGCAGCATCTAGAAAAAAGGAAATCTTTTAAAAGGAGTGATGTTGAAGAATCTAATGCAAAATTTAGGTTGTAACGGGAAAATCTGATGGTTGTTGAAATTGGCTGATTGGTCCATCTTACTCCTCACACAAACATTTAAGACCTGGGTAATTTAAAGGCAAACTTGGATGTGAATATCAATATGACCCATAAACTAAGTATCCTTCTTCCTGCTGGCCCAGGCACTAGAAGGTGGGAAAGAGAGGGTGGATTTGTAAGGTCACAGGAAATACAGATTTTCTTACAACTGTTAGGACCTGTGGGTGCTTAACAGTAGTAAAAATAAGGCTGTGCTTTTATCTGGTCTCTGTGATTTTACAGACTTGAGGCCTTTGGCACTCTGGTTCCTAGAGCAAGCAGGTGATTTCTGCCTTTCAGTCCTGTTGGAGTTATTTCTTGTACTCCCTGTGCCAGATTCACCACCAGGTGTAGCAGCAAAGTCTCCCTGTTTGGGAAGATGATGGCTGGAGCCAAAGGGAGGAACCCCAGCTCAGTGCTTTACCACTCAGGGTATCAATTTCACATTTTCAGTTACATCCACAAAGCCAAATTCAGCCCTGAGTTTACTGTCCAGCTGCCATTTACATCTGAATCTGGTTCCAAACCTTCCTCATTTCACATGTCCATAGTGGGAATCAATAGCAGGGATTCAGACTCTGAGCAAATGACAATTTTCATTAAGTGGACAAGTTTCCAGTAGATTCCAGGTTTAATTAAGTGATATTTGCAGTAGTAGAAAATGCCAGTTAGCATATGACAAATGTCAGTCCAGCCTTCTGTTCCTCATCACTCAGCAAAATCCTTGGGTTTCCAGCACTGCAGGAAGACCAGTGTCACAGTGACTGATAAGCATAAAAGAATGTCCTTTGCAAGTACTACAGAGTTTTGAAAGGGTTTGAATTAGCTGGATTAGAAATTGTAACTTAGTATTTTGCTTTTCCTTGAATAGATTTATTTGTATTGTTTATTTTAACAACTGTTTACTGAGGTTTTGTGAGTGTTTACTGAGTGAAACAAGAGCTGCATTAGTTTCTGAAGGAGGAACTAAGCTGGAATATTGCAGGCCATATTTAAGAGCTTGAGCATTCTTTAAAGAAAATATTTCCAAGAGTACATGCACAGACTCTTTGCCAATTGTTACTGGCTGTATTTGTTTCTAAACAAACATTTTTCCCATTCAGGCTTTTCATTCTGGCTGATCTTTTGCTGAAGCCATTACAAGTGTGGCCATGGGCCTTCTGCCAAGTAGGGAGCACGTCAGGTCAGCAGTTCAGGGTGTTTCTCCTCAAGTTGCCATGTTACAGCAGCAGACACAAAGATCTTTCTGCAGACACTAAGATGCTAATTTTGAAGGCATTTATGAAAGCCTGGTGCCATTATAATTCCATTTTATGTACCAGTCAGGAACCCAGGAGAATGTTAGACCAGAGCTGAAGTGTTTTGTCCAGCCAAGGAGTACTGAGAGCTGGGTATACAGGCAAACTTTGAAAAACAGAGCAGAAAATTTATTTATCCTTCTCCAGTCCTTCCTAATTTGAATCCACTGGTACATTAGCAAGATGATAATGGAACACTTGGAATTTCCAGGTGTAAAAAAAGCAAGTGATGGCACAGGCACAAAGTGGTGACCTGACACGTGGGTGTGAAGACATTTCCACATTCCCATCTTCACTTGCTGGCTGAGATCTGATGGTTTTGTCTTCTCTTTTAAACACAAACATCCCCAAACAGTTCAGGGAGGAAAAAAAGTACAAATGTTTTAGTCTTTTAAATCACTTGCCAGTCTAAACAGGAGCATATAGAAAGCCAGATTGAAAAGCCTGGCATGGAATAAAAGGGCACAAAGATAAATGTGCTATTGTGATAGTAGAGGACCCAAAGTTCAGGCTGACTTATGTTTTTCAAATCAGCCAAAGAGAAGGCTTTAATTTCATCTTAAAATAGTTAAAATGTCAGTAGTACAGAAGTGGATGATGCTTGGATCAGCCTGGTCTAGTGGAAGGTGTCACTGCCCGTGGCAGGGGGATGGAATGAGATGGGCTTTAAAGTTCCTTCAAACCCAAACCAGTCAGGAATTCTGAAAGGTGCCGATGGCCAAACAGCAGAGGAGGCAATCAGGTAAAAATTAAAGATGCTGACAGCTGCATACAAGACAGGACAGGAAAAACCAACTGTTTGAACACTGGGGTTGTGGGGACTGGCAGAATTGTTCAAATTGTCAGGCCATACACTGGTCTCATGTTGGATGGTCTCAATGATGTGGGAACCACGGAAGGTGTTTTGGTTTGATGTTGTGTGAAGCTGGGTTTTGTTTTTGCTGAAGGATTCACTCTGCTCCTCAGTCCTGAAGAGGGAAAAGAAAGATATGAACTCTAAAATGAGAAATAGGGCAGCTTTTTGCCTGAATGGTAACTGAGTGGTAATGATGTTGAGTGTACTTTTTCTTTAAAGGGTAAATGTCACCTTTTTTGTCTTGCACTAATATCTAAGTATATATATATATTCTAATGCAACAGTTAAGATTTCTGTAGCATCTGTGATTATCTTCAGAGGGCTGTTCTCAAAATATCTACCCTTTTCCTTGGTCCTGATGGTGATTCAGGCAGCTTATTTATGGGTTTGATAGTAGCATAACTATTTCTAAATTATTTTAACTGTTTATTATAAAATTGCTTTCCCTATCCAATTCACCATCCTGAGTTCATGAAATTTAATATTGGCCTTTTAATGTCCTGCGTTGTGTCATTTCAAAAGCAACATTTAACAGTGGCTCAAATTCCTGAGCTCTTTTTCCCTCAGTGCAGGCAGGTATTTTTCTTAGTTCAGCTCCCTGAATTTTAAGGAAACAAGTACATGGAGCTGTTATTTATAAGAGCTTGTCTAATCTGTTGCTTCTTTTGGTGATAAAACCATTTCAAGTGACAAATCTGTTGATTGCTAGGGCGATGCTGCAGATTATCTTTAACACAGAGGAATTAGAGGTTGCAGCTGAGTCCAGCAACGAGTTGGGATGATGATTCCTGCCCATCTTCCTTGAGGAAACAAATCCCACCTTGTGCTGCTGCTTTTGTTCCACCAGCATCATCCCAGTCCCAGTCACAGAGACTGGACCCGGGACCCTGCTGTTTTGCAGGGCTGGAAGTGACCACCTTGAGAAAGCAGAAATCAGGGTTTGCATATCAAAACAGAATTAAAAGTGCAGTTAAAGATGCCTGTGCAGTTTCTGTGGAATCAGCAGGATTTTCCTGGGAAGTCAGTAGCAGAAAGGCAACGTTCAGGGCATGGTTCCTGCTGGAGTCACCATCACACCCTCTGCTCTTCCATCCAGCTCCTCACTTCCATCTGTCAGCTGTGGAGAAATTGTGGCACCTTCCACAGGAGGGAGAAACCCTCTGCTTAGCCATGCTCTGCCAATTAGGGCTGCTGCAAAATATGTTTGATATATTATGTTTAACCTGATCATGGACACCAATTACAAAAGTTGGAAACAATCTGGTACAAGATACCAGGGCATACTGCTCCAGGCTGTGGTTGAAAGCTCCTGAATTTATCTTATTGTGAGCAGATGCTATGTAGTTTATTTAAAAAGAAAAAAAAACCAGCAATCTGTGCTCCTTAACATGGCATTTTGTGAGGATGTTGAAAGGATCTGATTGCTCACAGTTAAATTCTGCCTTTCCTAGACCTTGGAGATGGCTACATTACCTTTACAAGTAATTTTCTGCAAGTTTATTAATTGTGAAAGTCAGATATGGCAAATTGTCACATTATCTTGGATGCAGTCATTATTGTCCTGAAACTCCTTTGAAGTCCAGAGACCTGAGAGGATCTGCCCAGTGTAACTAAGCAGGTTTGTAAGCGTGAATCTAAATTGTTTTCTCTTTTTCAGGGTCTGAGTAAAAAAGTTGGGGTATCTTCCTCCATCCTGCAAGGGCTTTGGATCTCCTACAGTACTGAAGGTCTTTCAATGGCTTTGGCATCTCTGAGAAATCTCTACACCCCAAACATAAAGGTACTGGAGGAGGGGGAGAGCTGAGGGGTTCAGAATTCACACAAGAAGCTCCAGCAGTGGGCAGTGACCATGCAGAGTACTCACTGGAGCCATGTCCAGTGCCCTAGCCAGGCTGAGCAGCTGCTGGCTGTTTGTCCTGGGCTGAGGAGAGGCCCTTAGCCAGCTGAGGGTTTTTTACCATTTGGGGTAGTCTGTCAACTCAGCTGCTTTGACCAGGGGTCTCCTTTTCATTGCAATGAGCAAATAGCGAGTTTGTGCCTGTGCAAAATGGGTTTTTTCCTTCCCAAAGATGTGGAGTGCAGCAATTGATGTTGGAACTTGACATGTAAAGGGCTCTGGCTTAGAGAGGCAAGAACTCTGAGGTAACACCAAATCCAATAGTACATGCTCATGCACTGGTTCAGACACTTCTTTTGCAGTAATAAGATGCATATGTTCACTTAGATGAGCCCATTTTACAGCAGAAAGGATTTCAGACAGAGATACAGGTTTGGAATTATTTTCTCACATGGAAGGATGTTTATCCCCAGTCTTTCCCACCCGGGCAAGGTGAGCTCAGTGTGTGTGCCCATGTCCCTTCCTTTTCACTCTCCAGCATCATTTGTAGCCTTTTCCACTGGTGCTGAGTGCCAAGGGAGCCATGCAATGGGACAGCCAAACCAGCCCTAGAGAGGAATCCCATGGGAAGGGGGCTGAGTACAGCTCTCTCCAGCTGAGTGTTTTCATTCCCCATCCCTGCCATGTCCCCAGCTGCTGCAACAGGGCTGGAGTGACTTTGTTCCAAAACAGAGGGTGGCTACACCTTTCAGAGCACTTCCTAGCCACTTGGGAAATGATTAAACTGCTCCATCTGGATCAAATGGGACCATCTATTGGGCAGGTGCTTTTAGTCAGCATTTTATGTCCTTTGCTGTTTGCTTGGAGATGTGCTGAGGGCCCTGGTTTCTGCTGTGATGTCACCCTGACAAGCTCCTGTCTGTCCATAAAGCTCACCCAAAGCTCTCCTTCCCTGCACAGGTCAGTCGGTTGCTGATTTTAGGAGGCGCAAACGTGAATTACCGGACGGAGGTTCTGAACAACGCCCCCATTTTGTGTGTCCAGTCTCACCTGGGGTACGCAGAGATGGTGGCTCTGCTCTTGGAGTTTGGGGCCAACGTTGATGCTGCTTCAGAGAGTGGCCTGACCCCTCTGGGCTACGCGGCCGCCGCCGGGTTCCTGAGCATCGTGGTGCTGCTGTGCAAGAAACGGGCCAAGGTAAAGGAGCCACGTTGCTCCAAAGCTGACCTGAGCTGCTCCACGTTTGCTCAAGGCTGGGTGGGATCTGCAGGCAGCACAGGGGGTGCTTGCTTAGGGAACATCCTCCAGCAGATGAAGCCACGAGGCTGCTTTTGGTGCTGTTTTTCTGCTAAAATGTAGTGGGTTTAAAAGTCCCACATTGACACCAATTCCTGAGTCAGTAACTGGTATCTGGAATTTTGGTCTGAGGTAGGAGCCACCTGGTGATGCTGTGCTGGTGACCTGTATAAAGATGTTCTGGAGAAATCCTTGAACTTCACAAGGTTAAAAAGGTGACACGACTTTTCCAGCACAAAACATTCTTTAAATATCTTCCTGAGATGCATTTTCCAAAAATTTTCATCAAACTTGTCCTAGAAAAATCCCCCTTGTTTAGCTTTGTGATGAGTGTTTGGAGCTTTAATTGTATATAATGAGTCAAGTTGAAATACTTTGTTGAAGAAGAAAATTATGATGATATTTCAAGTGGAACCTCCTGGAAACAATTTGTGGTTTCTCTGAAACTTTAATTTCAGTTCAAAAGGGAAAATATGGGTTTGTGCAGTTTTGGTATGGATGTCAGGGTGACTGAGGGACTGTTTAGATCTTGCTGGGTTGTGTTGTCTGTAATAATGTGAGGATGGTATGAAGGAAAAGAAGAATTTTGCTTTTGTTGAATATTTTGAGAGAGTTCAGTGACAGAAGTCCTGCCACTCGTAGTTTTCCCTGAGTATCCCTTACAATACTGAGGAAATACCCCAAAACACAGTTTGGTGTAGTTTGAAGACTGAGAAATTTGCAGAAAATTGCAATACTGATTACTGCAAGAGTTGAGAAAGGAGAAATATTGATATATCATTAATGTGACTGTGTTATAATATATGAAATGTTTCTCATATGTATTATATAACTGTAATTTAACCGTCNCCTGAGTCAGTAACTGGTATCTGGAATTTTGGTCTGAGGTAGGAGCCACCTGGTGATGCTGTGCTGGTGACCTGTATAAAGATGTTCTGGAGAAATCCTTGAACTTCACAAGGTTAAAAAGGTGACACGACTTTTCCAGCACAAAACATTCTTTAAATATCTTCCTGAGATGCATTTTCCAAAAATTTTCATCAAACTTGTCCTAGAAAAATCCCCCTTGTTTAGCTTTGTGATGAGTGTTTGGAGCTTTAATTGTATATAATGAGTCAAGTTGAAATACTTTGTTGAAGAAGAAAATTATGATGATATTTCAAGTGGAACCTCCTGGAAACAATTTGTGGTTTCTCTGAAACTTTAATTTCAGTTCAAAAGGGAAAATATGGGTTTGTGCAGTTTTGGTATGGATGTCAGGGTGACTGAGGGACTGTTTAGATCTTGCTGGGTTGTGTTGTCTGTAATAATGTGAGGATGGTATGAAGGAAAAGAAGAATTTTGCTTTTGTTGAATATTTTGAGAGAGTTCAGTGACAGAAGTCCTGCCACTCGTAGTTTTCCCTGAGTATCCCTTACAATACTGAGGAAATACCCCAAAACACAGTTTGGTGTAGTTTGAAGACTGAGAAATTTGCAGAAAATTGCAATACTGATTACTGCAAGAGTTGAGAAAGGAGAAATATTGATATATCATTAATGTGACTGTGTTATAATATATGAAATGTTTCTCATATGTATTATATAACTGTAATTTAACCGTCAGGCCCTGGCACAGGGTGCCCAGAGCAGGGGGGGCTGTCCCTGCATCCCTCAAATGTCCCAGGCCAGGTTGGACAGGGCTTGGAGCAGCCTGGGACAGTGGAAGGTGTCCCTGCCCATGGCAGGGAGTGGAATGAGATGGTGTTTAAGGTGCCTTCCAAGTCAAACCATTCTGTGATTCTGTGAACTGATATTAGTAAAAATATGTTAATATAATAATAATTTATAATTTTTATGATAAATAGTTCACTGCAGAGCTCAGAAGGGGTTAACCAGGAGGATGATAACTGACCTGCCTTTCTTGTGCTCTCCAGGTATCCCTGTTGGGATAGTATCTAGAAATCCCAGTTGATCTATTCAGACATCAAGTGGAAACCATGCCCCAAAATACAACCAAATCAGTCCCTGCAGGGCTGTCAGGTGCTGGCTCTAATTCCTATTGATTGTGCCTGCATTGGGTTTGCATTCCCATGTCTGACTGCGGGCTCAGGCACTTCTGGGACTCTCAAAAGAACTGATACTTGCAACACAAAGTGGTTTTCCTTTTGTAGATATGGCTAAAGGAGATAATACCAGTGTGTATGATTTCAGAGCACAAGAAAATTTGAATGCTGGACTTCAGGACACAAAGGAAAATATTTTTGTAGTCTTTGAGTCTGAAGAAAACTGAAGAAACCTAAAAAAAAGTAATGATATCTTCCCAAAAGCAAACATTTGTGGCCAAGATAATGCCAGAGACATTGCTTTGGAAATGTTGGTTTTTTGGTCTTGGAAGTGATAGTTTACCAGAAAAATGCACATTTTGCACACGTGGCATTATTTTGAAACCAGTAGTGGAAACTCTAAAGAAGCAAAAACGTATTGCTCATGGTTTTGTTTAATTGTATTTTCTCATCTCTTGCCAAGGTGGATCATTTGGACAAAAACGGGCAGTGTGCCCTGGTCCACGCCGCCCTCAGGGGACACCTGGAGGTGGTGAAGTTCCTGATCCAGTGTGACTGGAGCATGGCTGGGCAGCAGCAGGGAGTGTTCAAGAAGAGCCACGCAATCCAGCAGGCCCTGATTGCTGCTGCCAGCATGGGCTACACCGAGGTAGGACCCACTTGCCTCTGCAGGGAGGGGAACCAAGGGTTGGCTCTTTCCTGCCCTCTCACCAAAGAACATCTGGAGGTGGAGTCCAGAGTGCTTCTGTCCTGCTCTTCCTCCCTGTGCCATCCCAGTGTTCACAGATCCCTTGGCAAACCCTGTGGTCTGAGCAGGCATCCAGGAGAGGAAGCCTTTAGCTTGTCAGAATAAACTTTTGGAATGAATTTCTAAGCAGGGATAAGATGGATGAGCACCGCTCCTCCAGTGTGGATGGGGAGTGTGAGAACCTGTAACTTTGGACTGTGTGTCGGGGAAAAAAGAGCCAGAGAGCTTCCTCTTGCCATCCTGACAAAGATTTCTGATGGGGAAAAGGATATACAGAATAAATTAGGTTGGAAAAGGCCATTAAGGTCATTGAGCCAACCATTAACCCAGTGCCAAGCCCAGCACCGCCATTAGTCACCTCCACAGCAGCCCCTGTTCCTCCTCCTTTCCTTGAGAATTAGTTTCTTTCCTACCAAATACCTCCTCTCAGCCTCACCTCCTCCAGCAGATGCATCCACTGCACACACCAGGTCATCTCCAGCAGAACAGTTACAGGGAGCTGACACTAGTAAGTCTCATCATGTGTTGTCATATCAAGACACTTGGTTGGGTTTTTTTGCTTGTGCAGGGCAGCAGGTTCAGTTATTAATCTCAGGAAGAATATTGCCTTGATCTCACAGCACCAGGGAGAGACTGTTCCCTTTCCTCTGTGTATCCAAGCAGGTTGTGTGATGTTGTCAGCAGTTCCTGTATAACACATTCAAGTTCATGATCTGACACATCATTTTGTTTTAGATCGTCTCCTACCTGCTTGATCTTCCAGAAAAAGATGAAGAGGAGGTGGAGAGAGCACAGATCAACAGCTTTGACAACCTTTGGGGAGAGACAGGTGATTTCTGTAGATGTATCTTCACTTCCCCATGTCCTGGGTAGCTCTGACATTCCCAGCCTGCCTGTTTCCATCTCTGTTGTCCCACACCTCTGCCCCCCAAAAAATGCCAAAAGCTAGACCAACCAGACATCTGGCAGTTTTTCTATCAGAGAGGGCTTTCTGAGTAATTGGAACAATTGGGAATGTGGATTTGTGATACACACATACTGGGGAGTCATCTCAAAGGAATATGCACTTATACATTGAAATTTGTAATGGGTAAGATGGGAAAATGAGCCAGCCACCAAACTGAGCAGCCTTTTGTCTACATGAAACAAGTCTGTAAGTTCATATGAAACTCAAGACTCTCTTTCACATAACTGTATTATTATTATTATTATTATTATTGTTTTCCCAAAAGTAAATAGAGAGTTTAAATAAATTTGGAGAGAAATGCAGGTTTCCACCAAAAAATAGCAATCTGCTCTGAAAGTCTGAATCCTGGCTTGTCTTAGTTTTGATACTTGTTCATGTCTCATCTTCCACAAAGCAGAGCCGAGTGCCTGGCTCGATGATATCAGCCTGATATCATCCAAATGGCAGTGCCAAGTGACATCATAAGTTTAGGAATTGCTGACAGCACACTATAGCCAATTCCAGATGGAGTATTTCCTCCTGGGACAAAACTAATATCAAAACTCAGCAGAAGAGTGTCTGAGTCAGTTGTGCTATCTCCATCAGGGTTGAAGGTGCAAAAAACATCTCCAGCAAACTGTTTGTCTTGCTGCCAGGCCGTGAAACAGATACACGTGCTGGGTAGGAGCAGTTTAATGATTCCTTCTCCAGATAAAGTTGTTTTTTCTACAAGAAAACACAGCAGCAGAAGCAGAAAAGGCTGTTGCAGATTGCTGGTGTAGGAGGCCTTGGTTTGAAATTCCTTGCTTATGGAAATGGGCACATCCACACCTGAACCTTATCTCAGGCTCTGAGCTGTTTTGAGAAACATTGCAGTTGTTGTGTGGTGTTTATGCCAAGACTTGATTATTGCATGCTGAGTAGTCCTTTTGGCATTAAATCCTCATGGAAAAGCTGCAAAAAGAACGTTCCTGTTTCCCAGTGCAGGGTCCTGGTTGCTGCTCCGTGGCTGGGCTCAGTGGACTCACCGTGGTTGTGCTGGGCCATGGGGGCTCTCCAGCAGACATTAAAACTTCAAACCAGCCCATTTTCGTCCCCCTTGGTTCCTCCTGGAGGAGCAAGGTCTGGCTCCTCAGTAGCACAGGAGCTTTTGGGCTTCCCTTGAGCTGGGGCAGCAAAGGACAGGCTGAAGCCACGTACCCACACCAGTTGCTTGGACCCTGAGGAGCAGAGCAGCAGAAAGTTGTGTCACTACAGGGAGAAGGGATTGCAAGGGAAAGTGGAGAAATTGTGGATCAAATCATCCTGTTTCAGTAAAGTCTTCTCCAAATAACATTTCCTAACAAACTTTAAAAGCTGGAGGGATTTATAGTATTTTCATTGTTGAAAAAATAAGTAATTTTGGTGTAAAACACCTCAAATTAAGCTGCAACATTTGAATGCAGGCAGGTTTAGAAGAACCCAGCAGCCCTGCATGCCCATCCCTCTGCCTCCTTCTATATTTGTAGCTTACGTTTAAAACCCACATGGATCTGATTATAGATTTTGCAGAATGTTCTGCTTGTGGCAGCAAAATGATTTTTCTTTTAACTCTTGGTGTCTCTCAGCCCCAAGAGGAGAAAATTCATCCGTAATATGGAAGAGAAAATTACGTCCCCCAACATCAACAGTGTTGCAGTTGGAAAACCATCAACACCTTGTAATCAGCCAACCCACAGAAATGTACTTCAAAGAAAAAACAAGCGACATCAGTCAGAAATAGACTCCCACCTTCTGCTCCAACTCCTACCAGAAGCAGCAGAACGTGGAGCCAGTGGAGCTGTGCTGAAGTGCACAGAAAGTCAGGGAGAGGGAGGAACCAGAAAGTCTAAAATTAATACTGAAGCAAGTCACTGGCAGGTCCTGAACTTGGAGCTATTTTCAGATTGAGTATATATTCTCTAACTCAGCCACATTTCTGAGTTAACAGAGAACATTTTGTCAGGGAAAGAGCTCTCAGGTGTTGCTTCTACCCACCTGTAATATCATGAGCCTATGAAAATGAGAGAAATTTCTGGATTTGCACAAAGACCCTGGCTGGTAGGATCAGCCCTGGCCAGAAACAAAGCCCAGAAACAGTGTTCTTCTTGGAAGACAGGTGAACACAGCCATCCTGTTTTGCTTTCCAGATCTTTCCCTGGTTTCAAAGATCTAAAGACTGAAGTGGGATATGGAAAATAAAAGTCCTCCATCTGGATTACACTGCTCTGTACTTTTTTGGACAAAGGAAAGCCACAAATGTGACTGAGAACAGCAGCTGGCAGGATCTGTCAGTGCCTCCTGCTTGATCCCTCACTTGCTCCCTTGTAGTCGTGGTGGGATTAGGCAATGACAGGTTCCAGAAGGTCTTGTCAAGTACCTGAAGACCTGTATTTTCTCTGGATATTGTGATGCAGATACATTAGACCTCACAGCCTATGGCTTTGGCAGTAGGGAAAACAGTAATGGAATCATGATCACATTTCTTTGCAGCTAAACCTGAACTTCAGTCACACCTTTAACCTCAGTCACATTTGAACCTCAGACAACCCCTGAGGTTCACTCAGTCACACGTGCCTGTGGATTATTTTATACTTACTGGGACCCTCATCCCATTTCACTGTGACTTGCAGAAAACAATAAAAGCTGATTGTCCCAAACAGCCTCATTCCATGATCTTACCTAAACTTTTCACGGAAGAGTTGACCTTTGAGGTAACTAAAATGACAAGAGTTGAAACCACCAATCCATCCCATTTTCTAGGTCCGTTTTTGCCTGCCATGAGATACGTTTGATATTTCAGGCCCCATCCCTTTTGGTATCCAGCAGAAACACCCCTTTCCTGATAGGAAAACCCTTCCCTGAGCACGTGGCTCTCCCCCTGACTGCTGTCCTCTCTCGTGCAGCTCTGACGGCGGCGGCGGGGCGCGGGAAGCTGGAGGTGTGCAGGCTGCTCCTGGAGCAGGGCGCGGCCGTGGCGCAGCCCAACCGCCGCGGCGTGGTGCCGCTCTTCAGCGCCGTCAGGCAGGGACACTGGCAGGTCAGTGGCTGGGGTTCGGTCCAATATTCCCAGGAGGTTGTGCCTGTGCTGGCTGGCCCTTGCTGCTTGCCTGTGTGGTAGCACTGGTGTTTTCACCCCAGCGGCACCACAGGCTACCAGGATGTTACAGCTGAGGGCTTGGAGACAAGTCCAGGCATGCAGGAGCTCAGGGTCACCTTCCACTGAGAGGCTTCAAAGCGAGGTGAAGGAAAGGAGCCGATTCTGATGGAGGGTTTTGGTTCAGAGCTTTATTCGTGGCCAAGGGCCTCTGAGTCCAGTAACTGCTCCAAAAGAATCCCGACCGCATGGCAGCCCAGGGCTTTTAACCAGGGGAGAGGGGGAGGGAAGGAACACAGGTGAGCACCAACC
>VZTB01009534.1:363426-379291 GCA_013397245.1 Thryothorus ludovicianus | reverse complement strand
ACCTTCCACTGAGAGGCTTCAAAGCGAGGTGAAGGAAAGGAGCCGATTCTGATGGAGGGTTTTGGTTCAGAGCTTTATTCTTGGCCAAGGGCCTCTGAGTCCAGTAACTGCTCCAAAAGAATCCCGACCGCATGGCAGCCCAGGGCTTTTAACCAGGGGAGAGGGGGTGGGAAGGAACACAGGTAACCACCAACCAGGCATGGGGGGAAGGTCCCAAGGGACAGAGGACACCTAGATGGCCCAATGTCACTCCGGGGGTGGGAAGCATCTTTTGAATCCTGCCAACCACTCGACGCCCTTCTGGAATGCCAGGGCTGGCAGGCAGCACTCATCAGGGGACAGGATGTGGAAAGGAGGAATGATTGACAGGCCTGGCAGGGAATCATCTAAGGGCATCCTTAGATGCACCGCAACAGGAAGGTGCTTCCACAGAAGCTGATCAGAGAATCCCAGGATGGTTTGAATTACAAGGGAGCTTAAGGAGCGTCTCGTTCCACCCTGTGCCATGGGCAGGGACACCTTCCACCACACCAGGTTGCTCCTAGCCCTGTCCAACCCCACCTGTGACTCTTCAAGGAATGGGGCAGCCACAGCTTCTCTGGGCAGTCTGTGCCAGGGCCTCACCACCACTGTAGGGAAGGATTTATTTCGAATATCCAGTCAAAATCTACTTTCTTTCAATTTAAAGCCATTTCCTCTTGTTCTGTCATTCCAGACCCTTATCCAAAGTCCCTCTCTAGCCTTTTTAGAGCCCCTTTAGGCACTGCAAGGGGCTCTAAGGTATTCCTGGAGCCTTGTCTTCTCCAGGCTGAGCAGCCCAAAATCTCCCAGCCTCCTTAACAGAGATGCTCTAGCCTTTGGAGCATCTCCGTGGCCTTCTCTGGACTTGTGCCAACAGGTCAATGTCCTTCCTGTGCTTGGGACCCCAGAGCTGGATAAAGCCCTCCAGTCTCACCAGAGACCAGAATGGAGTAGCTGAACAGAATCCCCTCCCTCAACCTGCTGCCCACAATGTACCCTCAGACTCTGTGGAGGTGCTTTTAACCCAGGCAGTGGAGAAAAACTTCTGCTGATCCTACATCCCCCTCCAGAGGTGTGTGGAGGTTTCACCCAGGAACAGAACTGACTGTTGGGCTTCTCATTGCAGGTTCAGTTCCTGGTGGACCATGGGGCCATGATCGAGCACGTTGACTACAGCGGGATGCGGCCCCTGGACAGAGCAGTGGGCTGCCGCAACACCTCGGTTGTCGTCACCCTCCTGAAGAAAGGAGCCAAGATAGGTAGGAACAGGGGGCCACTGTCATTGACTCTGTGCTCAGGCAGGACTCAAGCAGTGGGGCTGGCATCCTAAAAATATATATAGCCCAGAGACAGGGGCAGCCTCAGCCCCAGCCACTGCCTCCCACTCCGAAAGCAGACGGCGAGTCAGGACTCCTTGGTTCTCTTTAGTAAAATGGGGAGCTTATTTTTTCCGTCATATTACTTAGCAAAATTTAATCAATAAACCAACTGTTTTTTGGCAAGGTCTTTCCTCTGGTAATGCTTTTTCTATCTTTACTAGTCTGAGTTGCCAAGTGTACTCTGTCCATGCCTTGCTGTGAGCTGCTGCGTTCACTTGCTCTGTGTATGCTTCCAGACCTCAGTGTACCTGCACTGCGCCACACAGCTGCTCACATTACGTTTTCCTGTGAAAGGGGATTTTGCTGGTGCATTGGCTTCCTCGCTGCCTGCCTCTCACAGCTGCTTTTTTCCTTTCTTTTTTTTTTTTTTTCACCTTCATCCATTTTTTTCCCCCTCTCTCCTACAACTTCTTGTTTTCTCCTTTCTTTGAAGGTTGTCAGACGTTACCGAGTCGCCCACGAGGTATATCTCATTGCTGTCAGCATCAGCTTCGATCTGATAGCTTTGTCAGCCTTGCTTTCTTCTGTTTGATTTAGCCTGCATGCGTCCCAACACCTCTAATCTTTTAATTTACTTCACCTTCAAATAATTTTTTTAATGACTGTTGCAGAGAATAACTTGAACTCAAAAACTAACCTCCTTCCCCCAAAACGTACTGAATCTACTTATAGAATATTGTTGACTTATTCTTCACCCACACTAATGAGCTGTCCTCAAATTTTTGTCACCCTTTCCCTCCCAGTATTAGTCCTTGAGATACAAGCTGGGTCTGCAGGGTGGCCCTATGCAGAGCCAGTGTCCTCAGCTCAGTGACACCTTCAGCACCAGCAGCACTTGCATACAACCTTTCCCTTGTAATTTTTTCTGCCTTAATGGATTTTCTACTCTAGTCTTTCACGTCTTGTGAAGCTGGAAATCACAATCCATTTAACCACAAACCACCTATCAACAGTCAAAGTGCAGATTCCCTAGTACACTTCCATAGATTTGAGTTTAGAAATGCTTTTATGTAACCACTCTGATTTTTCCTTTAAACACGGTTTGTTTCCCCCATCCCAGCCTGTTCCACATTCCGCACTGCCCTCTTGTGGAAACGGCTCCATCCTTTCCCAGACCATTGGGATTAGCCTTAATGACTGCAAAGGAAAACCATTGCAATGGGGATGACATTAATTTAGGTGTCAGAGGAGTTGTCAGCTCAATCCTTTAGAGCACTCTGCCCTTTGACCATGCCAAGTTGTTCTCTCCAGCAGAAATTCCCACCCCAGGGTATTTTTTTCCACCCAGCTTCCTACCACCCTTGCATTGTATGAGTTCTTTACCCATCATGCATCCTGTACACTACAGGTCCAGCAACTTGGGCAATGGCAACCTCCAAACCAGACATCATGATCATCCTGTTGAGCAAGCTGATGGAGGAAGGAGACATGTTTTATAAGGTGAGAAGGGTGGGTTTGGAACATGGAATAGATGCAGCTTGCAGCATCATGTGGTGTGAGGTTTTGACCGTGTTAGGTCAGTGGTTGGTGCTCCCCAGCCTAAGTGGTTCTGTGATTCTAATGCTGCTGCCTTAACCCATGGCAAGGAAAAGCTCCCACTCACAATGATCCTTGTGTTCCAGACCGTTTGGTTTTGGTTAGTGGTGTTGGAGAAGAGGGGATTGATTGCCCAAATCTGTAACGAAGCTGAAGCAAAGCCAGGTTGCTCTGGATTTGAGCCAGCATTTCATTTCCTTCTTTGAAAACAGCAGGCCCTAAGTGTTTGTTGGGAGTGTTGCTGCCATTGCATCAGGTCTGGCAGTCTTATCATTACCTAATGGCCTCACTGTTGGGGATCAAGGCAACAGGATAGAATATCTCAGAAAAATTCCTGGAATAAACTTCTTACAATGAACACAGATTGTCAGGACACATCTGGCTTTGCCATGTCCTTTAGCCCATGGGAGACATTCCACTGGTACAGTTATGGAGTCTTTTTTTGCTCTGTGTTTGTTGTAAGCCCATCTTTAAAATCTGGGGATTTGCACACACACAGAAATTGTGCAAGTACAACAATGATTCACTGTGAGGTTCTAAGGGTGAAGCAGAAAATGCATAAAGCTGGCATTGTAATAGGAGTTATCTGCCAGACATGCATGATACAGCTGAGAAACTTGAGTCTACAAGTTTTTAAAACTCACTATTTGTAGCTGCAGAATTTATGTCTGGGTCATGAGGAACTGTGTGTGTCCTAGATCCATCCTGCCCTCTTTCTCTCACCCTGCCTGTCGGCTGCCCCCCTTCAGGATGCACATCATCCCATCCCAAAATTAGTTGCCCAAAATAGCAGAGATGAGTCACCTTTGAAGGTGACTGTTGCACACCAGTAATTATAAACGGAACCCAGTTTATAACTCTACTTAGTTTAAAACTCTACTTGATGCAGAGTTTTAAACATCTGAAGTCCAGGGAGGTGAATCTCACCCTGTTTGTCCAAGTTCAGAGCCATTACAGTGCTGTAACATTTATCTTTGCTATTGCAGAGGCTTCTCTGATCCCAGAGCTCCACCCAAAGTCCCACAGTTTGTGTTCCTTACTCTCCTGGGTGTGTGTTAAGCTTTGGGTGGAGGGTGTTTTCCAGGAATGGGAAACTGATCACCCAGCTCAAAAGACCATCCAGCCCAGAACCAGATGGAGTTGTATCGAGTTAACACCATTTCTCCACGTTTCCTGCTGTAGTGTGACAGCTCTGTATGAAGTGGGAGATCTCAACTTGTGCAAGGCATCTGCCTTTCCAGCTCAGATGTTCCCTTGATCAAATGTTCTGCCCTTCCTTTTTAGGAAAGAGCTAAGTAGTAAAGTTGTGCTTGCTTAGCCACCTAAAATGTTGGCGTGGCCGGTGAGTGAATTCTCTTTTCGGAAGTAAACTCAACCCAACCCAAGGATGATTTTTGACATATTTTCCTTCTAATAGAAAGGTAAAGTGAAAGAGGCTGCCCAGCGCTACCAGTATGCTCTGAAAAAATTCCCCAGAGAAGGGTTTGGAGAAGACCTGAAAACCTTCCGTGAGCTGAAGGTGTCGCTGCTTCTCAACCTCTCCAGGTGTCGAAGGAAAATGAATGTAAGTGTCCCCTCTTTTCCTGGCTTTAAGCACAACCCAACAGCTTTGTGCCTCTGCAGAGACATGTCCACCCCTGGTCGTGCTTTGGCCTCTCAGATCTCTCCTCTCTGTGACCTGGTTGTCCTTCACAGCCCACTGACATTTTATAATTCCAAAGCAGTAGTGATTTAGTATGCGTTTCAGATGATTAAAAATTCATTGCTATGTTTATAGCTCTTTGAATTTTTTATTACTCCCTTTTGATGATGGTGTTCACATCGTCACATGGGGGTGGAGGCATTTTCCAGATTTCTGAGGCAGCAGTGAGGAGGAGCCAGGAGATGTGCTCCTTTGAATACTAATTAATTTCAAATGAAGGAGCATATGCTTAGGAGGTTAGCACTTCCCCAGGGCAGTGACTCATCCAGAAACACCTCCTCAAGACTCCCTCTAACACCTCCACAAGACTCCCTCTCATCCAACCACTTCCAGATCCCTGTCACTCTCCCACTGCAATCTGGCAGCATCCAGCAACCAGCTCGTGCAGGTGCCTGTTCTGCCAGCCTTCCCTGGCTTGGAGTGCAGGGACTTTCACTTCCACAAACCAAAGTCCTCATAAACTCAAAAAGTGACATCGCTGAGATCATGAGCCAGCAAAGGTTACACTGGAAGGAGCTATTGGGATACCTTCATTTCTTTTTCTGTGAGGAAGGAAGATGGAAAACAAGGGGAGTAAAATCTTAATGTTAGTGAACAGACACAATTTGGAGAAAAAGTATGAACCTTCTCTTTAAATCAACCAATTCACAGCTAATCACGTCCAGCTCTTGTCCTGTACTTTGAAGACAAGATTTTTGGTTTACCATTAACTGGGGAATGCGAAGTTTTGTGATAGAGAATTTCAGAGGGTTGTAATTGCTCCTGCAGTTTGGCACCTGTAGATGAGACCATAAAGGTCCCTGCTTCATGACTGCATTCCCAGCTCAGTGTGTTGGACAGTAACTCCTCAGTAGCTGCTGCTGCAGGTACAGAGGTATAAGGTTCTCCAGGCAGGGCATGCCCATGACAAGAGTTGGCTTCACAAGTTTTTTAACAAATTGGGAGCAGCACTTTAGTCCTTTTTCCCAGAGTTGCTCAGGTCACAGCCCGAGGCAGCGATCCAAAGCAATGTTTGCCTGTGAAATGGAATCCTCCCCACTCCCCAGCACTCCCACAAGTGCTGGGCTTCAAATGAGCTTAGTGGGACATGAAGCATTCAGGACAGGGCAAGGGAGGGTGGTGTTAGGGTCTGAACCAGAGCTGGTAATCTTGTCTCATGGCACTGCCCCTGGAAAGAGCCCAGAGCAGGCCCATCCCACACTGTCACCCTCTCCCTGCTCCCAAAGCATCTTCCCAGGTGAGCTGTCGTGGAGAAGTGAGGAGCAGTGGGACTGATGGGTGACCTTTGCCAAGGCAAGTGCTGTTTGCAGCTCACGCAGCCCTGTGCTTCACAGGCAATTTTCTTCAGCCCCTTGAGGAATGTCAGTGTGTTCAGGGAAGCAGAAGGGCATGGGAAAGGTTTCCTATTGCTTTCAACTATGGAAAAAAAATCATTCATGAGATAACATTCCAGCCTCTGCAAGACCAGATGTTCCCTCAGGACTGTAGGTTGTTGGAGAGAGATTTACATGCACATGTTGGGGACACAGTAAGGCCTGCTGGCCTCTGTGGGTGATGACAGCAGCTTGCATTAACCACACCTGAGTCTTTGGAAACACCATCATAGCTCCCTGTCTGTAAATGATGTTGAATCCGTGTGAAATATTCCAATACCATCAAGTTTTCCATGCAATATGTAAAAAAAAAAAAAAGCCAGTACTAAGTTTGTTTTCTTCCCATGCTGTATGTATTTTTATTTCTAAGTTTATTCAGTTACTTACCTGCACACCTGTTCAAATGACAGGATTTTGGAATGGCGGAGGAATTTGCCACTAAAGCACTGGAGCTGAAACCGAAATCTTACGAAGCTTACTATGCAAGAGCAAGGGCCAAACGCAGCAGCAGGTGAGGAGGGACAGAGAGGAGGGTGTGAGGGGCCAGTCTTTGCAAGCCTGTCAGGTCAAGTGTGGGCACCCACCCTGCAAAGCCAGGCAGTGCCCCCTTGGGAAGAAATGGGCAAGGAGCATTCATTAGTGAGATCACAAATTCCCTAAACTCCAAAGTAATGCCCTCCCTCGTTTGGTGATTTCTGGGTCCAAATGTTTTGAGAGGTTTGTCTTAGTGGAACTTTGTCTGGACGTCTTACAACACTGGAGGCCTGTGCACCAAAATGGGGTGTTCTTTTCAAAGTACACTTTAGTTTTACCACAGCTTGGACTCAAAGCAGAATATGACTTATGGCCTGTGTTGTGCAAGAGGAAAGACTCATTCATCACAGTGGTCTCCTCTAGCCTTAAAATTTGTGCCTCTCTGTCCTGCAGCCCTTTCCACCCAGCAGATGCTGCTGACCTGCTGGCAATGGCTGCAGGCAGGCACTGGCCAGGCAACCTCCAGCCAGAACTTGTGCCCAGGGCACTGCAGCAAGCTCCTGGAGAGCTGCAGTGCAGGGATCTTCCTTATTCACCTACCTCCCTGAAGGCTAAAAGATGAGAGATTAGATCCATTTGCCATTCCTAATGAGCAGCAGGGCTGCTTGAGAGTCCTGTTCTCAAGGACAGGGCACCCAGCTGCTGCATCTGTTTAATTGGGAGCCAGAATGTCTGACATGGCAGTGCAGGTATGTGAGCCCCTCTGTGCAAACATCCCAGCTCAGCAGACACCACCACTGTGTGACATTCCATGCTGGAGGCAAGTGTGGAACAGGGCCCCTGGCCCAGCTGGTGCAAGTCCACCAGGTCCTGATGTGGAAGGTGAAGCTGTAACCCTTCCACAGAGGAGCCCTGCAGGCTAAGCCATACACACACCTCATGCCTTTCCTTTAATGCTTTCCTCTTCATTGTTCCCAAAACATTAAGAGGAACCTTAAGACCCATGTTCCTCTCCAGATGCTATCAGCCTCCCACATACCAGTGTCCTTTTCTCCACGGGTCTCTCCAACAGAAACTGTCACCAGTTTTGGCTTTGCTTCTCCCTGTCCCAGTCTATGCCCAGCAGCACCCCTGGGGTCACACAGCTGGGAGAAGAGGAGGCCTTTCCTTATTCCACTTGATCTTCAATTAAATAAAAAAGATTAAGTCCGTTTTGGGAGGTGCTGGGGGGGATCACAGATGGGGAGCTTTTCCCCCATCCGGATGGGTTTTCCCAGTCATGTTCAAACACAGTTTTGCCCCAGAACAGTGTCCCTATAAATGACAACCCCCTTCCCAAATCCACACCTCCCTGTTACACTTCCTAGGCTGGCCTTTCCCTCACCAAGGCTTCCCTGGGCTCACAGCCTCTGGCACACTGCTTGATTACTTCATTCCAAAGAAGTTAGCCAAATCCACTGCAAAATTGGAGAGACAAGCCTTGCCCAGAGCACTGACCTGTGGGAGCCCCTGAGCTCTGGAGCCAGGCCTGACGCTGTGTGGTCTTGGCATCAGGCAGAAGTTAAATTTTCACTGGCCTAAGTGGTTGTAGCTCTCTCAGAGCTTGTTTACAGCAGTGATGAGCTGGGTTTGCACTGATCAATGTGTTGGTGTCCCTTTTGCTAAAACAGAGGGGAAGCTCATGGTGATGCTAGGTGGAATAATTAATTAGCTCCTAACATAAGCTGTAGAGGCAGGCATGTTTGCTCATCTGGGATGTGTCATCTCAGGACTGCGTTCCTGTGTTCTCCAGAATTTTCCCTCTGTTTGGATAACATAAATCCAAGGGAGATCCACAAGACAGCATGTGAGAGGTGCTGCAAGCAGTAGCAATCACAGATCTTTCCTTCAGTAACATGCACAAGCCACTTTATTCCCCTGGAATCTCTGAAAACAGCTCCATCCAAATCCAGAGTACTTTCAGTCCTTATTTCTGTTCCTTTGTCAAGCAGGCAGTTTTCAGCAGCTCTGGAGGACCTGAACGAGGCCATCAAGCTGTGTCCTAACAACCGTGAGATCCAGCGGCTGCTGCTGAGGGTGGAGGAGGAGTGCAGGCAGGTGCAGCAGCAGCAGCAGCAGCAGCAGCAGCAACAGCAGCAGCAACAACAGCAGCAGCAGCAGCAGCCACCACCACCGCTCACAGCAGAGCCAGAACCCGAAGCCCAGCATGAAGAGCTGTATTCTGTGCAAGATATCTTTGAGGAGGAATACCTCGAGCAGGATGTAGAAAACATTTCCATTGGCTTGCAGACAGAGTCCAGGCCAAACCAAGGGCTGCCCGTCATCCAGAGCCCACCCCCATCTCCAGCTCACAGGGACTCAGCCTATATTTCTGGCTCACCTCTGGGCTCTCATCAGGTCTTTGATTTCAGGTCCAACAGCTCTGTGGGTTCACCGACCAGGCAGGGGTACCAGTCCACATCTCCCGCTCTGTCTCCTACACACCAAAACTCACATTACAGACCCAGTCCTCCACACACATCCCCTGCTCACCAGGGCTCCACTTACCGCTTCAGCCCCCCTCCCGTGGGAAGCCAAGGGAAGGAATACCAGAGCCCACCACCGTCCCCCCTTCGCAGAGGGCCCCAGTACCGTGCCAGTCCCCCCGCAGAAAGCATGAGTGTTTACAGGTCCCAGTCTGGCTCCCCAGTCCGTTACCAGCAGGAGCCCAGTGGGGTCACCCAGCTCCCCGGCAGACCCAAGTCTCCACTCTCCAAGATGACGCAGAGATCCTTCCAGATGCCCCAGCTGCCCGTGGCCGTGCCGCAGCCTGGGCTGAGGCTGCAGCCAGCCAAGGCACAGATCGTGAGGAGTAATCAGCCAAGCTCTGCCGTCCATTCCAGCACGGTCATCCCAACTGGTGCGTACAGCCAGGTTGCCCACTCGATGGCCAGCAAGTACCAGTCGTCATCAGGGGACATGGGGGTGGGCCAGAGCCGGCTGGTCTACCAGGGCTCCATCGGGGGCATCGTGGGTGACAGCAGGCCCGTGCAGCACGTACAGGCGAGTCTCAGCGCAGGAGCCATCTGTCAGCATGGAGGGCTGGCCAAAGAAGACCTTCCACAGAGACCATCCTCAGCATACAGAGGGGGCATGAGATACAGCCAGACGCCTCAGATTGGGCGAAGCCAGTCCGCCTCCTACTACCCAGTGTGCCACTCGAAGCTTGACCTGGAGCGTTCTCCCCTCCCTGCCAACCAGCTGGGCTCTCCAGATGTGTCTCATCTCATAAGAAGGCCCATCACAGTCAATCCCAGCGAAATCAAGCCTCACCCACCAACTCCCAGGCCTCTACTCCACTCTCAGAGCGTTGGCCTCCGCTTCTCCCCTTCCAGCAATAGCATCTCCTCCACCTCCAACCTGACTCCCAACTTCCGCCCCTCTGCTTCGATTCAGCAAATGGAGATTCCCCTCAAGCCAGCCTATGACCGATCGTGTGATGAGCTGTCCCCGGTCTCGCCCACGCAGGGGGGCTACCCCAGTGAGCCAGCCCGCTCCCGGACCACGCCGTTCATGGGAATCATAGATAAAACTGCTCGGACTCAGCAGTACCCCCATCTCCATCAGCAGAACCGGACCTGGGCCGTGTCGTCAGTGGACACCGTCATTAGTCCCACATCTCCTGGCAATCTCCCCCAGCCAGAATCTTTTAGCCCACCCTCTTCAATCAGCAACATTGCCTTTTATAACAAAACCAACAATGCACAGAATGGCCATTTGCTAGAGGAAGACTATTACAGCCCCCATGGGATGCTGGCCAATGGGTCCCGGGGAGACCTCCTGGAGAGAGTCACCCAAGCCTCCTCGTACCCCGACGTCAAGGTGGCAAGGACGCTGCCCGTGGCACAGGCCTACCAGGATAACCTGTACAGGCAGCTCTCCAGGGACTCCAGGCAAGGGCAGACGTCCCCAATCAAACCAAAGAGACCATTTGTGGAGTCTAATGTGTAAAAGACACTTGTTGGAGTGAGACCCTCATGTTTTCAACACACACTTCCAAGCTTGATTTCCATGCATACTATTATTATTATTATTATTATTATTATTACTATTATTATTTTTATTTCTCTTTGATAGCTACATGATCAAGTTTCACCGGTACTTTATGTGGTGGTCAGACAGCCATGCACGTGCTCCAGCCCTTTTGTTCCCCAGCTGACTGTGAAGCCAACATCAGCCAAGCCAGTATCGTTTGCCCAATTCCAGCAAAGTTCCAGCCAGGATATCTTAGTCCATGGTGTGGGGTGGTCCAGAGATATCCCTACGAAGCAGGAGGTAACCAGCTCTTTTTCAAGAGACAATTGCCTTGGATTTAAATCGGTTTCTTTTGTCTCAGTGTTAACTCTGATAGGAATTCCCAGGGAATTCCACAGGAGCCTTTCCCAAGGCTGCAATCCACAGGTCCCTGTGCCAGCCAGGTTATTTGGCTCTTTGTCCCAAAGTGTGGATTACCCTCGGTGATGTGATTTAACAGCAGTAGCTATGCACAGCACCCACAGTACCCATCCTGATTCTGCTGGGTTACAGCACTTTCCTTCCTTGTTTAACTTGTCATTGGCTAGAAGGGGTGGGAATCACACAGCACTTTGCTGCTTTCCAAGTACCTACCAAGTGCCCTCACAATGATTTGTTTGCTCTGGGGCATTTTACAAGCATTGAGGGTTTAAGGTCTGCCCTTTGTTATGTGTTTTAGTCAGCCAAGGGAATTGGTCAGGGGCCTCTTGTGCATGAACTGGGATTGCACCTCACCCACAGCGTTTGCATGGGGCTAGTTAGTGTTGGGGACTTCGTCTGGAGGGGATTTTTCACTTGCAAGGAAGAGCAAAAATCTGACTTAGGAAATGGTATTCAAAGAGGAGCATTGCAATTCTTAGGGTTTTTTTTTCGTTTTTTTATGATGAGGATGTAGAACATGGCATGATGGTCCCCAAAGAGGGAGGGTCCTTCTGCAGTCCCAGCCCTGCAGCATCCCTTCCCTCTGGCTCAGTCCTGCCAGGGATCAGGGGCTGTAGCAGGGGCTGTGCTCCTCTAAGATCCTCTGTTCCCAAAATTCTGGAAAGGGACACTGTGTTCCATATCTGTACATGGTAGAGACCATGTGTTGCTTTTTGAGAAGCTGTAGTTAAGAGAGACCTATTTATAATTTATTTATATTATCTATTTCAGGACATTTTTCAGTTCGGGTTGGGTTTTTTCTATGATTTTCAGTTTTGTAATCAAACGCAAGTCATCAAGACAAGATGAAAAGCAGGGGCTGGATCCAAAATCCTTATTATAGGATTTTCAATAATTTTTCAATTATTTGCTGAGAATTTCTTTTGAAGGTGGGGAGAAGAACTTCTTTTACCAATTCCTTTATTCCTGGTGGGTTTTTAATCTGCCTTTTCTGTTCTGAGGGTGAAGGGTGGAGAGTGATAACGCTGTAGCTTGTTTTAAAGCAAACTTGTGCCTGTTGCCCAATGCTGAGCCTCACTCGTGTCAGCTCTAGGGAGTGATTCAGTGCTGAGCAGGGAGCGATACCTCCAAAGGGCTACTGCCAATTGATTGCAAGATTTCTTGAACCAAATCACAGGCTCCAACCTCCATGGTGTGAGTGAGCATATCCCAGTGCCACGTCACTGCAGCTGCATCCATTCACACCAGCTCAGGACAGGGTCTGGAACTCTTAAGCAAACCCTGGCTTCGATGGGGCTTCTTTTTTTTCCTCTGTGTGTGGCTCAGCACATCTCACTGCTATTTCATTGCCTAATTTCTCAGAGCAAGCTGGAACATGCACGTCTTGGGCCAGGGGAGGCTTGTGTCTCATAGACACATAGAGAGCATTTGGGGTGGGGGTTCCTCTATGAGTTTTGGCAGTTTGGGGGCTCTCATGGGCCATGTGGTCTTTGTCAAAGCCAGTATTTGGATTGAGGTTGGTGTTTTCTTCCTTGAGGTGCAACTCAGTGCTGACTCATTGCGTTATCCCAGGGCTCTGTAAAATGGGGGGCTGGCTGGGACCCCTTTGATGGGGCAGGCACCCCATGGAGACATCCAGGTCTGTGCATGGTTTCTCTCCTTGCAAATGGGGTGTGATGGCTTTTTTTTCTTCCTCTCATTTTTGAAATAACACACTCTGTATTGTAAGGAATAACCGATTTCTCCTTTGCATCCCACATGCCCATAGCTGGGAGACACATCCTGGGTCTGGAGCAGCATCAGTCACTTTGCTTAGTGCCTCCCATCCTCCAGATTCCTGCCTGAGTCAGTGGCTTCCTACCTTTAGTTGCTTCTTTGAAAGGGGAAAGTTCCCCAGTTCAGCCCTGTCCCTGTTTTCCCTGTGGCTGTGGCCGCGGGTGCTCCCCTCTACTGCCCCTCCAAACATCCCCCCACAGCACTCCTGTGTGTGTCTGTTCAGTTTCTGAAGATGTTTTAAGGGAAAAAGAAAACAGTTCACACTTTTAACACTACCACAAAGCTGAAGAAGGCTTGAAACACTGCGGCATGCAGGTTTTTTCACAATTCCACGTGTTGCATTTTCCACAGGATTTCTTGCACTAATGGTTTTCCATCTGTTCTCTCTGTAAATGGGTGCACTTTACTGTTTGAATTTGTTATTATGATAAATACTGGATATTTAAGTGTGAGTAGTCTTCATTAGAAAAATAGCAAAACAGCTCATGTCTCTTAGTGTATTTTTCAAAAAAAAAAAGAAGAGAAAAGAAACAAAGCAATGAATCATAATATTTATAGCACAAGAACTGACTCCTGTATATAAGCATCAACAGATTGAGTAATTTTTGAATACAAAATTATTTGCAGTGGTTTTAAAGCACTTCCCTGGCAATTCTCTTAGGGACAGTCAAGGCAGGATGGCTGCTGTGGTCACTGGGTGAGTAGGAAGCGTATTTGTTCCTGGAAAAGCTGTTCTTGCTCAGTTCCCTATGTCTTCAAAGTCATGATTTGCTCTTTGCATGAGGAGAAGTAGAGAGGTCGTTCTGTGTTGTGCTGGCATGGCCCCACTGTGTTTGGGGGAGCACAAGGTCAGATCTCACCCTGAGGGCTCTTCATCCTCTGCTCTTGGATCGAGGTCTGACAAACCCAGGCCACACTGAGGGATCACACTCAGTTTCAGACATTGAGCTGTCCTGTACATCTCTGCTATGTGTTTAATTACTTTTTGAGGATTAAGGTGCAGGACAGTGCTGCCAGCTGGTGCCTTCATGCCCTCCCAGCTGCAGTGATACCTCTGGCAAGCCCCATCTTCGAGCAAGTAGGATTTTGGGTCCACGGAGTAAAGCAGGTTCTTGATGACGTTGAAACTCCAGTTTCCATTCTTGGGCTGTACGGGAAAGGCAATGCCAAAAGTGATGCTGAAGCTGACCTCCTTCTTTAGCCAACCTTCCCACCAGGTGTCTCTCATCCTCACCTGTGGCTGCTCTGAGACCCAGGTGTGCCGCTGCAGAGCTGGAATCTTCTCTCCCAGCATCAGGTGTGGGTGTTTGCCCCATCCCTCAGTGAGGGTTCGTTGGCTCTTGCTTTTCTGGAGGGTGCTGTGGTCCCAGGGGAGGGGATACCCACATGGTGGGTCCCCCTAGCCAGACTGGGAGTGGCATCAGAGGGCTTTGGACATAGTCTTGAGTGGGCATCAAAGTGGGTTTTACAAAGAGAGATCCTTTGAGATCTGTCTCTAAAGAAGGCACAGCCTGAGCTGCCTTCTGTGTGTCACTATTTGGGAGGACTGTGACAGCTCCAGCAATCTGAGACGTCTGTCTGTCCATCTGTCTGTCTGCTGTGGCAGCAGTGCCCAGCTGGGTCTGTCCAAGCACTGAACTTTTTGGTTATTTTTCTTTAACCGGGCTGTGAAGAAAACCACGTGGCTGATGTGAACATGTGAGCATGCGTATGCCAGACACAGGAGTCATGCTGGGATTAGGTCTGGAAGCAGGGTGGGTAGTAAACTGATCCAGTCTCCTTTACAAAGGTCACTGTATATTCAGGGTTACCCAGGAGAAGTCTAGCTAAAACCGAAGTGCCAGCTCTGCCTTATCTTGAGAACCAAGCAAGCCAGCGTGCCTGCTCGTCCTCCGCCTTCCTCGCCTGCGGGGGTCCCGAGTGAGCTGCTGTGAGCTCCTTGGTGGTTGTCCTTTGCTGTAGCCTTGGGATTCAAGGTAACTCTTGTATGGGTTATTGGTGTTTACCCAAGGGCTTAGGGAAAGAGCTGCTGTACCTGCTGGGACCTCTGCAAATCAATGCCTTCACCCCGTGCCAGCTGCACTGCGCAGGCTGGTGGGGGGTGTGTTGGACACAAAGCACAACAATGGTTGAAAGTGAATCTGCGGTTTTTACAGCTTTGTGTGAATAATTGCTGGATTTTCGTTCAATCAAACTCTTTTTTCTAATATAAACCACTAAGGGCTCAATTCTTTAGCAAGATGCATTCGTGTCCAACTCCTGACTGTACAGCTGGATCTCACCACAACTGGTACAGACCAACCCGAGAGGTCACAGCGAGCGCGGCCGTCCTGGGGAGAGCCAACTGACCCCCAGCCCACCAGCTGTATCCTTCCTCCTGCTCCTTCTCTAGCTGTCACGGTACTGGGAGCGAGCTGCCGGGTCCCACTGCTGGGATCACATCCTGTGGTTGTGAAAACAGAGGGCTGCTTTGCCAAAAGACTTTGTCCCTTTGGGTGATGCTGTCCAGAGACAGCGGTGGGGAGGCTGGTCAGGGTCAGAATGGGTAGGTGGGAAAGCCTCGTTCCCACAGAGCTGGGTCCTCACAGGTCTGCCTTGCTGTGCACTGCTCAGCCACTGAGAGCAGCACTGTGTGCTACATCAAAGTCCATTGCTACACCAACAACCCAGAGGCTCGTGTGGACTCTGCCAGTGCTGCCGGGCTCATCCCTGTCCAGCCTTTTCTTTGCCATAGTGTTGCATTCAGCATTCCATCTCCTTCCTGTCTTCACATCCGAGAGGATCTGAGTTGGGTACAAACACATCCACTACATCCGCCTTGTGCTTTGTACAACTCCCTGGTTGCCATTCTCTGAGACACTTGCTGGGAAGATCTTTAAGACACTTAAATTTTCCTTTAGCTTTTCTATAATTCTGATGTAAAGGACTTTCTCTCTGTACAGTATATTATCCAATGCATGTTCTGTTCTCTCTGATATATTGAACACCACACAGTTGTGATATTGTGCAGTGGGAAGAGCAGCCCCTGCCAACTGCAGAGGCCTTCGCCTCTCATCTCTAAGGAAAGAAGAAAACATATTTTTTCCTTTGCTGTATTTGCTTGAGCAGAGTTTTCTTGTCTGTACATGTGAGCTGTGAGATAGATGTGAAAAGTTCAAAAGAATGCATTC
>VZTB01009534.1:347976-363405 GCA_013397245.1 Thryothorus ludovicianus | reverse complement strand
CCCCCAATGTATACAGATTGTAATCTGTACAATGAAAACTGTATGTATGAAAAAATGTACTTATTTATAAATGGTTAACACTTGGAAATGGTGTCCGGGCTGCTGTTTTTCCCACACTGGGGTCAGTGAAGGAGTGTCCTGATGCGTCTCGGTGTGGAAATGATGGTGTGAGGGTTGAGTCTCACAGTCCCTGCATGGGAGAGGGGACAGTGACCTCGGAACTGTTGTGGCATGGGTTCTGGGTGAATTTTTATATACTTTAAATCAAGGTCCTGCCTTTCATTCAGTTGGTATGCTCCTGGTTTCCCCTCCCCACATCCCAGCACACCCTGTGTCAGGACCCCCTGGGCCACACAGGAACCACCAGGAGCGAGAGGTGACAGAGGCAGCGCCACTGCTGCCAGCAGCAAAAGGCATGTAATAATATAGCAGGTAATAATTATAGCACTCAGTGCATGGCCAGACCCTGGAGATGTCCCCAAGGGGTCCTTCACACAGCCACCACTGAGGTCTGCAGCGCTGGACAGGACAATCCCACCCCTAACACCTACCCACCCTCCCCAGCCCCTCCAGCAGTTCCTCTCCCAGCTGCCCTCGGCATGTGGGAACTCGAGGGTACCCCAAAACTTTGATCTGGAAGTAGAGTCAGCAGGAGGACAGGGTTAGCTGCAAACATTTATTAGGTCGGGAACATCCACTGAGCAAACATGTCATGCGTGGGGAGAAAACACTTCAGACACGAAGCTGCTGAGCCTGCACAGGCATTGGGTCACTCCAAGCTCCCGGAGCCCTTTAGGGGAGCGTTCCCCCACACCTGGCCATGCTGGAGGGTGAGGGGCTGCCAGCAGGTGAGACATCCCAGTGGTGACAAACATCCCCTCTGCCCATCAGCACTGGGAACAGCCCATAGGCTTTGGCCACCCAGAGTGCAGAAATCTCTGCTCCCACTCCGTCCCCAGAGCAGGGGAGAGCCCAGAGACCCCTCCATGCCCCTGCCAACCCCTGCCCTGCCCACAGCACTGCCATTCCCACAGGGCTGGGACAGGTTCAGGGGTCTCCAGGGGCTGGATGGGGCAGAGCTTAGGATGATTAAGGCCAAGCAAGGCTGAGTCCAGTGGGCAGCATTGCCCCAAGCATGTCCTTCCCCAGCTGTCCTCGTCACGCTGGGCCGGGCAGAGATGCAAACCACCAGGGACAGGGTGCACAGGAACATTTCAGACACCACAAGGAGCCCGTGCTGGAGACCAGGAGCTGCAGAAATCACTGGCTGCCACCACCAGGGCTCTCTCCCTCTGTCAGGGTCTTGAAGTCCATGGACAGGGCCAGCTCCTCTGCCAGTGGTGGACGCTTCCATTCCTCCCGTGTCAGCACGTAGCCCACCACCAGCCCAAAGGCCACCAGCAGCACCCCCAGGGTGTTGGCCAGGATGCCCTCAGGCACAAAGTGGCTGTAGGAATCACTGCAGGGATGGAGAGGGATGCTCAAGCCTTAAGGGTTGGGTAGCCTGTCCCTATCCTGGCTGGGACCCTCATCCTCATCCTTCAGGCACACTGGGAAAGATCCCTTTACCCAAATCAGAGCAAGAGAGGAGTGTTGGTGTTTTGGTCACTTTTGGGAGAGACACTTGGTGACAGGAGATGAAACTGGTGGTGCAGTCCTGTACTGGGGCTGTAGGCTGCCCAGTACCTTCCCTGCTGGAGGGGAGTGGCTCCTGGGGAGCCCCACAGCCCTGTCCCCACCATGCTGGGGCTGGGGGTGACCCGAGTGTGCAGCTGGGGTCATCGCTGTGTCCTCCAGCTGCAAGAGCAGAGGCCTCAGGAAATATGAGTGTCCTGAGTGGTTCTGCAAACACCAGGATGCAGGGAAGTGGCACTGGGCATTTTATCCACATCTCCAAAGAAAGCTGTTGCAGGATCCAGAAAGCTGTTGCAGGATCCAGCCCCTTGTTAAACGTCACCTGGTAAGTGACTCAGCAGCAGCAGAAAGAAAGGTCTCAAGGGGAGATTTAAGAGCCACAGATGGAGCAGGGACAGGGGAATCCCTGTGCTGGAGATCTGGGGGGGCACCCCCTCACCCCAGCTCTGTCACCCACCTGATTTTGAAGAGGAGCATCTCGGTAATGCCCAACAAGCAGGAGGTGATGGAGAGAATGAAGAGGGCGATGCCAAAGAAGATGTGCTGGGGCTTGTACCACCCTCTCAGCGAAAAGGAGGCACTGGGAAAGAGAAAGAAACCACAGCCCAGGAACCACTGTGGGGACATGGGGATGTCACAGGTGCTGCAGAGTCCCTTCCCTCCCAGGGGAACCAGGGGCTTCCTACCCCTTACCTGCAGGAAGTAGAGCACGAAGGTGGCCATGCCACACCAGGAGTGCAGGCTGTACATGTCAGGGATGCCCTTAGTCCGGTGTGACTCGAAGACAGCGATGATGCCTGCGGAGAAGAGCCCGTCAGCACCAGGGCTGCATCCTGCCCAGTCCACCCAGCCCAGCCCAGCACTCACCCACGAGGGCAATGACCAGTGCCAGGCCATGGAGCAAGGCGTGCAGTGCTTTGGTGGAGCGCTTGGCTTCGTGCCTGAACACCCGGTACACCAGGAGAGCTGCACAGAGAGGGTACCTGAGCATCCACAGGGACCGCCAGCATCGCCCAGGGATGCTGGCACACCTTCCCTGTGTCTTTTGTCACCACTTTGTCCCCTTCATTCCCCGCCCAACCACAGCTCCAGGCTTTGAAGGCTGCAGCTGGGGCAGGGCTCGTGTCCCCTCGTCCTGCTCACCGTCGCCCTGGAGGAACACCATACCCAGCACCATGCAGAGAGGGTGGGCGTTGAACTGCAGGGGGCTGTGCCAGGCCACGCCGCTCCGGTAGCGGCCCAGCCAGGCACCTGTGGTGGCCAGGAGTGTCAGGCCCAGCAGCTGCGACACGGCCACGTACACCGAGAGCCTGGTGGGGCTGGTGGGCGGCGGGGCCCCGTCCATGGCAGCCTGCAGGCACAGAGAGGAGGGGGCAGCGAAACCACAGTGGCCCCAAGCGACAGCAGGTCCCGGCTGGCCGGACCTGGGGTCAGGTCCTGCTCCGAGCAGCGTCCGGCACCTCTGCTCCACCTCACCTGCCACGGAGCCGGACGCTTCCTGGTCCCGCTGCGTCACCCGCACCTGGAGGTGGCTCCCAGCCGCCACGGCACACCCACCCCCTGCTCCTGCACCTGCTCCTGGGCTCTTGTCCAAGCCTCCTGCCCCTGCCTGTCTGCTCCTCTCCTTCTTCCCAATCCTCCTGCCCCTGCCACCCTGCTCCTGTCCGTTTTCCTTGCCCCCTGCCTATGCCCCGCCTGCCCCATTCCTCCTGCCCCAGCCCTTCTGCAATAATCGTCCCTCCATCCATACCCCCCCAACCTTGTCCTTCTGTGCCTGTCCCTGCATCCCCGTCCCTCCCACCCCGTGCCCATCCCATGTCCCACCTTCACTCCCTCTCCAGGCCACCCACTCCCAGACCACCACAACAACCCCCAAACCCTGAGAGGAAGGCAGTGCAGGGGCAAGCAAGGGATCCCCTCCGTGACAAAAGCCCCTGGGGACGTGGAGCTGAATGAACATCTATGCTGGTGGGGGGGACAAACACATAGTGTCACCCAACCACAGCTGAACCAGAGACCCTTCCCATGGCCCGCACAACTCACCTGTGCTATGCTTTGTGCTGGGTTATCCCTCAATGGATCAGAGCCACCTTCACCTCCGTCACAGTCGCCTGTCCTCGTCCCTGTCACTTAGAGCCAGCAGGTCCTAGGCCCCAGGTCCAACGTCTCCACTCTGCCCTGGCCCCTCTGCAGTGCCTCTGGGGAGGAGCCCCCTGCCAGCTGTGGCAGACAGACCCACGGTGCTGCCAGGACTGGGGGAGCATGGAGAAGGGGGAATACATTAAGACCACGCACACACTTTATTCCCAGCCACCTTTATTGGATCAGCCAGATAAGTGGGTTAAGGGAATTGGTTTATCCCATTAAGTTGCACTGCAAAGGCCGCCTGTGTCCAGTCTCACTGCCTGGAGCCATAGGGTGCTCTGTGGGACGGGCAGGGGGACCAGGCTGGGGGCAAACAGTGAGAGGCACCAGCTCCCCCCGTATCACAACAGCCTCCCCCAAACTCTCATCATGCTGAGGGACTGCTGGCACATCTGGGGGTTGCAGATGGGGACCCATGTAGCCCTGTCCTGCCCTCCCACCAGATGCAAATATCCAGCCCTGCTGGCACTCACACAGAGCAAACACAGTCCCCATCACTGAGGATGGAGGGACAGGGAATGAACACCCCAACCACAGTGGGACACAGGGTGTGCCTGTTGGGAACAGGATCTCCTGAGCTGCCCGTTAGCCACACTGAGTGCTGGGAGAACTGAAGGTGCCCGGCCCCTTCACCCGGACCTGCCTGTGCCCCTCCCAAACTTTGTCCCCCCTACACCCCCAAGCACATCCCCAGTTCCCCCTTCGCAGGGCAAATCCAGTGCTCCTTACTTTTGGTGGGGTGTTTTCTCTGGCTAATCTGGCTAACCCAGCTGCCCTCGGCGGGGGGATGCTGCATGCACATGGCACAGCTCGGCAGCCCCTCACTGTGGCCTCTGGCTGGGACTCTCCAAAATGCCAGGGTGGTCTCAGGGGCTGTCTCTGCTCTCGATGGGTGCTATAGGCTCATGCAGGGGAGGGGAATCTCTCCAGTTCATAGCTGAGGAGAGTCTGAGTGACATACCAGGGAGGTTGGAGGCAGGAACCCACGCAGCTCCCCCATGTCCCCCAACCCTACCTGTGTGTGCCGGGTGGTGTTGCCTGTGCCAGGCTCAGCGGTGACAGTGTCTGAGCAGGGACAGGGCCACGGCGTTGTCACGGCAACAGAGCGATGACAAAGCGAGGGGGAGCTGCACCCCCAGCATTGCTGCGGAGGGAGGGTGTCCCTGCAGGCGGGGGGCTGAGCAGGGGGATCACTGCCAAGCCGGTCTTTGTGTTCTGGGGACAGTCCCCAAGGAGGTGAGTCACGAACAGTGTGTGTGACACCCCCCACCCCCGAGCTGTTCCCACCTGAGTCCCTGTGCCCTGTGACACCCCAGCCCCGAACGGGCCAGGATGCACCAGGCCCTGCTGGGTCAGACCGAGGACTGCTCCTTGCACGGTCCCAACGACTGTCCCCTGCATAGGGGCTTTGTCACCATTTCATTTGTGTATGGGCCTTGCGAGGGTCCCCGCATCCACCAGCAGCACTGCAGTGACACGCTGGGAGCCAGCACCCCTCGGCCGGGCTGGTGGATCGGGGGGCGGCAGAGGGGGGACAGGACCCCTCGACCTCTGTCTGCCACCGCAAGCCCTTCCAGCACGGCCGGGCACACCCTGCGCTCCCTGCAGAAAATCCCTGAGGGAGAAAAAGCCTGGAGCCAGGTTATAAGGGGAAATAAGGCGGACTGAGCAGACAGGAGGAGGATCCCCATGTCAGCTCTTCCTGGCCGGCTGCGGGCATGGTCCCCGGGGCCGCAGCACCCCGGACCCCCCACACCCCGCCGTGTCTGTGTGTCCGTGCCCCTGTGTCTGTCCCTGTGTCTGTCCCCGTGTGTGACACCACTAGATGTCACCAGGAACCCGCGGCGCGCGGCGCCCTGGGGAGGGAGGGACCGCGCAGAGGATCTGGAGCGTCCTCGGCCCTGGATCACCCGTAGGAGATAGAGAGACCAGGCACGGACCGGGTAGGAACGGCGGCAGCATTAAGGGGGACCCCCAGAGGGACCCGGAGCACCCCCCAGAGCCAGAGCACCCTCGGGATCCAGCGCACCCTGCCCTGGACCACCCATGGAGCATCCTGGGGCTTGGAGTGGCTGTTGGAGTCTGGGACTCCCGTGGTACAGAAGATCAGGTGTAACAGCCTCCACTGGGGTGTAGGGCTGCTCCCCCAGCCCTTCTCTTGGGCACTGGGGTCTGCTGTCACCCCCACAGAGACCCCGAGTAACACCTGCAGTCCCAGCCGAGACCCCCACCGACATCCCCACTCCCTTCTCCCCCCCAGCAGGGACTTGTGCTGTGGGGCACAAACCGCAGGAGCTGAGGAGCCCACGGCACAATTCAGCAGAACTGAAACCCCACTGCAGCCCCAGAGCCTGATGGAGACCTGACACAGCAACAGCAAAGTCCGGGCCCTGCTGCGGCCGGGGCAGAGTCCCGGAGCCACCACCCCGAGCAGAGGGAGCTGAGGTATGAGATATGGGGTATGGTGCTGCCAGGGACTTGCTGTCACCACCCGGCCTGCACTTATCACAGGCTGGAAAATGGTTTACCAGAATCATCTGTTGAAGCCATAAAAGCCACCATAAACTGAATACCTTCAGCCATCAGTGTGTGCCATGGCTGGGATGGGCTGGCAGGGGGGTCTGGGCAGAGCAGAGAGAGACCCTTGGTCCCCCACCACAGTCCAGCTGAGACCTTTGGAAAATCCACAAAGGGGATGAGATTTGGAGATTCATCCTTTAGGATACTTGGCAAGATATAAAGCTTCGCCCTGATGAGAGCAGAACAACGTAACCCAATACCAAACAGGTTTAGAAATGTTTATAAACACGTGTCCAGCTGAACTATCTCAACTTCCAGCAGACAAGGAAAGAGAACAGCCCATAAGCCTTCAGGATTAAATGGAGGTGGATCGTGTCCCATCCATACAGCAGGAACAATGACAGTGTTTGCTGAGGGGCCACGGTGGCAGCCAATCCAGGAGAAAAGGAGCCTCTTCACTGCCGAGTTCCTCTTACCAGGGACCAGCAGCCATTCGTAATGAGCTCTTTAATTAAAGGCATTGCTAGGGGCATAGTGGCTTTATTAGATCTGCCTGAGCTTTCCCTGAGCTGGAGGTAATGAAATCCTCCTGGCACTGCTGGGATGGGGATGTGTCAGTCAGGGACCAGAACCTGTGCTGGCTGTCCTGGCATGGACCTGCAGGTTGAGGGGATGCTCAAGACTTCTCAGGGCTGCTGAGGAATGTTCACGGATGTTCAAGGCAGCTCAGGCATGCTTGGGGGATGTTCAGGGATGCTTAGAGGTGGTCAAGGATGCTCAGGTGTGCTTGGGACTGCCACAACTTCCTCCAGATCAGTGAGCTGAAGCAGCTCTGGAGATGCTGTTCCAGCTCCCCAGCTATTGGCCAAGCCTGGAACCCATTCCAGGTTTGTCCTGGGCTGCCAAGGATCCAGGGATCAATAAGAGCATCATCAATGGATAATTCATGGAAAAACCAGCAGTTCTTGTCCTTGCCCAACTGCACCTCTCACTTAGGCAGGGCATCTTCCCTCTCTCCACCACAGATTATTAAATTACCATTTTGCTGATGTAACTTCTTTTGGTTGGTTTCTTCCTTCTCCTTCCTAAATCAAATTCTTATTGCAAAGAAATGCTAATTAGCAAGATACCTCCCCAGAGGATTGGGATTCAAGAGCCCAGCTGCCTCAGAGGAGCTGAGGTGCTGCCTAGAACAACATCAGCTTCTGCTCTTCCATGTTAAACCCCAAACCTGGGGCTAAATTAACCATTTTTCACTAAAGAGAAAAAATAAAAGTCTTGTTGGAAGGTTCAGAGGTTGCCAAGATGGTGGCTGAGGGGTAGCTTGGGATTAAGCACTGGGTCACATCAAAAAGGTTGATCTCTTCCCCTGGGATGCTGTGAGGGCTGAAAATCAGGTAATTCCCAGCTGGGACAAAGCTGCCTCAAGAAGCTTCCTCAGGCTGCAAATCAGCTGGAAAAGGCTGTGGTTCTCCTGGCAGCAATTAAGCCACCCTGTCCTCCTCCTCACCAGGAACACAACTTTGCTGTGTGGGGTGAGTGATCCAATCAGCCCAGTGCAGCCCCTGCTGACACTTCATCTCCTTCAGAAGAGGCTGCAGGTAAGTTTACAGTGATTTTTTTAATAGCTGCTTGGATAAACAGCAGTGATAACCCGTGCTGGGCTCCCAGGGGATGATTAATGCTCCCAGAACAGTCATGCTTGCTTGCCTCAGGGCTGGGATTGTTTTCGTTTATTAAAGAAGGGGGGTGGAGGGAATAATGGACTTTGCCGTGTTTTATTGGGCTGACGGGTGCAGAGGGAACACGTTGGCCTCTTGGCTCACCCTGTATCGTGCCCAGCCCTGGCTGAGTGGCAAAGATGGGGGATGGAGTTATGAAGGATGAGGGAAGAATGATGAAGGACAAAGATTGAAGGATGAGAGATGAAAGATGAGAAATTAAGGTGGAGGGAGGAAAGACGAAGGAGGAGAGATGAAGGATGAAGGACAAAAAGTTAGCAATGATTTCTGGCCGGGTTTTTGCTTCTTGTCCTGTGATGTTCCTGACTGTGCTCCTGGCACTGTGCACATATCCTGCATTGTGACTGGGGACTCCCCAAGAGCTGGACTATTGAGGCTTTACATTTATTTAGGACCCTTCCAAAACGTGGGAATCATCCAGGTGCCCTGAGCCAGTGCCTTCTGCACGCTGCATATTCATGGTTTGCAGTGTGACAGCACATCCTCTGGGCTCTCCCTGGGCTGCTGGCACTGGTCCCAGTCTGGGAATGAGGCTGAGGAGATCTGATGGTGAAAAGCACATGTCTGTCCCCTTCCCACTTGCCTCCAGTCCCCCCGAGCCACCCACATGGAGCACACACGGTCCCTCTGAGGCTGCCCCGTGCAGCCAGCCTGGGTCACAAGCATCCCCACACCTGCACCAGGTCCAGTCTCTGCGGGACAATAAACCCTTGTCCTAGGGCAGGTATGTGCTAGAAAGAGTTCTTATGGGGTGGAGTGGAAACTGTGATGATAAGGAGCTTTCTGCTGGTTCCACTGAGCGTGCACTTTGAGTGATAAAGCAGCACTTGCTGTCATGGGGCCAGGGTGAGCTCCCCCACAGCCCATTGCCCTCCAGCCCCACTCAGAGGGGAGGCAACAGGCTTTCAACACTCCTTAAATACAGGGAAAAGCTGGAAACAGCCTTGTAGTGTTGCCAAAACTGCTCAGCAAATGTCTTTTGCATTCAGACAGCAGGAGCAAGGGCTTCTGTGTCCCTCATGGCATTACAGACCCCAAATCCAGGAGACATCGAGGGGCTCCACCAGCCTTAACACTCAAGTGAACCACTGAAAATTATTTTTTTTAGTGTTCACAGGTCTGAAATAGATTGTAAAAAGCCTGATTGTTTAGGGCATTTTTTTTTTTTTTTAAGGATGAGATAAAAAAGCTGTTTGTTTATGATGAAAAATTTGGACTGGAGGGGTGTTTTTTCCCCTCTCCCTGACAACAGCATCACCACATCTGGGAAAGAAGTTTAGTGAACTATACACTATGATAATTAATTGAATCCATCAATAAATGAAGCAGTCACCTTTAAACTCAGGGTCTGGAGAGGGAGGAAGAATTCTCAATGCAGTGGTTTGTACCAACAGGTGCAGGAGTCGTCATGCCCATGAAACCACAGCCACCACAAGGCTGCACTGTGGACTGAAACAAACTCTTTTGGGGTTTAAACAAGGAAAGAATGATTTCTTTGCAAAAGGGAATCCTTTCTGTCACCTCCAAAAGCTCCTTGGTTCTTTAGAGAGATGGATCAGGCAGAAGTTATGAAGCAACATTGAACCTTTTGAGAAATGGTGGGATGGAGAAGCCAAAAATGTGGTTTATAATAAAAGAAGGGGAAAAAAAGCTTGAGCATCCCCAGGCAGAGGCCTTAGGGCTGGGATATACCCACATATATCACCAAATCTTTCCAGCCAGCACCAGGGCCATTCCCAAATTCCTGCTCCTTTGCTCTACCACACCTGCTCACCTTCTCCCATCACACCACCCTCATGGACACCTTGCAGATCCCCTAAGAAACACTTACTGCCAAAACTGCTTATCTCTTTCTTTTGGGAATGCTAGGCTGCACAGGTGAGTGCCCCTTCCAGCACTGCTGACTGTGGGCAGGGAGATTCTGCGGGTCTGGCAAGCCAGGGAACTGACCCAAAATGCTGAGAGCAAGTCATGCTCCTTCATGTGTGCGGCACGGCCGCGGTGTCGCTGTGGTGACAGCCTGGCCATGGCACACGTGTCCTCTCACACGTGCCCCAGGGAGGGGGAGGACAAAGTCTCCACAGAGCCATGATGGCGATGCAAAGCGATGGGAAGCATCCTCTGGCCCAGGGCAGCTGCCGGGGACATCGCGTCTTGCCCAGCGTCCCCCAACCCACGTCCCCGCGAGCGATTCCGCATCCGTCTCCGTGGCAACGCATTTTTCACATTCTTCAGTGTCTCCTGCCCCTCTGGTCCGTGGTGCTGGCAGCGCCGGGTACCCGGCAGGTTGGGAGCAGATGGATGTCCACCACCCACCCGAGCACCCCTGAGAAGGGTGGGGAGAGCAGGGGCTGGTCCCACTGCTCTGCAGAATGCCCACAGTTGACTCTGAAGCCATCCTTGGCGGGTGCTGGAGCACAGAAGGGACTTGGGGCAGCACAGAGGCAGCAACGAGCATCTGACAGCTTGCAGGAATCCCACCTGCCTTCCTGGACCAGCAGCCGCTTAACCTGCCAGTGTTCTCTTTCATGTGGGTTATTTTTCTGCCTGATGCAGCTGGAATTTTATAAGACAGAGTGACACTGAGCCATGGGCGTCTGTGGAGATGCAGCCTTCAACAGGAACTACTTCTCCTGCCCAAAGTCAAGCAGCAGCAGCAGCAGCAGCAGCAGCCACCCCTCTCGCACCAAGCTTGGAAGATGCTCTTGTGCAAAAGGACAGAGTCCTACCCTTCTCCTGCAGGATCATCCATTTGGACACATTAGCCTTGGAAAAGACCCCGTATGCTGGGATTTCTGGTTACCAGTGACACTGCACGGGCTGTTTCAGCCTCACTGCTCCCCTGAAACTCCCACTGGTGCCGGAGGCTGCACCACAGCCCAGAGCCGGGAAATCCCCTCCCTGTCGCAGCTGGGAACAGAGACTGGAGGGGGGCAGGAAATCTCCATTCACTGGCGCTTGGTGTCCAGCCAAACTGGACCCAAACCAACCAGTTTTTTCCAACTTCCCAGTAAACTGGACTTTCCAGAGAACTGTGGCTGGTGGGTAAAGGGGTCAGCAAGGGGGGCTGGAGGCAGATGCTGACTTTGCCTCTAGCTCTATGATGTCCAGGCTTGCAGGTGGTGCCAGTGCACTACCCACATGGGGACACCCCCGTGGGCTTGAGGTCAGAGGGATGAAGGATTTTCCTGTTCCCACATCCACCTGTGCAGCTTGAGGGTGCCAGAACAGGGTGTGAAGCTGGGATTTTTGGAGTGAGGTTTAATAGACATCAGGAGGCTGCAGTCTTCTACCTCTTTTTTTCTTTTTCTTTTTTTTTTTTTAATGGCTGTGCACACCTCATAAAGTCCCCAGTGCTGACAGGAGTACTTGTCCCTTTTTGAGTGGCCACACTGTCCCATGAAGTCACCCCATTGACTCACTCCATGATGGTGTCCAGCTGCTCTGCAGCTCTCAGCAGGGACAAAAGGTCAAGGGATTTCCCTCTGTTTCCCTCAAAAAAGCTCTCCCTTGGCAGGTGTTCACCGAGTGCCTATGGGGTGGTTGCTCCAACAAGGAGTAATGAGGTCAGTCAGCCCAGGGCCTATGTTCAGCCCAGGCAGCATTCCCAGGGCTGAGGCCAGGCCCTGGGGAAAAGGGATTTAGTTGATTAAATAGAAAACAAAACAAAGCAAAGGAACTATTGAGCCCACCAACATGGGTCTGGTTTTCATTTTGAAGGAACTTTTTGGTACTCATTTGTCATCAGCCTAATTCCTCCAAGTCCAAAACACTTGGTGTGATGTGATTTCCTTCACAGCCAGGAGAAATACTCTGTTTTGTTGGAAAATAAGGTTACGCCGGGAAGGGGGTCACTTTGGCAGGAAGCAGCATGAGACAGACCTTGGCTGTGTCCCACAGGAAGTTTCCCTCCTGCGCTTGCCCTTGTGGCCCACTGAAGGCGGCCGGGGTGTTGCCGAGGGGCGTCTGTCGCTCGATGCCGGCGTGGGGAGATGTCCTGCTAAGGACCAGTCGGGCTGGATCCCCCCGCGCCGAGCCGGGAGGGGACTTGCAGGGATGGAGCTGCATCTCACCAACCCCATCCACTCTAGCCTTTTTCTTTTTTCTGCCTTTCCCTCGATTCTCCTCCATCTCCTTCCGTCCCTCCTATCCCAGCCCCTTCCCCTTCCCTCCTGGCAGCGCCAGGAGCCCGAAGGACTTTGCCCCCTAAGGCAGCGCTTGCTCCCCGCTCCTTCCCGCAAGCCTTGGAGCCGGCGAAGGAAGAGCAGAATACTCCGGTCTTATCTGCGAGGGGAGGCAGGCTCGGTGGGCAGGGTTTGCGCGAAAGCTGCTGGTTTATAAGCAGCCGGCAGCGGAGGCAAAGCTGCCGCGGAAGGCACCGAGCGGGGCCCCCTCCGTGCCGCGCTCCCGCCGCGATGCCCGCGGCGCTGGGGCTGCTGCTCTGGCTGAGCCTGGCAGGTGCCCTCCGGCCCGAGCTCGAGCCCCCCCAGCATAACGACACCGAGCAAGGGGCCACCGTCTTCGCCAGAGACTACAACAGCACGGCCGAGATCGTCTTCTTCGAGAGCGTCTCGGCCAGCTGGAATTACAACACCGACCTGACGGCCGAAAACGCCGCTCTGCAGGTGGGTGGCGGGACGGGGGCGATGCCACCACGGGGGTGTCCCCAGCACCGGGGACTGGGGGGGTTGGGTCACGGTGGAGACACTTGGTGTGGTTCCCTTCCTCCCTGCGGGCTTCTGTCTCAGCACCTCGGCGCGGCAAACCAGGGCTGGGACTTGTAGCCCGGGAGCTGCAGGGTTTTGCCCCAGATTGGTTTTCAGAGAGACTCTGCCCCAGAATGACAGCTCTGGTCCCAGAGCAGTGTCAAGGTTATTTTTAGAGGCGATTCCCTCCTCCCAGCACCTCACACTTTCCTTTCCCCCTTCCCAGAACTGGGCCAGGTGTCAATTGTCTCTGTCCCCTCCCTGCCTGGTCTCACCACATCCCAGTCCTGAGGGTTATCGTTTGGGGCTGACACCAGGAGCCCAAAGTGCACAAGCAGCTGGGTGGCCTCGAGACTGAGGCTGCCACCTCTTGTCCCTGTGTCCCCAGCCCACAGGGACAAAGACAGTGGTGGGAAAGCACTCCAGGCTACAGGGAATTAGACATCAGCCCAGGTGTGTGAGGGAAGAGCCTCTTTGGGGAGCGGCGCTATGTGGATCCCAGAGGGGTGTGTGTTCTCCCAGGGGTTTGCACGTGTCTGGGTTGTATTTGGTGGGGCAGGGAGCTGGAGCAACCCCGGGTCTGCTCTCGGCTGGGTGAGCTGCAGCACAGCCCAGGCCAGGGGCTGGTAGTGCCTGGGCAGCTGCGGGGCTTTCCCCGGCCCCAGAAGTGCTCGGGGAGCTGCCGGCGGCCCCAGCACGGGGTCATGGACGAGTCACTGCCTGCAGCTCGGGGTACATCTGCCAGTCCTGTGGCTACCGGTGCACAAGGGGCAGTGCAGCCCAAACGTGAGCACCGGGCGTTCGGCGATCCCAGTATCACACAGGGGCTGCCACGCAGAGCCCTGAGCCCTCCCGATGCCGTGTGGATGGGAGCACAGCGTGCCCTGTGCAGGAAGGAAATCACTGGAAATCACTAGGGGAAAGATCACTGCCAGCTCTGGCCACTGCCAATTTGGCAGGACACTCAAGAGGGCACAGGTGCCCCCTCAACCTTTTTTTGTCGAGCTGACATGATGTCTGGGCAGGCACCCAGCTTTAGCTGCAGATGTGCTGGGGCTGGGGGCCTCAGGGCTGGGCAGGAACATCCCAGCTACCAGATGTGGGGGTGAAGGACTGGTGGGTATAGCCAGGCAAGGGAGTCTCAGGCAGCACCATTGGCCTCAACTCCCTCCACCAGAGCTGTCAGGAGAGTTTAGGGTGCAATTTGCCTGACCAAACACAGGTGCCTGTTCAAGGAGAAGATAAAACACAGCTGAACTCTGCTTCCTCCAGCTCCTCCTGCTCTGCATGGGGTCTGAGAAGGGGTAAAGGCATATCCTGTTTAGAGGGGTGATGCAAAAGCAGGGTGTCTGTGGAGCTGCCATGTTCTGGCATGTTGGGGGATTGGGGCCAGTTGATATCAATGATGCTGTGGGCACTGGGATGTCCAAGGAAAGTGGTGGGAGCAGTGCTGGGTAACCAGGGGCACTTGGCACTTTTGGCATTCCCAGCCCAATGTCCCACAGCTGCTTGGCTATCTGCCCCAGGCGGCCTCTAACTCTGCCACACCACAACTCCCTTCCTTCCCTGCTGCCTGCTGAGGGAATGTGAAGATTAAAATAAAACAAACCAGGCATGTTGGAGCGAGGCTAAAAATGCCAGGAGTCACAGCTAATGAGCTCCATAAATCACACCAGGGTGGCACATGGACACCAACCAGTCACTCTGCACCATCTCACTCCACCTGTGCCAGGCCAGAACACACTTGAAAGATCAGAGCTTCCCAAAAACACAGCTGACACTGATCAGGCTGGGATACAACCACCTGCAAAGAACCCCATCCCAAAACTGGGGCCACAGCTCCAGCTGCCTAAATAACACCCTGCAGTGCCATCAGCTTACTGCCAGCCCATGGCCCAGGAGGGGAGATCGGGGCTGACATCCAAAACTGGGGACTCAGAGCAAATGGGTGAACCCCAGATGTGGCATTTAGAGGTCACAGGGTGCAGACAGCCAACTGAGAATTATTTGGAAATAGAAGTGTACAGACATAGTGAGGACATACAGGAAGGAGAAAGGTGAATGTGGCACCTTTATAGTTATCTTTTGGGCTTCTGTGAAAGTGAGAAACAGCAGGAATAGAAATAAAATTAAGCCAGACCTCATAGCACCTTCTAAAATCAAGGTCCAGCAGATATCAAAGCTGGCCCAGGAGCACTCAGACACCCTGACCACACGGCCTGGACACAATCCCAGCATTCCCATCCCATGTGAGACCCTGGAGTTCCCTCCAGAATGGCCTCACAGGCCACCCTAGCAGGGGCTCATTGGGAGCATCACGGGGAGCAGGGGCTGCAGACCCTGCTGTGCCAGATGGAAGCTGCTGTCCATCCACGGGTGCCATGGACTGGGGACAGCCCTGCCTGTCACCCCATGCCCTGTTATAGGTTTTTCTGTCTAATGAATCCGACAGAGTCTGGCCAATTAAGCAATTTATTTTATTGACAAGTGATTATAAGCAAAACAGAGCTGGGGGGCCGGGGGTCTCCTGCCCACCAAGGCACACCCCTCACTCTGGTTAGTGTGAGTTTTTTATACTCTTCTTCTTCTTCTGGTATTTCTTGCATACGTGACTTTTTGATGGTATCTTCTGCGTAAGTGGCCCGTTGCTGGGGGTCGTTATCTGCCTCTCCGGGGTCATG
>VZTB01009534.1:327840-347814 GCA_013397245.1 Thryothorus ludovicianus | reverse complement strand
AAGTACATAGCTCGTTTAAGATTTGATTAACAAACTTTATATACTTATTACACTGTCACCTCTGACTCCCACGAACCCTCACGACTTTGTCCCTGGCCCCAAACCATCGCCTGGGTTCTGGTATGTCCCAGAGCTGGTCCTGAGCCTCCATGTCCCCTCTCACCATGCAGGTCCAGGCGTCACTGGAGGAGCAGAACTTCACAGAGCAATGGGGGAAGAAAGCCAAGGAACTCTACGGCAGCAAGTGGAATAACTTCAGTGACCCCCAGCTGAGGAAAATCATTGGATCCATCCAAACCTTGGGGCCCTCCAACCTGCCCCTGGAGAAGAGACAGAAGGTAGGCGAGGTGGTGGCAAAGCCCTGGGCATGGCTGGGGCACTGTGAAATGCCTTAGAGGGATTTTTCACAAGCATCTGGACTCTGCTGCTGACCTGCTGCATTTTGGAGGGTGTCACTGACCTCTACACAGTGATCAAGGAGGAGATGGGATGCTATCTTCAGGGGATGTGCACTGCCTTCCAGCCCTATTAGCCGGAATTAGACACTCCCTTATCTTGGAGCTATCCCAGCAGGAACTGGAGATTTCCTGCTTACACAGAGCAGTCTTGGGCATCACCTGGGGACTAGCCAGGTTGTGCCCATGGCTGGAGCCAGCTGTCCCAACCCCTTTGGGCTCATCAGGTATGTAGCCCACAGAAAAGAAGGGCTGAGGCAGCTCCTGTGCCCCCCATAAGACAAGGAATGCTGTGCTTTGGTGACACAGTTCCATTCTAGGGACATCAGGATATCCTGAGCCTCCCCCATCCTCTGAAAGTTCCGAACTTTCAGGGCAGTTTACCTGAATTTTGAGTTCCATGCATGCAAATATTGCCCAGCCTGAGGCTCTTCATGAGCACAGGGGCAGGCCCTTCCATCCTGACCCACAGCTCCCTGGCAGCCATTCCCAGCAAAAATTGGCAAAGCCTAGTGATGCAATCCCTTCCGGAGAACAGTCAGCCCCAGTTCCTTCCAGGAAACCCATCCTTGCCTTCTCCCACATAACAGACAGCATCATGTCTCTTCCCTGCACATCAGTCATGTCTCATCCATCCCTGGGCAGCCCTATCCCACAGTCACCATTGTCCCCATTTCCATTCCCTCTGCACTGCTGGAGCAGAGGAATAGGAGTGGAGAGAGGGATGGAGCAGAGGAATTTCCTTCCCTGGGAATGGGCTTCCCAGGCATGTTCCAGGAAACTTCCTGTTGCATTGTTTGCTGTTGTTGAAGTTGACAGAAATAAATCCCCCTCATCCTCCTGCTTTTCTTCTCCTATTTTTTTTAACCCACTTAGATAAACAGCCTGTGCTGCGGCCCTGCTGACAAACAGCTTTATAAATAGCCCCTCTCTGGAGCATGGCTGTGCAGGGATTGTCTGTCCCAAAGAGCCTCCCTGCTCCCACCATGCCAAAACCCTGAGTGATAAAATCCTTATCTCACCAAAAACACACCAATCCTTCCCCACATCCATCTGGACACACCCACTTCAGAGCTGGGAAGCCTCCTGAAGGGCTGCTCCTGTCCCCTTGCAGCCACAATGTCTTTTCCTTTCCTACAGTACAACACCATCCTGAGCGACATGGACAAAATCTACTCCACGGCCAAGGTGTGCCTGCCCAATGGCACCTGCTGGGATCTGGAGCCAGGTATGATCCCTGTCCCCTTGACCCTGCCAGCTGCTGAGCACCCCACGGCCATGACCTGGTCCTGGTCCCTACGTCCTTGGTGGGTTGGGGTTGGCGTGTGCCACTGCTGTTAATCAGGATTGTCCCAGTGTGAGGATGGATGCTCAGGTCTGGTGGCACCTCTGGTGGCACCTCTGCAGAGCTGTGGCATACGCCTCCCCCTGCGGCCACTTTCTTATATTCTGCTTGTCCCCTTTGTCCCAGACCTCTCAGACATCATGGCCACCTCCCGCAGCTACAAGAAGCTTCTGTATGCCTGGGAGGGGTGGCACAACGCTGCGGGGAACCCGCTGCGCCCCAAGTATGAGGAGTTTGTGGAGCTGAGCAATGAAGCCTACTTCTTGGATGGTACAAACAGAGGGGATCCCCAACCGGGGGGTGGTCAGGAATGAGGGATGGAAATTGGGACTGGGACACTGGAATGCCCTACTGTGTGGGAAATAGTTTCTGTCTCTGCTATATTGCAGAAATTTCCACAATGTACAGTCTTTTTACCTCTTTTTACGGGCGAAAGAAGCAGAAACTCCTTAGGTTTCGTGTTCAAGGTTGTTTATTTTCTCTTATCTAAAACATTCTTTCTGTGCCCTGTCGAGCTCCTTCTAGCAACAGTCAAAGGCCTTCTCCCTCCCTCAGAGGTGGTGCTTATCTTTTATACTATAAGCTACATACACATTATTTACTAATTATTCCCAATACCTATTTTCCACATCAGACAGACACATTTTACCCTAAACCAATCATTCATGTCTCCGTCACCAAGAAGATGGAGATGGAAGAAGAAGAAGGAAGAAACTTAAAAACTACGAGGTTCCTCCATCATAGAATTCTCTCACCCCCCTGCACCAAACTCAAAAACTACTTTTACACCCTGTGACAAACTCACTAATGCTCTATTCAAACTCCTGTGACTTGGAATTCTTCTTTCAAGGTTGGCAATCGCTCCCACGGGCTAAAATCAAAACCACAGGTGTTCTGGGCTGTGTGCCAGGGTCTCTGAGACCCCTGCCCAGGTCTCTGAACCTCTAGGATAGCCAGAGGCAAATCTTGTGTTCCCACACTACTGCTCTCCCCACCCCACTTGCAGCCAGGCATCCAACTTCTATTTCCCAAGTACCGGCACTTTGGGGAAGGGGGAAAATCCTGCTGCCAGTCCCTGGTCCCACTTTTTTGGGGCTGGGTGGTGGGGGCAGCCTTTGAGGTCTGGAGACAGAGGTCTTCCCTGTGTCTCTGGTAGGATTCAATGACACAGGCAGCTACTGGCGCTCCTGGTACAACTCAGACTCCTTTGAGAGGGACCTGGAGCGCATCTACACCCAGCTGGAGCCACTCTACCTCAACCTGCACGCCTTCGTCCGGAGGAAGCTGTATGACCGCTATGGGCCCAAATACATCAACCTGAAGGGTCCCATCCCTGCTCACCTCCTGGGTAAGAGATGAGACTCCCCCGGCCTGTGCCCAGGGGTGCTGGTGGTGTCAGAGGGGCACACACAAGGTCAGAGAGGTCCCAGTTATCACTGTGTTTCTCTTCTGGTCTGCCACCAGCTCTACTCCAACTATTTTCTCTTCTCAGGGAACATGTGGGCTCAGCAGTGGAACAACATCTATGACCTGATGATCCCCTATCCTGAGAAGCCCAACCTTGATGTCACGAGCACTATGGTGCAGCAGGTGATGGGCTGAGGGGCTCGCTGGGGAGACCAGGGAGAAAAAGCAGGAGGTATTGCCAAGACTGGCCCATGACATTGACCCTATGGGAGTCATTTCTCATACTTGTATAGGGGACAACAGAAAATCCATGTCTGGGAGGGGAAGGGACAAATAAATGATCCTACTCCATGCCTGGCAATGAGGCAGCAGGTGGACAAAAGTGGGCAGTGCCCTGGGACTGCTGCCAGTCCCCAGGCTGGAGGCCACGTTGCTGCATTCACACCATCACACAGCTCCAAGCACTTCTGGGGAATCAGTCCTACTCCTTTCTCCTGCCCCTGCTGAGCTCCAGCACCATTGCTCAGTGCTTTTAGGGATGTTCACACCAGTTCTGAGGCTGGGCCTCCCCATCACAGAGAGAGGGACAGGACCTCAGTCCCTGGGAGCAGCTCTCCTCCTTCCCACAGTCCTGGGGGAAGATTGGAGGCAATGCCCAGGGCACAGGCAGCCCCTTCCTCAGCCATAACCCACTGCCTTCTGCCCAGCAGGGCTGGAACGCCACCCACATGTTCCGGGTCTCGGAGGAGTTCTTCACCTCCCTGGGGCTTCTGGAGATGCCCCCTGAATTCTGGGAGAAGTCCATGCTGGAAAAGCCTACAGATGGGCGGGAAGTGGTGTGTCATGCCTCAGCCTGGGACTTCTACAACCGCAAGGACTTCAGGTCTGTGGGGACATGCAGGGACCCAGGGACCCTCTCCTATCCCCCTTGGTGATCACCCTTTTGGGTACTACCAGCCTGGCCATGCAGCCCAACATGGCACTTTCTGAGGCAAGGTCTGGAGTGACAACACTGCCCTGCCTTCCCTTCCACTTTCCCTTACCTTGTGGGGTGTTGCCCCCCTCTGTGGTTCTGTGGGGAGCCCTTGCCATCAAGGCTGTGCACAGGCAGCCAGGGTCCCTCATTCGGCTCAGGCAGTGCTGTTTTCACATGGCAGGATCAAGCAGTGCACGTCGGTGACCATGGAGCAGCTGTTCACAGTGCACCACGAGATGGGCCACATCCAGTACTACCTGCAGTACAAGGACCAGCCCGTGTCATTCCGCAGCGGAGCCAATCCTGGCTTCCACGAGGCCATTGGTGATGTCCTGTCCCTCTCTGTCTCCACCCCCAACCACCTCAAAAAAATCGGTCTCCTCAGCAGCGCTACTGAGGATGAAGGTATGGCAGCCACCCTGGGGAGCTGGGTGACCTGGAGGGCTCTGGCACTGCCTATGGCACTGGGAAGGGTCTGAGACATGCCAGGGTGGGTTGCAGTCTGGCAGTACAGCCCAGAGCTGCCACAACCCCTTCTCATCTCCATGGGTCCACGAACAATCCCCTCTTATCTCCATGGGTTCAGGTAGGACTTATTTTGTCTCCATAGGTCAATCCACAACCCCTTCTTGTCTCCATGGGTCCATATAGAGCCCTTCTTAGCTCCAGCCTCTTCACCCCTGAGGCAGGAGGGATGCTCTCCAGACCTTGTCTGTGCCTTTCCCTTCACCAACAGAGCCCAAACTGGAAAAAAAACATTTTTGTGCTTGATTGGTTTTGACCTTTCCAGCATCCCTCCCTCCCTCCCTCCCTCCCTCGCCAGGAAGCATCCACTACTGGCTCCTGGTGTGGCTGTGGGGAGGTGGCACCAAGCACTCCATGCACAGTCACGAGGGCGGTCAGTGGGTGACATGTCCGGCTGCCAGCCGGCATGACAGGGCAGGACTTGTCCCTGCAGGCACTGCCCAGCTTGTCAAGAGCCTCATCCTCCCACCCAAAAGTCCCCAGCCCACACAGCAAAGCAGATGGCGGCAAAGGAAATTGAGCACTCCCAGACCTGCCCCGGGCGGCTGCTTGGCGGAGGAGGGACAGTCCGGGATCCTCCTGCCGTGTCATTAAATACATTTTGTGACAAGAAAGACAGCACAGCAGCCAAGAGCACTGGGCCAGTGTGCATAAACACAACAAAGCAGATGGTGTCTGCCTCAAGCCATTGCTACCCGACTTGCCAGCCCTTGGCAGCCAGGCCACCATAGTGATGGCATCCAACAGCCCCTCAGGGCAGTGCTGCCAACCCCTCTCTGACCCCACAGCTTCAGCTGGGTCTCCAGCAGGTCTTTCTCCAAACTTCTTTCTCCAGGTTTCCTTGAGGGGAAAAACGGACGTCACCATCCCCTGTGTTCCTCATGATACAGAGATGTCTGTCCTAGAGTTGATTCTGGTTCTGGGTCTAAACCATCAGAGCATTTGCAGTGGTGTGACTGCAGAACAAACGCCCCCAAACCCTGTCACCTTGAGGCCCCAGGGTGGAAGTGTGAAGAGTTACACTTACCAAAGATCTTTTAACTCTGAGAGCTCGGCCGAGAGCAAAGGGACACCACACTTGTCACTGTATGCATCCCCACTCAGTAAAAGGCAGGTGTTGCCCCAGGTAGTAACTGTATCTACAGAAGCCTCCTGTGTCCTACACAGCCTTCTATAGGATCAAGGTTACCCCATTTCTCATCCAGATCTGCCCACCCTCTTGCCCACTAAAATTCTGGTGCCTGTAGTGCTGTCTATGCAGACTCCTTTCCAGCCTGGTTCAGGCTCTGTTTCATGCAGAGAGCAATATCAACTACCTGCTGAAGATGGCCCTGGAGAAGATTGCCTTCCTGCCCTTTGGCTACCTCATTGACCAGTGGCGCTGGAACGTGTTCAGTGGCCGCACGCCGCCAAGCCGCTATAACTATGACTGGTGGTACCTGAGGTAGGGCACAGCCATCAAGGGTGGATGGGGGTGTGGAAGCTGGGGATGTGCAAGGAAGGGAGGCAGGAAAGAGGAAAGGAAAGAAAAAGTGTAAAAGTAGCCACAGAGACGGTGGGAGAGCAAAGGATGGGTGGGTGGGATGGATGGATGGATCATGGAATCATGCTTTAATTGTGCAGATTTCTTCAGCACTGTGCCAAGCCTTCCCATTCTTTGACTAGTCTCCTCTGATCCCTTATTATTCCCATGCTCATGCTGTTGTTCTCTGTTGTCCACAGAACCAAATACCAGGGTATCTGCGCTCCGGTTCCGAGGAATGAAAGCAACTTTGACCCTGGAGCAAAGTACCACATCCCGGGGAATACTCCTTACATCAGGTAGAGGAAGCGTTGGCAAGGAGACCAACGTTTGGATGCAGTGCATGGGGGATCACCTCTGTGGGCAGGGACTGTCATGTGCTGCTCCTGCTCAAGACCTAGAGATCTCCCAACCTCTGGGACCACAAATGGTGGGGTTGTGCTCTTGGACTTTTCTGCTTCCCCTTCAGTTCTGACCTTCATGGGCTTCTTTGGCAGGTACTTTGTGAGCTTCATCCTCCAGTTCCAGTTTCACAAGGCACTGTGCCAGGCAGCCAACCACAACGGTTCCCTACACACCTGTGACATCTACAGGTCCAAAGAGGCTGGAGCCAAACTCAGGTGGGGACAGAGGAGGGTCAGGAAAATCGCCATGGGCAGATGTGTGCATGGAAGCTGATGGTGTGCAAAGGAAGGAAAGAAGAAAGGAAGGAAAGAAAAGTGAACTGGAGAAATAGCTTTGCAGATGGATGGATGGATGGATGGAAATACATGGAAGCACTGGGGTGGGGTGAGTGGTTCTCACCAGAGTATTGCTATTGTCCCAGCCACGAGCTCCCACCCAGACAAGAGGTCACTAAAGCACAGCTAGCTCCTGTTGATTCCCTGGGTGTTAAATGCATGAGTGTGTGACAGGGAGTCCTCAGTTCCCACATGCAGGACAGGCGGTGGCTTCCAAGGCAGTTTCTAGGTTCACATCCCACTTCAGAACATCATCTCCAAAAATGAAGATTCTGAGATACTATCACTGTTTCTCTCCCATCCATCCCCTGGCCTCATGCTGGCTCTTGCTGTTCTGCTCTTCTGCAGGGAAGTGTTGAAAGCTGGGTCCTCAAAGTCATGGCAGGATATCCTCTTGAATCTCACTGGCACGGATCAGATGGATGCTGGTCCCCTTCTGGAGTATTTCAGCCCTGTCACCAAATGGCTTGAGGAGCAGAACAACAAAACCAATGAGGTGCTGGGCTGGCCTGAGTTTGACTGGCGTCCCCCTGTCCCTGAAGGCTACCCTGAAGGCATTGGTAAGGCTGCAGCTCCATCCCAGTTCTGCGGAGGGTCAGGAAGAGGTCCCCAAGGGACATCATTAATCCACAGGCAGAAGCAGAGGGAGGTCTCTGCTGTGGGTGGGGTGGTCCCCATACCATGCTCCCAAGCTGTGGCATCCTTCAATGGACCTGCAGCTCTGGGAAAAGCTTAACTATGGCTTCTCCATGGGGTAGTGCTCTTGCAATTCTCTTGACCTTTCTCGTCTCTTCCCCCATTTATTTCCTCACCTAGACAAAATAGCAGATGAGGCACAAGCTAAGGAGTTCTTGTCTGAGTACAACAGCACAGCTGAGGAAGTGTGGAACGCCTACACCGAGGCATCCTGGGCCTACAACACCAACATCACTGACCACAAGATGGAGATCATGGTATGGAAACAACCTGTGGGCCGTGGGCTATGTAGGGAGAGCCAACAGCCAGGGGAGGCAGCTGGTACCCAGGGCACATTCCACAGAAGCTCTGAAAACCAGAGCAGCCTCTGCTCCTTGTAAAGGGATAACATTCTCACCCAGGAGGTGCCTTTGCCTTGAAAACCCTCATCATGAAATGAGGTGCCCACAAAGGAGCTATGGGGAGGGTGTCAGTCATGGCATGCCAGGTGGTGTTTCTAATGGTGGCCTGTGTCTTCTCCCTGAAGTAACTCTTCTCTCATTGTAGCTGGAGAAGAACTTGGCCATGTCCAAGCACACTCTGGAGTACGGCATGAGGGCCAGGCAGTTTGACACCTCCGATTTCCAGGACCAAAGTGTCACTCGCATCCTCAAGAAGCTGAGTGTCATCGAGAGGGCAGCCCTGCCTGAGAATGAGCTGAAGGAGGTGAGTGGTAAGGGGACAGAGCTAGAGAGTATGACCCTTTCCATCATCCTGTGTGAAGACACAGGTTTCTCTCAAAATTTAAGAAATGCAGCCACCATCTGCCTTGAAAAAAAGTGATGGCTTGGTACCTTCTACACAAAGCCAAAGTCCTTGTCTTCAGGGTTTCCCACCTGAAGGCTACCTATCCCAGGATCAGTGGGGCCTGGATATTTGGGTGACAATGGCACATAGATGGTTGGCCCCAGGCCCTCTTGTATTGCCTCCATGTTGCCTCCCTTGGGGTCACACTTGATCTTGGAAGGGACCAGAGTAAAACACCCAAAAACCTTGATGGACTGGGGCATCTTTCAATATCAGGAGCAAGGATAACCAGCTTACATACTCTGATTTCCTTTGCAGTATAACACCCTCCTCTCAGATATGGAAACCACATACAGCGTGGCCAAGGTCTGCAGAGAGAACAAAACCTGTCACCCACTGGATCCTGGTAAGATCTAGCAGGGTGCCCTGCAGGGCATTGGCACTGGGCCTGAAGGGAGGGATTTTTTTTAATTGGGGCATGAAGAAAGGTCATGAAGGGTTCTTTCACCTTCTCTGCCATGGCCCCTGAGCAACACATTGGGTATAGAAACATTGCACCTGATCAGCCCATCCAACAGCATCACAGTGGCTTCATTACTCTCTCTTAGACCTCACAGACATCATGGCCACCTCTCGGGACTATAATAATCTCCTCTTCGCCTGGAAGGGCTGGCGGGATGCTTCTGGGAAGAAGATGAGGAACAGCTACAAGCGATACGTGGAACTGAGCAACAAGGCAGCCGTGCTCAATGGTCAGTGCCCTGCTCCCCTGGAGCCCACCACGGCCGTAACCCCTGTGAGCAGAGGATTGGGCTCTTATCCAGCTGGGGATCAAAATCCTAAGAGTGTGGAGGTTTCACTAACTCCCAGGAGATCTACTCTCTCACAGATATGGAGGGGCTCGGAGGGTCTGAACAGCAAGACAGAGTCTTGCCCAAGGACAGCATCTGACAGCTTCTCTTGCTCTACCACAGGCTACAAAGACAACGGGGCATACTGGAGGTCCCTGTATGAGACACCCACCTTCGAGGAAGATCTGGAGAGGCTGTATCAGCAGCTGCAGCCCCTGTACCTCAACCTACATGCTTATGTACGCCGAGCCCTCTACAAAACCTATGGTGCAGAGCACATAAACCTGAAGGGTCCCATCCCAGCCCATCTTCTAGGTAAGGGCTCTGCTTGAGCTATGCAGTGTCTTCCACCAGGTGTGCCTGTCTCTGTGCCATGCCAAAAGTTAAGACCGGTCTCTGTTCAGCTCTGGCTGAAGGAAAAAGATCCCCTAGGATGGGTCTGTAGAGACCAATCTGCCCCAGGGAAGGGCAGCATGCTCAGCATGATTTGACCTCTCTTGTATGGATGGGCTCTGCCCACATTGCCCTTATGCAGACAGGGCAGGGACCAGGCAAGGCAGGGACCAGGCAGGGTGATCCATCTGTGCAGGAGGAGGAAGTAACTGGTTGCTCTCCTATCCTTGTCTCCCTCCTGACCCGTGCCATCCTTCTGTGCTTCCCAGGCAACATGTGGGCTCAGTCTTGGTCCAACATTTTCGACCTGGTGATACCTTTCCCAGACGCCACCAAGGTGGATGCCACCCCAGCCATGAAAAAACAGGTCAGTGCTTTTCTAGGCTACTCTGGGGAAGCACCTTGAGACCTGGGAACCTTTGTTGCCAATGCCCGTGTTGCCAAATGCTCCAGTGTTGGCAAAAAATTCCGTGCTTCATTTGTATTCTCCCTACCTTTATATGCCAAGACCTGGATCCAGGTCTAGCTTACTCCAGGAGATCCCCCTGCCCACAACAAGGGTCCCCTGTCCTCCCATCCTTCCACAGCCCCCAGCATCCCCCATTGCCCCTCACCAGATCTCTGCTCTTTCCCCAGGGCTGGACACCCAAGAAAATGTTTGAAGAGTCAGACCGTTTCTTCACCTCTCTGGGCCTCATCCCGATGCCACAGGAGTTCTGGGACAAGTCCATGATTGAAAAGCCATCGGATGGGCGGGAGGTGGTGTGTCATGCCTCGGCCTGGGATTTCTACAATCGCAAGGACTTCAGGTGCCTGTGTGGAGAGGTGGTGACAACTGCTGATGTGGTGCTGGGGCAGAAAGTAGAATAAGGGCGCGTGGGCTGAGGCCACCGCAGTGTGTCTTGCTCTGTGGTGGTGGAACCCCAACTATGGCAATTTGCTTAGTGCCCAGCATGCTGGCAGGAGTCCCCGTGGTGGATGGAGGGCAATCCGTGCCTGCACTGCCCTGTCCTGGAGAATGGAAAAGCTGGTGAACAGGGACAGGGAATGGGCAGGGCCAGCAGGAGATGCAGGAGGAGGAAGAGACAAACCCAGTGGAGTAGGGCCTGGCCTGGCATCAGATATGGGGGAGGAGGCACACAGGAAGGAAAAATAGAGGATGTGATGGTTCCCAGAGGTTTTCATGCCCTCCTTCTCCCCCAACCCTTGCGTCCTGGCCCAGGATCAAGCAGTGCACCGTGGTGAACATGGATGACCTCATCACAGTGCACCACGAGATGGGCCACGTCCAGTACTTCCTGCAGTACAAGGACCAGCCCGTGTCCTTCCGCGATGGGGCCAACCCCGGCTTCCATGAGGCTGTTGGGGATGTCATGGCCTTGTCGGTCTCCACCCCCAAACACCTGCACAGCATCAATCTGCTGGACCAAGTCATGGAAAATGAAGGTGAGCTGGAGGGCCACACAGCAAATGTGGGGGTGCTGATGGGAACAGCTGGAAATGCAGATGTTCGGGAGGGGCTTGGAAGGCTGAAGAGATATGGGACACACATGGTGGCTTGGCATGCATGGAGGGGACAGGATCTGTTGGGAACACCCAGTTCTGGGGCAGAATTACCCACAGAGGGAGGAGAGGTAGATGCAGCACTGTCTTGCTCAAACCTTCATGCCCCGGGCAGAAAGTGATATTAACTACCTGATGAGCATCGCCCTGGACAAAATTGCCTTCCTGCCCTTCGGGTACCTCATGGACCAGTGGCGCTGGAAAGTGTTTGATGGGAGGATCAAGGAGGATGAGTACAACAAGGAGTGGTGGAACCTCAGGTATTGAATTCAGACCCCTGTCTCTGACAAGGGCCATCTTCCCACTGAGTGTTTTGTCCTTGTGGTCCAGTTGACTGCAATGGGAATGATGACCTACACAGCCCCTCCCTCTGTCCTCTTACACCACTATGTTCCTTCCCATTTTACCCTACTTCCTCCTCCCCAGGCTGGCCTGACTCTCCCTCTCTCACCCAGGATGAAGTACCAGGGCTTGTGCCCACCAGCACCAAGGTCTGAAGATGACTTTGACCCCGGGGCAAAGTTTCACATCCCTGCCAACGTCCCTTACATTAGGTGAGCCAGCAGGGCTGGGGTACGAGGGACACCACTCAGACATAGAAGCAGGATTCCCAGGTCAGATGCCAGTAATGACACCTTTTTCCATGGCTGGTGGTACCATCCTCTGTGAATGGGCTGCTCCAGAGACCCTGACAGAGCTTCAGAGAAGAAGCCTGGATTTAGGGGAATTTCTCCCTATCCAAGGAAGATGAGCTTATCCACTCTGACAAATGTAAAACATGTTATGGGAGAAATGGCTTCAGCAGGCTGAGCTGAGCTGAAAGAGGTGTAGCTCCAAAGCCAGTGATGCTCCTCCAGACTGGGAGGACACCACCAGAGAATGAGGGGAGCCACGTCCTCTCTTGTACAGGCACTAGTAGGGTCCATTCCCATCTCTTCATCCCTCTCCACCAGGTACTTCGTCAGCTTTGTGATCCAGTTCCAGTTCCACCAGGCACTCTGTGATGCAGCTGGGCACAAGGGTCCCCTGCACACCTGCGACATCTACCAGTCCCAGAAGGCTGGGAAGCTCTTGGGGTAGGTGTGTGACAGATAAAGCCAAGGCATCCATATCCCCAAATACCTTAAAGCCAGCTCAGCAAGACGGGAGAAAACACAGCCCGTGGGCACCCCTCCCATCCTATACCTGGGGCAGGGACCCCTTGGGCTGAGTGTTGGGGCTGTGATTGCAAAAGCAGCCACTAGATGGTAGCTGGGCCCCTGGCAGGAGGAAGGCTCCCCCCTCCTTGTCCTCCTCCTCCCCCTCCCAGCCCCCAGTTCCTTAGGGAAAACAACCCCCTTGCTTCAAGAAAAGCACCTGCAAAATTAACCCTTTCACCCAGGGACTGCTCTTCGTCAGGCTGGATTCACTGGAGGGTTTTAATCCATGCAAATGCCTCTTCCCCACAAGATAAACGTCCTTCCCTGTGCTCCAGGCTGGCAGCCCTATAATTCTGGGGGTTCAGACTGTACCCAGGGATGCTGATACCAAGAGCCCCAAGGGAAAGGGAGGGGCTGGCAGCCAAGAAGATGATGGGGAACACACTGGAGCTGATTTCTCCTGCCACAGGGATGCACTGAAGCTGGGTTTCAGCAAGCCATGGCCCGAAGCCATGCAGCTCATCACAGGGCAGCCCAACATGTCAGCAAAGGCCCTGATGAGCTACTTCGAGCCACTCATGACGTGGCTGGAGAAAGAGAATCAGAAGAATGGGGAGGTCCTGGGCTGGCCCGAGTACAGCTGGACTCCTTACACAGGTATGCAAGGCTCAGCCAAGCACAGCAGGTCCATGACTGGCCAGGGCTCAGCCCTCACCAGGGCCAAAATGAAATGGAGCTCTCTTGATGCCCCTTGGCCATCCCAAAAACCACAGGGTGTTTGGATGCTTCTCCTTGATTCCTTGTGGAGCTGAGGCCAAAGGGCATCCAAGAGACCAGCAAGGGTGACCAAGCATACCACAGCCCAGAGCCTCCAGCAACAACCATGTCTCATTTCTCTCTTTTCAAGATGACTCCAGCAAAACTGATTTCCTGGGAATGTCCCTGACCAAAAGTCAAGCCACAGCAGGTGCCTGGGTCCTGCTCGCCCTGGCACTCATCTTCCTGATCACCACCATCTTCTTTGGTGTCAAGTTCTTCTCAGCCAGGAGAAATGCCTTCAAATTGAGCTCAGAAATGGAACTGAAATAAGGCAGCCACCAGCAGGGCAGCATAGACAGGGTGCAAGCATGGGCACTTGGCCAGGCTGGCAGCTATGCCAGGGGCACACTTGCCAAGGAAGCCATGGGATTCCACAACCCAGGGTTCCTCTCTCCTATCAGGTCAGACATTCCTTTCCACTATGCAAGAGCTAGAGCAGAGGAGATCTATTTATTTGCCAATGTCTGAATCAGGGGAAGGAGAAGTTCATGTTCCGGCAGGCACGGAGCCGTCACAAGCTGCCCCTGTGCCCAGGGCTGGAGCTGGTCCAGCCAGTTCTGGTCTGTGGGCAAAGTAACAGAGTCTTGAGTGACAGAGGGCAGTTTGGGAAGGGATGGAGCACATCCTGGTTTGCCTGCTGCCAGACTGTTAGCTTGCATGGATGAAAAATAAACCTGTGTCTTGTCACCCTTCAAGCAGCAGCTCAGCTTCTTGCGTGCGGGCTGGGGAAGTGGAACTGGCACTCGAGCAGGAGAGCTGCCACCCCAATCCCTGGGCACCAGCCTGGCTTTGAGGCAACATAAGAGCAGCCCCCAGGTTCCCCCTCCCCATCTGAAAGATCAGCATCCCTTTGCAGGGTCTCCACCCTCCCCTGAATCAAGGCTCCCATCAGTGCTGACAGCCCGTGGGTTCACAGTGCAGCACATGCCTAAAGGAGGGGCTGAATGAGGGCCAGGAATCCCCAAAGTCCAGACATGAACTGTTTAAAGGGCTGGGGGGGTCACCAAGCCCAGGCTAGGACAAGGCTGGAGCTCATGGCTGCTCTGACTCCAGCACTCAATGACACATTTACGTAAGAGCCAGGGAGGGGGGTCCAAGGTCAGCGATCGCCTCCTGCCCTCCAGCTTCTGATTATCATGGGATCAGCTGTGCTGGAGGCCCACTCGTCCCCCCCGCCCCATCCTCCCCGTCCCCAGCATCGTCTTTCTTCTGCTTCTGTAAATAAAACTTTGTATTTGTTCTGCAGTGATTAGGTGCAAAACTAATCCCAGGCTGGGGATTATTGCAGCCTTAAAGAGCTGTGATCTGCTGCAGCCCGAAGCAGTAGGGGAAATGAGGGGATCTGGATGATCCACCCGTCCCTCTCCCATCCGATGGCCTCTGCCCTCGGTCCTGGGAGCTGAGGCTTTGGGAGCGGCTTATTGCACCTGGCACAGGAGCAGGAGGCAGGTGTCTGCCCGCCCACGCTCGGGGCTTTGTTTGCTTTCCATCCTCCTCGAGCACAGGACGCCCACGGGGAGGTGGCACGGGGAGGTGGCCCCGGTACCCAACCGGTCCCCAGATCCCGGGAGCAGCAGGCTCAGGCTCACACGGAGTCCTTTCCTCACCACATCCTGGTGCATCTGCTTTATATCCCGGCACACCAGGCTCGCTCCTCTCCGCCCTTCCCGGAGCACAGACCTGGCACGGTGAGAGCTGAGTTGGAAGCCAAGTGTATTTTCAGCCTGGGAGAGCAGGCTGGTGCAGGTGTGCTCCATCCAGCCCAGTTCCTCACTGGTAATTTTGAGCTCCTTGGCTCCTTTCTGCCCCATTAGTGGAGGAAAAGAGGTCTCCAAGATCATCAAGATCCCGCAAGTTTCATGAAAATTGCTTTCTGGAGAAGAGGATTGAAAAATAAATAAATAAAAAAGAGCCACACTGAGCACTGTCACTCGGGGACTCAATGTACACTCAGCCCTGGCTACACATCAGAGAATCCACACAGGAGCTGAGTTTGTCCTACCATGCCCAGGAGGGCAGATGCTGGTGCCCTGAGCTGTGAGCAGAGGCAGGCAGGCAGCTCAGCCCCACCAGCCATGCAGGAGACAGAGGCAGACACCAGGCTCCTTCAGCTCAGGTCCAAGCAGGTGCAGCAGGTGAGATTGGACACCAGCCAACCTTCCACCAGGGGCCAAGGTCCACACAGCAGATGGGATGGGGTTGGACACCACACTGCCTTCAACACAGGTGCAAAGTCCACCCAGGAGATGGGACTGGAAACACGGTTATGCCCAGTCCAGTCCAGGAGGAGGCTGAAGGTCCCACTTTGAGCTCAGCTGGAGCTTCTTGGCTGAAATGGAGGCCTGGGTGAAGCTTTTGAGGGCAGTGAGGGCCAGCTGGCACCCTGGGGGCTCTGCCAAGCCAGCAGCAGTGTTATACGAGATAGCTTTAAACCGAGGATGATTTCCCTTCCCCGTTGTGATAACATCTGGAGAGATTTTGCTGCCTTCTGGCTTCTGCATCATGCTTGCAGCTGAAATTAGGAGGCTCAGCAAAATCGCTCCCGAAGGAGAAAAAAAAGAAACTCAAAAGCAGAAAAAAGGAGGAGATTCCCCCTCAATTCACAGAACTCCTAGAGGGGAGCTCAGGAGGCAAAACCGCAGTTTTGGGGGCTGCTTTGCAACCCCCTGCCTGTTCGTGGAGCTTTCAGGGAGATTTGCTTTAAAATCACACAAATTCAAAGCATGAAACACTCTGGGTTCCCTTCACCAGCACAAGGACCCTTTGAGCATCAGAGAAACCCATTTTAATTTTTTTTAGGTCCATTATCCCCCACAGGAAGGTGTCTGGGGGCTCCCACAGCCCCGTGGTGCTGGTGGGGCCTGGCCAAGCCAGGTCTATTCTTAGCGGACGGGTGGCCAGGCAGGAGCAGACAGGGTGCACAGGGCTGCGTTCCTCACATTCCCCTTCCCCGGGGACAAGGAGCGCCTGGAAATACGCAGCCACAGCTTGGCAGCAGCTGGGGGCCATCAGCAGGGGCCACTGTGGGCAGAGGAGAGGGGCGAGGTGGTGCTGGAGGGGTCTCAGGGGACAGCAGAATTGTGGAAGGGATGTAGGGAGCTGCAGCAAGGACTGGGAAAGCTCCATCTCTGCAGCTCCCTGCCCTTGGCTTCAGCCCCTGTGTGCTCTGGTCAGCACCACCCTTCCCTCCCCACTGTTCAAGCAGGGCTGAGGGGCATAAAGCTGAATTTGGGGGTGAGGTGCAAGACCCCATATTCCCCCCCCAAGCAAGTTTAGACTCCCCTCAGCCCCATGGCTAAGCTAGAATTTCCTACCAAGGGGGACAAGGCCAGGTCCAAACCAAATGTCACCTCTGCCCTCCCGATGTCATTCCTTGGCTGGATGCACTGGGCACCCAGTGGGGTCCATCCACACCAAGGGATGCATCCAGAGGTGCCAGCTGGGCCTCCCCAGCCCCACAGAGTCTCTACCCTGCATGGGCACCATCACCCTGTCTCAGGGTGCCTTAGCAGCAGGACCCCAAAGCAGATTCTGCCCATGTCCCACTGCTGGTGGGGAACTGTCCCCACCCCCCGGGGCTCCCCCTGAGCTGAAACTGGGTGACAGGGGGAGAATTGTCCCACACCAAAAGTGCTGGGAACTTGGCACTTGTCTCCTATCCCCTTGCCCAGGAGAGTTTCCAGACAGACAGACCCGCTGCAGCTGCTGCCAGCACCCCCTTCCCACGGCTGCATCCTGCCTCTCCCTGCTCTTCCCTGCAGCATCACGAGTTACTGCAGCCTGCAGGCCCCATCCATCCTCCTGGCAGGTAAGTCACGAGCCTGCCCCGTGCCTCAGTTTCCCCTGCTGTGCAGTGAGGAGAGGCAGGATGCCAGGGGGTGTCATGAGCTGAGCAGGTCACATCCCAGAGCAGAGTCTCCGTGGCTTTTCCTGCCACTTACAAGTGGGAAGTGGCTTTGTCAGGTAACAGTGTCCGTGACTTGGTTTAATGACACTGAGTCCTTTCCAGATTTGCAGTCTCTCAGGGCTGGGAAGGCCCAGGCTGATGAGGGTTCGATTTGGCTGCACATTTTATCCTTGTTTTGGGTTTTTGTTTCATACTTAACAAATAAACAGTGTGGAGGTGAGAGCCTGAAAAAATACGTCAAGATTTGGAGTGGTGAGGCAGAGAAAGGAGCCAGAACATGGTGTATCCTTCCACCTGCAAAATAAATTTACAGCCTCAATTCCTCCCTCCCGTGTCACATCCATGGAGCATCTTCTAAAAGTGAAGGGCAAAGCAGGGGCATGAGCCATGCCAGGCAGAAGGACACCCAAGAGTGTCTGGGGACAGTCCTGGTGGCTGGAAGCAGCTCTGGAGACCATGAAAGCCCTGTCGTTTTCCCTTCCCAGCTGTGTTTGCAGTGTGGCTCTAATTACAGAAATATGGAGAAATGTCGCGTCTCGGTTGGCAAACATTTCTCCTGGCAAGCGCCAGCCGACAGCTGCCATGCTGAGATCCAAGCGGGCTCCCATCCCCTCTATCCCACACCCCCCAGCCCAAATTCAAGCCCCAGTATGGCTGCACCTCCTTTCCCAATGTGCCTGTGCCTCCCCGGGGCAGCCCCGCACTGAGTAGGTGACAATTTCCTGCGCAGATTATAAATCCCTGCACTCCAAGGAGCAGGGAGGGGGAGGACACCCTTGGGAAGCACCCAGGTCTCCTTTGCCCTTGGAAACCAGGTAGTTTCCCACTGATTCCCCAGGGTGTGGGAAGGAAGAAAAAGAAGAAGAGGTAAGGAGTGAAACGGCAAAAACATTCAGTGAGGAGGAAGAGGAGGAGGAGGAGGAGGGGAGAGAAGCAGAATTCAGTGAGGGAAGAGGAGGAGAGCAGGGCAGGGAGAGAGAGGATTACTGTTCAGTTAAATTAGAGGGAGGCCTTCAGCTGACTTGAACAGCAGGAGAATTTGCCCAAAGACCCCAATTTTTCCAATTTGGGATAAAATGTAAGCACGGGATTAACTACAAGCATACGCTTAAAACCCGGGGAATTGAAAGAAGTCTGGGCATAAAGTGCTCCGAAGAGGGCAGGGAGGCAGGGCATGGACTGGCAGCTGGATGGATGACCTGGCTCCACAGGGATGCACTGAGGGGATGGGGGAGCTGTGAGGGGACTGGAAGAGCCATGGGTGCACTGGGAGGCTCCTGGAGCTTAGTGAATAATAAATAACCTGAAAGAGAATTACATGACTCAACTCCATATGCAAGGGCTGTGTGAGGAAGAGGGCTGGTAAGAGAGGCTCCTCCTTCCACCAGCCAAAGGAACAAGACACCCTGGCTGGAGAAAGGGGGGTCAAAGAGGGGTCCCACTGCCATGCCTCGAGCAGGACAAGCCTTTCTGGGGTCGCTGCACAGCCCCAGCCCTGGCAGAGGGGCTGGAGGGCCCAGGGCTGTGCCCTGCCCCATGCTCAGAGCCGGGCTGGTGCCCCCACACTCCGCTCTGGGGACCCCACCAGAAGGGCTCTGAGCCAGCACGTGCCCTTCCTGTCAGACACATCCTGGTCCACGTGATGTGTCCATGAACATCCCGGACTGATTTATGGGATGAGAGGAGGGCAGGAGGCCAGCCTTAAATCCTGGCTGCCTGGTGATTAATAATCATAATTACTATCATATTAGCTGTAGTAGTAATAGTTTGCTTTCCCCTGCAGAACTGGTCATCCAGGAATCTCAGAGAGGTTTTACCAGGCCAGGTGACCAATGTCCCTATTTTCTAAAGGAAATTGCGGCACAGAGCTGTCTCCCTTGAGTCACACAGTATATCAACAAGAAAACAGAGGAGGCAGGAGTCTGGACTCTGTGTCCCTCTCCCTCCCCCATGCTATTAAGCTGCATCTGTGTAATATAGAGCAAAACATCCTCCACGACTCGCAGTAAATCACGGCAGAGGCAGTGTGCAGAGTGGATGGGGGGAGATAATGGATTTTTCACCCTCTTCAACAATAGAACAAGTTTTTCTGCGTTAGGGAAGGCTGACTTCTCTGAGAGATGGAGATAAAAACAGCACTGAGGCTCTGAAAAGGGCACCTGCCTCACCCACTTGCAGTGCTGGCCCAGGAACAGGAGGCAACCTGGGCAAACCATGCTGTGGGTCGAGTGCCCCACTGGCATGGCCTGGTCCACATGGGCATCACTGAGGTGCACTGGAATATTAATTGAAAATCCCAGCAAAACACTTCTGCTGATGATAATGGACCATAATCCTCTTAGACCAATTTCATGCCTGAAAAATCATGCATAACAAAACAATAATGGAAAGGCACTCAGTGGACACTGTCCTTAGCAGTGGACACAGGAGAAGAGGGTCGGCCAGAACAGATTTCTCAGGAAGGAAAGAGAGCTGGTCCCCTTGGCCTCCACCCCTGAGGTGGGCAGGAGAAGAACTGAACTGGGTCTGAACATTGCCTCTAGCAGTGCAGCATCACCACGTGCCCCCAATGTCCCACAGAGAACTGAGGATCCACCAGGGCTCCCGTGTTTTACATGGCCCACGGGGCTTTCTGTGACCCCAGAACCCTGGAATTTCCTGTGTTCTCCATGTCCACCAGAGCTCCCAGGACACCCTGGACTCTCCATATCCGTCAGAGTTCTCAGGACTCTCGGAATGCTCCACGTTCCTCAAGGATTCTCCGTGCCTGCAGAGCCCTGTGGCAAGCCGGGGGGTCCCAGACAAGCACCCCAGTGCTCTCCCCCCCCAAACAAGCACCGTCCCCCCCTC
>VZTB01009534.1:294855-325875 GCA_013397245.1 Thryothorus ludovicianus | reverse complement strand
CCCCTCCTTGCCCCGGCTCACTGTCGGTTTTCTCTGGTGTCCAAGTTTCCCGAATGGGCAAATTCCCTGGCGGTGCCATCCCTGCCGGATCTCCGCTGCCTGGCCTGGCAGTGACTGACGTGACCCTGGGGATAGAAAGTGCGAAAAACTGTCGCTGGTTCCTATCAGTTCCCCCTGGGAAGCGGCGGCTGGGGAGCAGCGGGGCCACGCGGTGAGGCGCGACAGCGAGAACGCAGCCAGGCCCCCTGTCCCCGCTCCCTGCCCGCTCCCTGCCCGCTCTTGCCCGCTCCCTGCCCGCTCCCTGCCCGCTCCCTGCCCGCTCCCTGCCCGCTCCCTGCCAGCCATTTCGGGCACCAGCTGGGTTCTGCCGAAACATCACCCCACGCTCCCCCGCGGCAGTTTTGTGCTGTGACAGGTGTTGGGAGACAAGAAACCAGCACACCTAATGCATCTTTGCTGCAGGCAGTAAGTTCTTCCATGCCTGTGGGTGCCTTCACCCCTAAAACTGCAGCTCCCATGGGTGTAGCTGCTCCTGGTGAGTCCCTCTTGCATCCAGAGGGGCCCAACTCTTCCCTGCCAAGGCTGATGCAGAGCTCTGGTGCTGTGGGATCAAGGGAAAAATCTGCAGGTGAGGGCAGAAGGCAAATTGAGGGGGAAAAAAACCCCAAGGAGACTTGGCTCTGCAGCTCCTTCCCATCTTGGTCTTGGTCACATCCTTGTGCTCAGCACAGCTTGCTCCGGCGCCCTGCCAGCCCTGTAAATCCTGTCCTGCGCCAGCCCAGCCAGGATCCAGACTGGATCCAGTCCATGGAACTGACCCTGGACGGGGAAACTGTTCATCACAGGTGGGGAGTGTGCCCCAGGAGTAGGGCTTTGGGAGAAGGTCCCCTCCTTGTGCTGTCTTCCAGCTGGCAAACCAATTTGGATATAGAAGGATCGGGAAGAAGGAATTGGGAAGCATTTATCAGTGATGGTTTGTGCTGCTTGCAGCATTGGCACCAGCATCAGCCCTGTGTGGGAAAGTGAAAGGTGCTGGAGTGGGAGTCCCCCACAAAGGGCCACCAAGGGGCTATCAGAGAGTGGAATGAAGCAGGAGACTTTTGCAGCATCCCTGGGGGCACTGGTTTTCACTGGTTTCAGCTGGGACTCTGCAGGTGCCACTGGGGAGAGCCCTGATGTGCCTCGGAGGGGTCCCCCCACCCCACCAGGTCCTGGTGCTCGTTGCTGCAGCTGTGCAGAGTTTTCTCTTGCATTTGGGTGAAATTCACAGTGAGGCTGGAGTGCAGCAGGGTTCTGGAGCACGCAAGCTGCAGATGCCATTCCTGGGTAATCCAGGAGATTAATTGGGGTCTGGGCTGGAAGGCAGCCTCCAAATGGACCCTCTGCTCAGACTTGCCTTCAGCTTCAGCCTGGAGCTGGTGCCAAGTGCTGAGGGAGATGGTGCTGGGGGGGACATGGCATCCACTGCAATAGCATCCAGCCCCTGTCACATCCCAGCAAACCTGTCCCAGAGCCCAGCACTCCCCGATATCCTTAAAAAACCCAAAACCAAACCAAATCAGAGCCCGTCCCAAGATAAGGATGGAAGTGGCTTCATGTGGGCTGCATGACGTGGGCTGTGTGGCACTGCCACACACCCTGGCAAGGCAGCAGCGTCCAGAGGGAATGGGGCAGCACCACTCCCTGCCTCAGTTTCCCCTTTCTTTCATTTGAACATTTTACTTTTTGAGCACAGGGGCCACAAAGCCCAGTGGGGTCTGGATTTCGCCTTCAGCCAAAGGCACAATTATCCTATAAAGCATTAGGAGGATCATTGATGTGATGGGTTTCACCCCTGCTTCCCGTGAAGCCAAGCCTCACATTCACTCCTCCTCTTGCCCCTTGCCTGACTTCAGTCAAATCTGAGCAAGGGTGGAAAGTCTCTGAGATAACTCAGGTCCCTGATAAGCTCCTGGGAAGGGACAGAGGCTGCAGCTCTCCCCTCTGCCTGCAGTGCTGTTCAGGGACAGATTGCCCGTTAGACAACAGAGAGTCCCCACATGCCAGTGGTGAGTTGTCAAGGCTGCAGGGATTGGCCAATCCCAGCAAAACTGCCTCTACTGAGAAAGCCCCCTTTGGGTCCCTCTGTCCCCACAGTCACAAATTCACATTAAACTGGGGACACTTTCTCTCTCTGAAGGGCAGAATAGTACCTGGGATGAGGTGGGCTGAGGTCAGCCACTCTCCCCCTAGACCTGTCACCAGTGTCCCCAGAGTGCCTGTCTCTGCATACAGCTGGTGACATCAAAAATCACAAGCTCGCCCCCTGCACCTAGGCTGTCCCCAGTCCCTGTGGGTCCCCACCACCCCTCTAAGGCTCTCCTGCCTCCCTGCAGACCGCAAGTTCCTCATTGCCAACGCCCAGATGGAGAACTGTGCCATCATCTACTGCAACGACGGCTTCTGCGAGATGTTCGGCTACTCCCGCGTGGAGGTGATGCAGCAGCCCTGCACCTGCGACTTCCTCACCGGCCCCGACACCACCAAGAGCTCCATTGCCCAGCTCACCCAGGCCCTGCTGGGCTCCGAGGAGTGCAAGCTCGAGATCCTCTACTACCGCAAAGACAGTAAGAGTCGCTCTGCGGGGTGATCTGCTCCGGATTTGGGCTGTGGGGAGCCAGTGGTGGGAGGAAAACAGGATCTGATGCAACCAGCCACTCAGGATTGCACCCAGGCTCAGGGCTTTGCTGAGAGCAAATCTGTAGTGGCTCCTGGTGGGATGGAGGCACCTCTGCTGTCATGGAGCACATTGGGACCTTGAGCAATAGAGGATGTTGCCAGATTATTTGGGCATCAAGTAATTTGTGAGCCCTTGGGGATGGCTCAGAGCTCCTGGGATAAGCTATGTCATTGCTTGTGGGATCCCTGTACCAGGAATAAGAATCCAGTGGGAAGCCCATGGAGAAGCCAGGCTGGGACACGGGTCTCCCAGTCTGGGCTCCAAGATGAGATGAGACAGACCCCCTTCTCTGCTGAGAGGGGGTGCAGCCGACAGCCTCAGAGCTGCCTTTCCAGTGAGCAGGATGTGGCTGTGCGTGCACAGATGGAATTACGTTAAGATGAAAATGAAGCTTTGATGGAAAATACGAGTGATTAGTTCTAATACGGCAGGAAGTTAAATAAATATTTAGTGCTTGATGCTGCAAAACAGCAGTGGCCAGAGCTCACAGGGGCAGGGAAATGCAGGTCCAGTGCTCGTGAGAGGTTAAAAATATGAAGTGTTTCCTTTTTTTAACCTGTGGAGCTTTCCCATTGCTTCAGATTGTATGGATGGGGGCTTGGCCTGAGCACGGGGCTGCAGCTCCGAGCCAGCCAGTTAGAGGAGAACCACTGGAAGCAGAAGGAAGGAGCAGGCAGGAACCCTGGCTCCTAGCCCAGGACCCTATCTTAGGGGCTGGCACCCGGGTGTCCTGGCCTCCCTCCCAGACCCTATCTCCCGGGCTGGCATCCAGGTGCCAGCGTACAGGCCGCCGGCATTATTCACTGGCAGCACCTCTGTGTGTTAGCCCAGCGTTAGTCCAGCGGGACCTGACCCTGTCTGGTGGCAGGATCAGGCCACTCGGTCGAGGCTTTTCCTGTGGGGGCAGTCCTGGGTGGAGAGGGGCCATGAGTGGTGCCAGGTCTGGCGCAGGTCCCCCCCTTCAGCAGTGGCAGGGCCTGGCTGAGCCCAGTGCAGTGCATGCCCATGCACTGGTTGTGGCAAGGACAGCGTCTGCAGCCCTGTTCCATTTCCTCCCTCCCTCAGGATAGTTTTCCATTCCGTCCCTAGGGACTACTTGGCTTGTGAGCCTGATCCATTGCCATGCTCCTTGCTTTGAAGCGTTCCTGCTGGGCTCACGGGATGCTCGGTGCTGTCCTCAGAGCCCTGCTCTTCCTCTAGGCCATGGGGAACTCTCATTGCAGCTCTGAGCTGCTCTCTTCTCTTTTTTATTAAAAAAGAGGGAAAAAAAAAAAACCACAACCCAGAAGCAAACCCTTCATGTCTATTTTTAAAACCCAGCCCCACCAGCAGCATGCTTTCCAATTGTTTCCCCCCAGCACTCAGCCAGCGACCGCTCGGCCCATTATAAATGGGTCTTATCGGCAAAGAAAAGGCTTTTGCATTATAGGGAGCTGCTGCTTAATTAGCCGGCAGAGCTCCGAACCTGCCTGTCCTCTTTTTCATACCAGCAGCACCAATCTCCAGCCTCGACCTGCTGTTTATTACTGCGGTACTCCCGGCTCTGCAGCTCGCAGGGTTGTTTCCTTGCTTTCCTGGCTGACAGAGGCAATATTATACCCAAAATCTGCCCGTTGGAGTCACCCAGGCAGGGCCAGGGTGGGAGAGATGAAAGTGGGTAGGAAGGGGCCACCCAAGGGTGTCTGGGCTAGTGGGTTCTGGGGTCAGGCAGGATGCTGAGTGATGGGGGGGGTGTCCCTGGGGACAGCCTGGCTGCTCGGTCCCCACCCAGATGCCCCTGCTGTCATCACCTAATTATAAACAGAGCCAAACCAGCCAGGGGTGCCAACAGTGAGCCCAGCTCCAAAATGGAACCAAGAACCAAGTACCCATGGGGGGAAAGGGGGACCAGGCCAGGCAGGGCAGTTGTCCCTCCCTGCCACACCAATCCCAAAAAGGCCTTGGAGAAGAGCTAGTTCGCAGTGCGTGTGGGCTCTAATCCCCAGCTCGAGGCCGGGAGATCAGTGAAAAGTTAATTTCCTTACAAGATGCTACACAGCTGGAACTGGCCCAGACAGGGGGGTCAGCACGGGATCAGCTCCTGCCGCAGTGAGGAGCAGCCATGGCTTCCAGCCCTGGGGACACACTGTCCACCGCGACCAGGGTGGGCTCAAATCCTCCAGCATCCCCTGAGGACAACACCAAGGAACTGAACTGCATTCAGGATTGGCCTTTTTCTCTCCCCAGAGGTGATGTGCTTTGCAGCAAAGGTACTAGCCAGGGCTCATGGGTCCCCAGAGCGAAGGTGGCCGCAGGTGCTGAGTGCCACAGTGCAAGCATGGCCTGAGCAACAGCAGCTGGTGGCACTCACTCCACTTAATCTGCGTGAATGTGATGCTGATGAATATGAAAGGGGAGATGTGGCTGTGACAGCTGGAGCAGCTGGTGGGGCAGCCCCAGCACCTCCATCCTGTCCTCCCTGGGCAGAGCCCACTGCTTGTCCCCTCCAGCAGCAGTTCGTGTCAGTCCCCTTGGAAATGGGATTAGGGACTGGGATCAGGCTGGCAAACTCATAACACTGGTGTGGAAGCAAGGATTTTCCCTTGGGGACTCCAGGAGTGGGAGGGTCAGAGAGTGATTGGGGTGCCCCGTGCCACTCAGCATGTCCCCCCTACAGGTCCCCATGGGGGCCCGAGCAAGCAGCCAGGCAGGCATGGGTTGAGAAGTGTCACTGCACCCCAAAACACCCTACTTGACTTGGATCTTTCTTGTGGACACATTTTGGTGGGTACCCTCAGCCACCTGACACTCCTGGTTTTCCATCTCCACTGCTGCTTCCAGGCCTGTAAGCACACGAATTGCTGCACAGGGGAACCTCCATCCTGCTGATGTTACTTAATAAGGTTATTTTTGCTGGCCTGGTGTCCCGGCGGGTTTCAGTGTCCTGATGCCCTGTCTGGTTGTGGGGAGAGGGGCCAGGGTAGACCCTGTGTTGCACATTCCCTCCTTGTGCAGGGGGATGCAGACCTGCAAGGGCTCACCCCAGGTCCCAAGAGTGACCAATCCCCCACTAGCTCAGATTCTATCTCCATTTTTTTCCATCCCACCTCAGGGATTTGCTTTAGGGCCTCCCAGCAATCTGCGTTTCCCTTTGAAGTTCTACACAGCCCCGACACTGATTTATCCCAGGGTGGGAGCACAGCTTGGTCCTCCAAGCTTCTCTCTGGGCATGCCAGCCATCCCTGGAGCACAGTTCTGCTCCCATTGCTGTCCCCGTCCCCTCCGTGCCCTTCCCAGCCCCTCTCCTCTGCTCCTTTATATAATACCACTATAGATTTAGCCACTCTGCCATGAGACCCTGCAGATTAAACCTCCTGGCCAGGGGGAGGGCAGGCCTGGGTAAGAGCTCCGAGCACAGATTAATAGGTCGCTTTTTTAATATTCATAACAATACTGGCTTGTGTCCGGCTCTCGGAAACCCCCGTGTCCTGTTGATTAGTTTAATACTGATGATACTGACAAATGCATTAACCACCACTGGCTGCAGGGGATCAGAGAGACAGGGAGGGAGGGCCCCCAACAATGACATTTTTAATGTTATTAAGTGTTGGCTTTTATCAAGGTCAGAAACATGGTGGGTCAGAAAGCACAAACCTCCAGGCACTCACTCAGCTTGGGGGTACTGGGCTAGGTGCTGGAAGATCAAACCTAGGAGTTTAGGGAATGAGCTGGTTTTCCCAGCCCATACAAGCCCACCACATTGGCTGTGGGACCCTTCAAAGCAGCATCCACGTCACACCCCACCTGCCAAGCCCTTTGTGCAGCCCCCAGGCTGGGTTTCACCCCAGATGGGCACAGGCACCCTCATGCCGGTGGCCACAGAGCACAGGCAGGTTGTGAATGCCCCCAGGGCTCCTCCAAGAGATGTTTTGGTGGTTGGATAAAATTAGACGGATGGAGACAGATTAGCTGAACAGCTGAAGGGAAGAGACAGCCAGAGGGATGGGGACAGTCGATCAAGGAACAAGGATGAGAGGACAGGCTTGAGGTCCCTCTCGGGGCTGGCTCAGCTCACTGGTGCTGCAGCAGATCTGGGGTGCCTGGCTTTTGGGAAGAAGCATGGGGAGGCTCAGTGTTCAGCAGAGCCCAGGCTGGCTCACCATAGGGAAACTGAGTCAGAGCAGAGGGTGCCATTCCCAGCTGCACCCTCTCCACAGAGCTGGGGGTACCCCAAATCACAGCTGCACAGAGACCCCAAATCCTGTGGGAATGCCTTGTCTTTGGGCCGGGTTTAAGGGAATCTGCTGCTCCCATGCCAGGTCCTGATCCTCCCTCCTTCCCTTGACACCTCCATGCTGTGCACTGTGGGTCTGAGCAAGGCACTGAGCTCCTGGCCTGCAGGGCTGTGCCTGTTGGGGCCGCTTTTGGGGTGATTGCCCTGGTTTTGGTGGGGGATTAACTTTTGGCCAGCTGTGAATTGGCCAGGCAGTTGGACTAGATTATTGCTGTAGTTCCCTCCCAACAGAAATAGTCTGTTTTATTTAATTTGAGAAGGGATCAGCGAGGGGCTCACAGTGACATTGGCCAGGGCTGCTCAAGCTCAGCACCTCCCAGATTTGCAGGATCAAACCAGGCACCAGCTGCCACCCAAACCCACCCCCAGCCACCTCCCAGCTGCTCCTTATATCCCTCCAACAGGATGTAACTGGGCCCAGTTCTCAGCTGTTCAGCATTGGCCATGGGATTAACCCTTTCCTGTGCCACATAGGGCCTGTGAGGATCTAGCCCCCTCGAGAAAGCTCAGAGCCCGTCCCCTGCCACCGCCATGGAGGAACTTAGGAAGGAAACCTGAGGTGGTGAAGGAATGCAGGAGGGCAGAGCACCTGGGCCAGGACTGGGCTGTCTGGATCAGAATTCCCAGTCCAGGGGCAAGCACAGGGTTGGTGGCTGCCCATGCCAATGAACAATGTGGGCTCCAGGAAGTTAGCGGTGCTTCAAAATCACCCCTGGGGGAAAAAACCTCCTCATTTTCTCAGGCACCGAAGGAGAAAGCATCCATGAGTGGGTTCCCCTGTGCACAGCCCTGCACACACCAGCTCCAGCATCGACCCTGGCAGAGCTGTGGCAGCCTGGGGATGGCAGCACCCATCCCTGCGGGCAGGGGCCACCTCAGCATCGCCCACGACACCCCCTCACCAGCATCACCTACAGGGCATCTCTTGATCTAAAGGTCCCTAAACATCCTGACAAACGGAGGGAAAACAGCTCACTTCTTGCTGCTCCACACAGAGGGAACCTGCCACATGCCATGCAGCTCCCAAACAGCTTTGTCTGCCAAAAATCCACTCCCTCCTCCCCAGCTCACACATTTAAGTAGATTTCCTCTCCCTTTAGTGAACAGTGAAGAGAGAGAGAACAAGAGAGAAGGAGAGAGAGAAAGAAAGAAAGAAAGAGAGAAAAGAAAAAGAGAAAGAAAGAAAGAAAGAAAACAAATCACAGCTTCTGGGGTCTATAAACAGATTTCCCCATATCCATTTCTTCCCCGTTCTTGTGCCTGTGTGTGTGTCCGTGTATGTGCACATCCCTGACGTCACGGCAGATTTTGAAGTTGCCCGATGCCGGCCATCTGCTCCTGATTACGGGAGGCCCTGAGCTCCTTAAAATTATACGCAGCGAGGCCGAATGCCCCGAATGCTCCACGCTGGAGCGTGGCCACGGCCGGAGCGGGAGAGCGCTGGGCAGGAGCACATCCCTGCCCGAGCTAATCCCTGGCCATCAGAGCGAGGGGCAAAGGCGAGAGCAGGGATCTGCACGGGGCAGAAGCTGCCACGGGAGGAGGTGCCTTGGCTCCAGATGGGCTGGAATGGTACATCCGTACCCAAAGAAAGAACTTGGGATCCTCCTCACAGGCTTCATCACTCCCAGGACCCTGAGCCAGTTCTTGTGCCCCCTTTGTGCCTCAGTTTCCCCGTGGCAGGACAAGACAAAGCCATGCCAGACCACTCCATGCCTTTAGGGAATGTCCTTGGGGACTGTCACACCGATCCCATGGGCCCTGCTGCCCATGTGGGCTCATCCCCATTGCCTGCATCCAGTCCCCAAAAACTGCCTGGTGACTGCAGGGCAATTAACTGCAGCGTGATTACAAGCAGGATGCTTAATGAGGTTAAACCACTACCTGGGACTTCCTGAGTTCTTAATTACTCACTCTTTAATTGCTGCTCTCAAGTACATTAATATAAATGACTGTCTGGGACAGAAAAATAGATGTGATCAGTGTGATTGGGATGCTTCAGGGATACGGCCTTTCCCAGGGCTCAGATCATGTTCCATATCCTCCACTACCCCCCAACAGGGATTGCACCCATCAAAGTGCTCAAAAGCTCACTTTTCTGTCCAAAGTATTTGGTGCTGGGGGGGAGAGGGTGGTCAGAATCTCCTGTGCAGCCCCCCTGAGCCTGTCTCTGCTCGGCAGCATCATGCTTCCGCTGCCTGGTGGATGTGGTGCCTGTGAAGAACGAGGAAGGCGTCGTCATCATGTTCATCCTCAACTTCGAGGATCTGGCACAGCTGATCGCCAAGAGCACCGGGCGGAGCCTGCACCAGCGGCTGTCACAGAGCTGGAACAAAGGTGGGTGTCCGGGGGTGCTGGGGGCCGGGCAGGGCAGCACCCTCACCCCACGGTCTGCCTGGGAGCACGAGGGGACTGAAGGATGCACCTGTGTCGGGGCAGGACCCTGCACGGGAAGAGGTTTGTGTTTTTGCACAGCTGCTGCTCTGCCTGCTCAGGGACTGGTCCAGCCAAACCCCAGCTGGATGGGAAAAGGCTGTTTCAGTCAGCTGTGCTCCCCTTGTGTCCACAGCTGCCTGCATACACTTCCCAAAATCCTGGAGATGCAGGGAACAGGGCTGGGGACTGACCCCTGCATGGGATGGTGCATTTTTGAGAGGAGGTCTCGCTGTGAGTGGAGCCGTGGAGTCCCCTCTGTGCCCCCCCTTCCCCCCCCATTGCTGGATCTTTTCCACATTTAACACTAGCTTGGGCTGGAGGTGCTGGTGTGGGGCAGGACTCGTGTGTGGGGTCACCGGGAGGGTCAGGGGACATTTAGTGTCACCAACAGCATGGCTGTGCTGTGCGGATGTCACTGCAGGCAAATGGCACCAGGACGGCTGCACTGCAATGGCTCAGCCTGCCCCAGCTCCAGGCTATTCCCTGCTCTCCTAGGCTCATTCCAGGGTTTTGGAGAGAGTGGAAAATTCAAATTCCCTTTTTTGGGAAGACTGGATCAAAGGGAAGCTGTGGTGAGGCTCCGAAGGGAGTGTGTATATTCAGGGATGCAGATGTCAGACATGACAAAGAGCTGTGACTTCTAAATCTCCTCGTTCCATGCAGCCCTCAGTGCTGGTCACCTGTACTTGAGTCAGGAAAATAATCCCACATCTGCCTTCATGATGACATTCCCTGGGGGTGCTGTTGGGAGGCTTTTGGGCAGTCTTCAAAATAAAGCCACGAGAGCACCATGGGTCTGTCCCCCCATGGCACAGGGGGTGGCACAGCAGGACCAGGGCCAGGGCCACATCAGGGAACAATGGGGACAACTGCCCACTGAACTGGAGTGTGTGATTCTCAGGGCATTCCCACTCGGTGCATATCTGTATCCTGGAGCCATTCAGGTGTCTGTGTATGGCAGCAGGTACCAGCAGAGTTTTATGTGGGTTTGTGTGTGCTCAGGCCAGACATGCACACAGGGGCTCGTGGGGGTGTGTGTGTGAATGCACAGATCACTGTGCATGTGTTTGTAGGTCGGTGGAGTGATGAGATTCATATTTTTGATGGATTGCTTTAGAACCAGCTACCCTCTGTGCATGACCTGCTGAGGAAATCCTAAATTCCAGCACCAGTGTTGCTTTGCAGCCTCACCAGCTCTCAGAATATCTCAACATATGATGCACCCATACCCCAGTCCACCCAAAGGCATACTTCTGGCAGAAGGCACCCAAATCAAGAGTACCTATCACTTCCCTGCACATTAGATGTTGTGTTGTGTATCCCAAGGGGTGTTTCTTGGGTTTCCCACTCTCGTGACAGGGAGTGTGGAAAGGCCAGAGCTGCTGGTGCCAGTCCAGATCAGGGTCTCGTGCACAGGTTTTCTGACTCAGTCTTTAATTGCATAGCCACAGGTGGCTGCAATTAAGCAGCCATGCTCATGGGTATGCAGGGAAAGTTGGATGCTTTGCTTCTTCCAGCTGAAAAGCTGCTCTAGGCATAGGGGGTGGGTGAGCTGAAGGAGCCCGTGTGGTACCTCACGGACTGGGACATTTCTGGACAGCTGGGCAGGCTGGGACCCTGCCCAGGCAGCTTGGTGGTGTTTTGGGGCTGGATGAGGGAAACTAATCTTGCCAAAGCCAAAGAGCTGCTCAATGTGCTGCCTTTTCCTGGGGGACAATGTCTTTGTGGAACTTGTGCCACATGCCACATGCCCCAGAATTTAGGCCACCTTTTGTGCAGTTAGGGAGCACAGCTGATGCTGCTGGATGAGCTTCAGGGCTGACCCTGGCCCCAAGGGTGTGAACCTAGCTGCTCACACGAACTCTGCACTAGCAAGTCACCGTGGTCTCCTCTAGAAGAGGACAAGTGACTTTGCATTGAGCACAATGCCAGGGTCATCAGGCCCTCTCCACATCTGAGCTCTTCCTCTCCTGTTCCTCTCTCATAGCTCCTAGCAGCCCTGGCTGCCCTTGTCCGAGCCCCAGTCCCCAGTGAGGTGGTCTCCTGGGCCCTTGTGATGGCAGGAAGGGACCTGTGTGGTCCAGATTCCCTCACTGAAAATCTAAAACAAGTCCAGGAAACTTACTGCTAGAACTACTTTTCTTTCAATATTGGTCTAAATTACCATCTCTGTTGTGTGGGGTTTTTTTCCCTAAAGTTCCACCAAGGAGATTTAGAGGCTCGATTTCCTCTGGGTCCAAATCCCTTAAGTGGCTTTAACCTCTTTAATTGGCTTAGGGATGCTCTGCACCTTTCCCGTCTCACATCTGCAGATGTAGGGAACTCTTCTGCAGCTCAGAGGAGCTTGCTGCCAGGTCAGGGTCTGCCTTGAGCATACGGCGATGTGATGGCATGGGAATAGCGAGTGCTTTGGAAGAGGAAGGGCCACACAGCATGTGCATCCCCCAGAGCCACCCAAAATTCTCTGTAGCCTCTCCCCTGTCCCACCTCACTCTAGCCATCACATGCAGCTAGGTCACATCTTTCTCTCTTGTGTTTTGTTTTTCTTTTTAACAAGGTGAAGGTAGGAGTTTGAAGTTTAGTCTCCCGTCCCTGCGGCGACTCAAAATCCAGCGGAAATCTCTGCCCACCAGTGAGTTTGATGGAGTAGCCATTGACTATGGAAAGGTAACCGTAGCCTTTGTCTGATATAAGCCCACATCTCAGGCCAGGTCCTGGTGCTCTTCCTCGCTGTCCCCACCCCACTGCCCCTTGGCTGCTGCTCGGGCCATCTCCGGCGGTCGGGTCCGGCACGGGGCTGGTGCCGAGCGCTGGCCCTGCTGAGGCTTTAGGGTGTGGGCTGGAGCTCCACCATGCTGCTCTGCACACCCCGTGGCTCGTGGGGGGAGCGGGAGATGTGCCAAAGCGGGGAGGAACATCTGGCTCTATACTGCAAGTTGTCCAGGGTGGTGGAGCTCCAGAGAGTTGTCCCTACCTCAAGGAGGGAACACGCTGGTGGCTGTAGGAGCATGGAGCAGCTGTGCTCTGAGCAGGGACTGGCAGGCTCATTTCCCTGTGTTTTCCTGGCAGGGACCAGGCAGCTAAGGCAGGTCCAGCTTCTCAGCCCTCCAGCAAAGATGGTACTTCCCATGATGGAGGGTGATGCTGCCACCAACCTTGAAAAACTGTTGGTGGGGCCTGTTTAGAGATTGCTGTTCTTGGTGGCTTCCTGAGTGTCAGTAGTGCTCAGAGTACCTCCAGTCAAAGACCTGTTGTGTTCTGATATGCTGCAACTCAAGGCTGTGAGCAAGAGGCTTCTGCTCTGCTAAGACATCCCCACGTGCCAGGGTCTTGCTGTGCTGGGTCTATCCAGGCAGCCTGGATAAATCTGTTTCCCCAAATCATAGATATACTGAGATGGAAGGTCTCAGAGGTTGTGCTTATGGTAGGTTCAAGATGTGTGTAGGGTTATCAGATGCTTTGGGTGCATCATTCCTATAGGCACCAGCACTGCTAAAAGCTCTGGGTACCCCCAGGCTGGAGCTGCATGGGGCACCGCAGTGCAGGGCACACACATGGAAAATGTGCATTGAGGACAACCTGATGAGCCATCATTTTTCTGGAGCTTGGTCAAGTGGCACAGCCCTGCAGGTGCAGGGCCAGCCAGCAGCCAACCTCTCCAAGCACCCCATCCTAAAACTAGCCCTAAAGGGCCTTGGGGATGAAGAGAAGTGCCGCAGTCACTCCTGTGGGTATTACTGGAGGAGCAGTCTCATGGGTTTCTGCTCCAGAAGATGATTGCTTTTCACACTCCCGCTGCAGAAATTACAGTCTGCAAACTCTTCAAGTCTCCAGGGGAAAAGGTTTAGCCATGGTTAATGGTGGCTGTAGGAGAAGAAGGACCAATATGGCCAAATCTGCAAACCCAGCAGCTCCTCCAGTGCTTCCTGTTGCAGAGCACATCCTGTCCCCTAAACACGAGCCCAGGGCCTGGGCACTGACCCTCGGTGGTGGCCTGAGCTCTTGCAGCAGGTGAGGGAAGGGCAGCCCCTGTGGTGGGACATAGGGACATGTCAGAAAAATGCATGGCACAGCAGGTACTCCAGGCAAGCCTGTCCCTAGGTCTCCTCTTCTCTTGCTCTCACCTGCTTCCCAGCTGTGCAGCCTCGCCTCGCAAACCTCCCCGCGGCCGCCCAGCCTCCGGTGGGATTTGGTAGGAGGTAGGAGCTGCCAAGTCCCCAGGGACTCGGTCGCCCCACTCCGAAGCAGGTCCTGGTCCAGGCTGGAGATGACCTCAGAAACTGCAGTGCTTCCCAGCCCTCTGCCTCTCCTCTTACCTACCCTGGCTCCCTCACCTTCTCCCCTGGCACACAGGGACTCCTTCTAATACAACGCTTTCTCCTGGCTGTCTTAAAGCCTGGTGGTGACTCCCTGATTTTGAGGGACTTGAAGACATCGCCCAAGGAAAACTGTATGCAGTCAGAGACCGAATCCCTCCTGGAAAAGGAGCGGAGGCCAAGCCTGGAGGCCGACCCCACCCTACAACACTCGTCCCCGAAACAAGAGCCTCCCGTGCTGGGCCCACGAGGGTCGTACCCTGCGTGGGGTTTCTTTCGGTCTCGCCCTGGGGGCAGCTTCCACAGCCTCCGCAGGGTCTCCTCCTTGGACAACTTTGAGGCTGCGAGGTCTGAGTTCCAGAGAAAATTCAGGGAAAGGAGGGCAAACTCAGGTAGGGAAAACCCCGGAGCTGTCGGTTCTACTGTGGGAGTCAGGGCGATGGCCTCAGCGCATCTCGGGGGGGAGGTCTTGGTCTCTTTTCTCTCTGCAAAGTGGAGGTTACCTGGGTCTTCTCCCCAAAACCCACTGGTCTCCGTGTGATTCCCTGCATAGGCAGATCGTGCTCTGTAGGTACAGCCATCCATGGTTTGTGTGTGAGATGTGAGACTGTGTGAGGTTACATTCAGCTGCCACACACGAGGGGCTGCCCGATGCCATCCCACCTTCCCTGGAGGGAGGGGAGGGATCTGCAGGCATGTGCAGTGTGAGCTGTGTCCGTGTGTTGGAGGTGGGTGAGACATTCCAGCCAGGCCACTCTGAAGGGCTGGAGGGCAGGATCCTTCACCATGCTATCCATGTCCAGACCTCTGGTTCCCAGGGGAGTGAGGATGACAAATTAGATGGAGGTCAGGAAAGAGAAGCCTCTCGTCGGGGGTTGAGAGAGATTGGTCTGTGGAATCTGACTGTAAAAATGGGCTGAGAGTTCGTGATCCTGCAATAGTCACAGGTTATGGACCCTCAGGAGGAGACACAATGTAGAGGGAGGGAAGAGGAATGAGTAGGGAGAAGGGTGGCAGCAGGATGGCTGGGGCTAACTGGGCACCTTCACTATGTCTTCAGACAACTCCTGCCCACACTACTACTTGGGTCAATGTCGGAGTGCAAGGGTTAGAAGGGGTAAAAAATTGAGAATATAACCCTGCTCTACCAGTAGGAGATGGAAAAGTTGGTACAAACTGAGTACAGTGCCTGGGGATCTTCCTGGGGAGCCCTGGGTGTGGGGACTCACTGTCACAAGCCTGACCATGAAATGACAAAGTGCCCAGATTCGTCCCTCCTCCTGCTGACCCAGAGGCAGGTCCCCAGGGAGAAATATCAGGATCCACCCTCACTACAGCTTTTCTTCCAGAGAAAGCTCTGACCTCCCTACCTGGAGCTGGGGTTGGAGGATGCATCCGAGTGGGAATATCATCCAATTCCTGGTTCAGTTTGGTGGCCAAAAACCAGGACAGCAGCTCAGAAGCTATGTTTGTCAGGATAAAGCATGCAAGGGTGGAGGAGAAAGACCTCCTCCTTTGTCTGCTTTCATACCAGTTTTGGCATCTCTCCCTGGTGAATCTCAGTGGGTTGGTCTCTAACCCACTACAGTCATTAGGGGTAGCAAAGGACACTGAGTGTGTTTTGGCAGCTGGTCTGAGCCCCCTGAAGGAGGCATAATGGTGATATGTGGGAAAAACATCCATCTCTCAGGCACCCCACGTTGGGCATCCCACATCTGAAGAAATCAAGCCTTTATGGCCAAGCAGACTTTGGCACCTTGTGGTGGTCCTCATCTCTTGGAGGTCCTACACAAGGTCAGGGCTCTGGGGATCTGTTCCTGCTCACACTGCCCTTCTCAGTGCTTCTCTCCATCCACTTTCAGAGGCTTCCCATGTCAAACCCAACCCCCCGAACTCCACCTCGGACTCGGACCTCATGAAGTACCGGACCATCAGCCAGATCCCCCAGTTCACCCTCAACTTCGTGGAGTTCAACCTTGAGAAGCACCGCTCAGGCTCCACCACGGAGATTGAGATAATTGCTCCCCACAAGGTGATGGAGCGCACCCAGAACGTCACCGAGAAGGTCACACAGGTATGGGGGCAGTGAGATGCCACCAAGGCAGTGATGGGGTGCTGGTGTTGCTGCTGGGGGACAGTCACAAGCACTCCAGGGGCTTTGGGAGGAGAGAAGCAAAGAGGGCAATGACACCTGGAGATTTCATCCCAGGAAATGCCAGTATTCCTGTGTTTGGTTATGCCTTGCTCTGAATGGCTGAAATTCTCATTTTAGTCCCCCTAAATGAGTATTTCTGGTAATTTGTGGCTGGGGGAACATCAGCATGAACTGGTTGTGATGGTGGTCTTGAAGGAGACACGTGTTTACATGTTTGTGTGTGAATGTGGCTTCTTTTGGGGGAGCTCTGGCCACTCTTCCTGCCCCTTAGCGCTGGGAATGGAGCCCTGAGGTGGCCAGCCAAGGACCCGACCTGGTGTCAGGACACCGAGGGCCACCGGATCCCCTGGGAGACAGCAGGTGGCACTGCACTGTCACCAACATGTGTGGCACCGGCTGTCACTGCAGGGGACACTTAGGCACTGTCACCCAAAGGGACGCGATGGAATTGAACATCCCATGGGGATATCGGAGTGTGTGAAAGATGCTGATGTGTCCCACAGTCCCGAGTAAGGAGCTCTTCCTGCTGTGGGGAAACTGAGGCACGGGAGAGCCTCAATGTACGAAATATATCTGAGGGCACCTCCCATTGTTGCCAGCAGCAGCCCAGGGCAAATTTAATGAAAATGCCACCATCTGACCCCAGAAAAGCCTCCTTGAGAGGCTCGGGAGGTTGCTCCATCAGAGTGGGATGCAGGTTTCTCCTTCTGTCTCCAGTGCCAGCAAACCTTTAACTTTGTGGTGGCTGCAGAGCCCTGGAGTGCAGGACCCACAGAGGTCAATCTTCCCTTCACTTTCAATCTCCAGATGGGAAGGGATGCGATGGACAGGACAGGATGGACCTTTCCTCCCTGCCTCATCTCTCCCTCTCAGGGAGGGCCTGCCTGTCCTCACCCCAGTGTCCCCCAAACCTCCTGCCCAAGCCACAGCTCCCTGCTCCTGGCTGTTAAATAATTCATGGTGAGGCAGAGACAGTGGCGAGACACCGTCTAAAAATACCAGCGGGTGGTCAGGGAATGGAGACAGGGGCTGTTTGGGACGGTCTGGTCCTGCAGTGAGCTGGCAGGGAGGGCAGGCCACGAGTGCAATGAAGGTCCCACGCTCAGCCTCACAGGGCTGTGGCTCTGGAGCACAGCTGGAGGGACATGGGAATGCTGTGGGGTTGGTGTCACCAGGCTGGGGTCCTGTCTGTAGGTGGCACGTGTCAGGAACAGGGACGAGGGGCAGGGCAGGGGTTCCAGCATAGGCAACAGTATTTGGTGGCTGGAATTCAGGACTGGCCCCACGGAGCTGCCTCCAGCCAGGCAGAACAAGCATTCAGCTGCTGAGGGTGGGAGCATTGCTGGTTTTCCCAGACACAAGGTGAAGGAGCCCATCTCAGGTCTTCTGGGTGCATCTTAGTTTTGGGATCAAGCATTTTATCAGTGTTGTCCCCTTCCCCACCGTCCCCACGAGAACCAGTCCCCAAGCTCAGCTGGTGCCTCATTCCCTCCACAACGATTGCGTTTGGGTCACTTTTTCCAATCCCTCCCCTCTCCGTCCTGCTGCTCCATTGGCGCTCTTGTCCCCACGGGGCCCCAGCATCGATTTGGTTTGATTAATCCGCGCTGGGCTCCTGAATGCCCTTCGCAGCCGATGTCTCCCACCCGCCTGGCCGAGTGCCTGCGTGCCTGCGTGGGCAATGCCACGGCCCGAGCGCTGCGCCCGCCGTGCCGGACGCTGCCTGGGCGTGTGGGGCTGGCGGCCCCCATGGTGGACACCCGGACCTCGAGGGTCAGCCGCCGCCTGGGGCGCCGGGCAAGCTGCAGGCAGGTAGGAGCAGGGGGGCACCTCCGGGGCACGGGACCCTGCAGTGTCCTGGGGCTCCGGGATGTGGGACAGGGTGCTTGCTGTGGGATGGAGCTACAGGGATGGATCTGCTCTGGGTCACGGCATCAGAAGCCCTTGGAAAACCCTTGAACAAGACAGCTGTCAGGGCAGGAAGGATCAGAGCCTTCTTCCAGATCTGTTGCCAGAGACGTGGAGATGCTCATCACTGTTGCCTTGGGATATGTGGATCCTCCTCTTTCCTCTCTCCTCTCCTTTGCAGCCCAGAATAAACTTCCTTTTTAGCTGGGGGCTTAGTGCCAGGAGAGAGAATTGAGGTGCCCTTCACCCTCCTCTGGCACTGGCACTGGTCCCAGTACCACAGGGACACTGGGGGACACCAGAACAGCAGGGGCAGGAAGGGGATCCAGCTGCCCCCAGCTCCAAATAAGTCCCTTCATGTCGCCAGCCCTCAGCACCCAAAGCAGGGCAGCCTTGCCCCTCCCTTATCCAGTGCCTTGTGTTGTGTCCCCACAGTGGCTTTAGAGCTGGCATTGGTTCTGGAGGGGGAACTGGGCCAGGCCTGGATGCATGGGGAACTCACTGGTGCTGTGGAGGGTCCCCATGAAAGCAGAGAGCTGTGGGGACATATGACATCATGGGAGGGTGCTTGCACCATCTCAGCACTTGAGATGGTGTTTGCACATTCGTGGCCACAAATGAGATGGGAAATGGGCGTTGCCTGAGGCGTTGCTGCAGGTGGCCCAAGCTATCCCTTCTGCTCGGAGGCCAAGTGTGCCAGAAGGACGTCCAGGGGAAGATACTTGCTATGGCTGAGAAAGGCATGATGCAAAACTTGCAGGACACCTAATGTGCTGTCACCCTTGGGTGACACAGCCGTGGGATAGCATCTCCAAGCTGCCTATCCCATAGTCCTGTGCCAGGGGCACTCATACCCCTCTCCTGGCAGGTGCTGTCCCTGGGTGCTGATGTCCTTCCCGAGTACAAGCTGCAGGCGCCGCGCATCCACCGATGGACCATCCTGCACTACAGCCCCTTCAAGGCCGTGTGGGACTGGCTCATCCTGCTGCTGGTCATCTACACGGCCATCTTCACGCCCTACTCGGCCGCCTTCCTGCTCAACGAGGAGCAGGTGGAGGAGAAGCGCTGGGACTGCAGCTACACCTGTGACCCACTCAACATCATCGACCTCATCGTGGACATCATGTTCATCGTGGACATTGTCATCAACTTCCGCACCACCTACGTCAACATCAACGATGAGGTGGTGAGCCACCCCGGCAAGATCGCCATTCATTACTTCAAGGGCTGGTTCCTCATCGACATGGTGGCTGCCATCCCCTTTGACCTGCTCATCTTCCGCTCTGGCTCTGATGAGGTAAGAGCACAGTCTGTCAGCACAAGAGGGGATTCATGAATGGATAAGTGAGAGATGTATGAGAAAGAAAGAAAGGGATGTGGATGGTTTGATGTAAGTGCTGGATGGCTAAATCCGTGGGCAGAGGGGTAGTTGGTCACAGGGTGGAGAATGGTGTCTTTACGGGTTTTTAAGTAGCTGGGACCTGGAATTTCATTTTTTAGGGTCAGTCAGTCCTTACTCTAAGTGTGAAGAGTGGATCCACTCCCCTTGCTGAGGCTGACCCAGCAGAGCAGGCCCCATACTCCAGTGTGGGTGAATTTGGGGGTGCATTGCCAGCCAGACTCAATGTTGGCAGTGGGATAACCCCGTAGTTACTGTACTACCTGGAGAATCCAAATCTGGGGGTGAAAGGCAGCTCTTTTGGGAGCAATGGATGGCAAGGTGAGGACCCATCAGGAAGCACGGGCTTGGCCTTGGCTCTTCTCACTTGCTCACCTCTGATCTCAGAGCTTGTTGCCTTTATGGTCAGCAGAGGGAAACTGCCCTTCCTGTGCTGTGAGTCATCTGACCTAGTTCAGAGGTCACCTCCAGGACAAGGTGATTCACGCTCTAGAAATGCATTTTCATCCTTCAAAGGAAGCACAGCTCAGCTGGGAGCATGCCTCTGGAACATGCCATATTTATCCCTAGCTTGTCCCTGAGGTCTCTCACCTCTCCCCTGCAGACTACCACCCTCATTGGCCTCCTGAAGACGGCGCGGCTGCTGCGCCTGGTGCGGGTGGCGCGGAAGCTGGACCGGTACTCGGAGTACGGCGCGGCCGTGCTCTTCCTGCTCATGTGCACCTTCGCCCTCATCGCCCACTGGCTGGCCTGCATCTGGTACGCCATCGGCAACGTGGAGAGGCCCTACATGGAGCACAAGATCGGCTGGCTGGACAACCTGGGCGACCAGATTGGCAAGCGCTACAACGACAGCGACCTCTCCTCTGGCCCGTCCATCAAGGATAAATACGTCACTGCCCTGTACTTCACCTTCAGCAGCCTCACCAGCGTGGGCTTTGGCAATGTCTCACCCAACACCAACTCCGAGAAGATCTTCTCCATCTGTGTCATGCTCATTGGCTGTGAGTGCCTGCGCGTATCCCGCTGTCCCCATCCCTGCTTTGGAGGTTGGAGCATCTCCCTCTGCCTGTGCCTTTTCTGCACAGACAAATGGATGGGGTGATAGAAATATAGGTTTTCAAGTCCTGGTAGATACGGAGTTTGGGAATCTGCTGGTTCCAGGTCTGATGTAGCTGGACATGCATCTCCCTATCTCCTGCTGAGTCCTGCCCTCTTGTTTCAGCTCTGATGTACGCCAGTATCTTCGGCAACGTCTCAGCCATCATCCAGCGCCTCTACTCAGGCACAGCACGCTACCACACGCAGATGCTGCGGGTCAAGGAGTTCATCCGCTTCCACCAGATCCCCAACCCCCTGCGCCAGCGCCTGGAGGAGTATTTCCAGCATGCCTGGTCCTACACTAATGGCATCGACATGAACGCGGTGAGTACGGGCAGGCAGACCCTGTGTCCTCACAGCACTTTGTCCTGAACAGCACAGCATCCACATCTGGTCCCACCCAAACATTTCCATCCTTTTGATCAGGAGAGAGGCAGGAGATTTGGGAGGCTGGATGACTCTATCCGTACACCTCCTGCATCTCCACCTCCTGCATCCCCCTTTCTCCTTCTCTCCTTTTTCTGCCCATTCCTTTACATCTCCCCGGAGGTTTGCCAGGGTCATGAGCACATTTCTTGGCCGGAGAGCAGGTTTGGTGGGGAGCTCAGAGTCCCTGCTGGCACTGAGCACTTTCAGGCTGGTGTCTGTTGGTGTCACAGGAGTGGAGCAGGTATCGATCCAGCTCCTCTCCACACCACCGGTTGCTAAGCAAAGTGCATCCTGCTCTCGCAGCAGGGAAAGGAGGGCATTTAAATAAACCTCAATCCATTTTAATTAGAGCCCAGAGAGGCAGCTGTTTGTTAGCAAAGGGGGATCAATGGCAGAGCTGTGCTGGAGAGGCACCGTGTCTCCAAGCCTGGCAGGAGGGCTTGGGCTGACGGCGCCGGGGCTCCGCGAGATGAGGATGTGGCTTGGCTGAGGTGTTCTGGACTGGGGACTGGGCTCACAGCCCCAGATTCCATGCACAGACACGGTGGCTCAGCCAGCAGCAAGGCAGAGGAATGAGAAAGGATAAGGCAAGGAGAGACATGAGACCTTGTATTCCTGGTCTCTTGGTCCTCGGCAGGTTATCAGCCCACTCATTCCCAGCTGATGCTCCTTCTTTTCCTTAAGATTTTATCCTGAGCAGCATGAGGACACAGATTTGTATGAATTCAGCATTTCCCTCTAAAGTTGCTGCTGCCACATGAAACAACCAGGCAGCATTTTGGGGGTTTGCTGCTGGGAGAGCTTTGGGCTAAACCTCCCCCAAGGGCTAAACCTCCCCCACGGGAGACACCCTGGACTGGGCATCAGTGTCAATAACAAGAAGCAGTGCCATGGCACCCTACTGAGCACAGGTACTCTTGGCTTAGTACAAACCCAGGTCACAAACCTCCTGTGAGAGCTGAGCTTGCAGCTCAGCCATGCTGCTGCTCACACCAATTCCTGCTGGGTGCTGCAGAGACACAGCATGATCTCATCAATCACCCCACAGCCTGATCAATTCGTCCACCCCCGATTTTCCAGTAGGGAAACACTCCTGCTAGCATGGGAGATCATGATGAAGCCAGGGACAAGTCGTGCTCACCAGCCCCAGCATGGCTGTTCCAGATTTGGCCACCAGCGGGATGTGAGCAAAGAGGACAGCAAGGAGGACCCCAGGGCCATATGCTGCTCTCCAAAAAAAACCCAAACCCAGGTGGTTTTCACCTTGGCACCATGAGTCATTGGTGGCAGCAGCTTTCTCCATATTGTGAGTTTTACCTTGATGTCACCTTCAGATTCAGCTTTTGTTCAACATGAGGTATTTGCACAGGTATATTTAGCTGTCAGTGCACACAACTGTCCCGTGCTGCTGCTTCTTGGCATTAAGGCAGGTTCTGTTTAATTAAGGTTTTTGTGCTCTTTGTGTCAGTTTCTGCTCTCATTCATCCAAGATTAGTGGGTGTAAAGATGAAAAAGGGGATATTCCACCAGTGAGTATAAATAGATTGAACTGGTTACTTTTATATATTGCTTGGGAGTGCTGTTGTGCCCAGCCACAAGCAGTAAAAGCTGGCGACAGGCAGGCAGGGATCCACCAAGGGAAGATCAAAAGATTATCTAAATCACAGAATCACAGAATGATTTGAGGCTGGATGGGACCTCAAAGCTCAAACTGTTCCACTCCCTGTTACGGGCAGGAACATCTTCCACGAGACCAGGTTGCTCCAAGCCCCATCCAGTCTGGCCTTGAATACTTCCAGGGATGGGGAAATATCCCCACCTTTGGCTTTCTGGGCACTTCCAGGGATGGGGAATTGTCCCTGCCTTTAGCTTTCTGGGCACACGGTCTCCCTGTTTGCCCCCATTGTTTCGTGCTGAGTGTCATACAACCTCTCAGTTCTGTCACAGCGCTCCCTCCCAGGGACAGTGGTGTGATGGCATCTCTCCCTGGCTCTCTGCAGGTGCTGAAGGGCTTCCCTGACTGCCTGCAGGCTGACATCTGCCTGCACCTGAACCGCACGCTGCTGCAGAACTGCAAAGCGTTCCGGGGAGCCAGCAAAGGCTGCCTGCGTGCCCTGGCCATGAAGTTCAAGACGACTCATGCTCCACCTGGAGACACCCTGGTGCACTACGGAGATGTCCTCACCACACTCTACTTCATCTCCCGGGGCTCCATTGAGATCCTCCGGGAAGACATTGTGGTGGCCATCTTAGGTGAAAAAGCCTTTCCTCTTGTGAGGGGCGAAGGGTGATGGGCAGTGAGCAGGGGACAAAGGGTGGCAGCCGAGGGTAAAGAATTTCCCATATGTTGGGGAAGGGAAGGTTGTTCCTCAGCGTCTGACAGGTCCCCGCACCAGTGGACAGGGAAAGGAGGGTCCCTGGGAGATGCCAGGGAGAAGCCACAAGGGAGTGAGGAGAGCAGGGCATGGCTTAGCAGTCACCAGCCATTGCTGGTGACCTGCTGTCCTGGCTTGGTGTCACCATCGGTGACGGCTTTCACAGCGTCATCCTCAGCACACACAGTCAGGGCTGGGGTTGCTGGGCATCCCCTTGTTCATGAGCCCCAAAGTAAAGGGTGCTGGACCAGAATATCTGGAGCAGTAGGGGTGCCCACCTCTCCATAATGAGCTGTCTCTTGGCACAGGGAAGAACGACATCTTCGGGGAGCCCATCAGCCTCTACGCCCGCCCAGGGAAGTCCAACGCCGACGTGAGGGCCCTGACCTACTGCGACTTGCACAAGATCCAGCGCGAGGACCTGCTGGAAGTCTTGGACATGTACCCAGCCTTCTCTGACAACTTCTGGAGCAACTTAGAGATCACCTTCAACCTACGAGATGTGAGTGCCAGGGCTGCCCCAGGGAGCAGTGTGATCAATGCTTAAATTTGGCAAGTGGGAGGGCTGAGGCAAGGATGTCAGCAGGTGCAACAGCTACATTTCCCAGGGCATTCTCCAGGGAGTTATGATTCCCCCACAGCAGGACACGTCTACTCTGTTTCTGAGCTCTTTGGAAAAGCTGGCACAACAAGCCATGCCATGGTACCCTGCTCTGCAGCACTTGTAAATTATTCACAGGGCTGCTCCAGTCTGGGCAAATGAGTTGCACAAGTTTTAGGGCTGCTCAAAGAGATGACCAGAAATATTTCCATGCTTCGTTGAATTGGGTACCAGCTCTCTCTGAAAATTCCTTTTTAAATAATCAGGTTTGCAATCCCCGAAAGCTTGAAGCATTTTTGCCAGTGCTGTTTGACTCTTTTATAGTGTGTGACTGACTTTGCCCTTTCCTGACATTTTTTTTCAGAAACCTGAAATATAGAAAAGAAACTCAAATCCCCTCCATGTCCTGTCCCACTCTGGGATGTCCTGCCACTTCTCAGGGTGCTCCTTCCCTCCCCATGGCTCTGACACCCTTACCTCAGTCTCAGAGCAGCAAGGACAGCCTCAGGAATCCCCTGAGCTCTGAAAGCAGTCCAGGAGGCACTGGGTGGGACAGGGCAGTGGTGAAGAGACAGAGGCACCTTCAGAGGACACGGGAAGGGCTGTAGCCCCCATGGCACCCATGGATGGGACACGGCACTGTTTCCCTGGTGACCAGCCCCTCTCCTTCCTCAGGCAGACAGCGTTCCCCGCTCACCCCTCAGCGAGGAGTACGACTGCACCTACCGCCGGGCCCGCCGGCGCAAGCGCTCCCTGTGCCAGCCCAACAAGCCTGGTGAGTCCCACTGCTTGGCACAGCCTGGCCTGCAGACAGGGACAGGCAGATCATTATTAATTACTACCCTGGCACGTGCCCCAAAGCAGAGGCTGCTGGTGCCTCTGTCCCTCCAAACCGTCCTGCAGGCACCCATCCTGCCTTCCCCCCCTCCCCTTGGGATGCCCCAGCCCTACAAGCATCCTGAGGGAAGGGGGGATGTTTTTTTTCATGTGTGGTACTTTCCAAACTGACCTGTTGTGCTCTCCCACAGACCCTGACACGGGCATCTCTGATGCAGAGCAGTATCACACCTACTCTGAGCTCACCAACCCACAGGATCCACTGAGTAAGGACCAGTGGGACGACCTGGGCAGCAGCACATCTCCCTGCTCCCAGGCCAGTGATGATGAGGCCAAGACCAGCAGCCCTGTGAAAGCTGAGCCCTTCCCCACACCCAAAAAGGATGACTTTGCTCTGCCCTCGCTCAGCCTCGTCACCACCGGCGCCGGCAGCACGGAGATCGGCAAGCAGGCGGCGGAGAGCAGCCAGCCCTACACAGGTACCCAGGGCTGCAGGCAGAGCTGGCCAGGGTGCTGAGACATGCTTGGCTTATCTTGGAGCAGGCCCAAGCTGCTCATGTGCATTTGAAAGGAGCCACACTCCAAGGCCAAGGGTCTTCGCTGCCTTTTGTCCCCAGCTGGATCTGCTCTGTCCCTCCTGTGTCACTCCGTGTTTGTCAGGGGGATGGCTCTCCCTGTGTGTGGGTGATGGCTCTCCCTGTGTGGGGGTGATGGCTCTCCCTGTGTGGGGGTGATGGCTCTCCCTGTGTGGGGGTGATGGCTCTCCCTGTGTGGGGGTGATGGCTCTCCCTGTGTGGGGGTGATGGCTCTCCCTGTGTGGGGGTGATGGCTCTCCCTGTGTGGGGGTGATGGCTCTCCCTGTGTGGGGGTGATGGCTCTCCCTGTGTGGGGGTGATGGCTCTCCCTGTGTGGGGGTGATGGCTCTCCCTGTGTGGGGGTGATGGCTCTCCCTGTGTGGGGGTGATGGCTCTCCCTGTGTGGGGGTGATGGCTCTCCCTGTGTGGGGGTGATGGCTCTCCCTGTGTGGGGGTGATGGCTCTCCCTGTGTGGGGGTGATGGCTCTCCCTGTGTGGGGGTGATGGCTCTCCCTGTGTGGGGGTGATGGCTCTCCCTGTGTGGGGGTGATGGCTCTCCCTGTGTGGGGGTGATGGCTCTCCCTGTGTGGGGGTGATGGCTCTCCCTGTGTGGGGGTGATGGCTCTCCCTGTGTGGGGGTGATGGCTCTCCCTGTGTGGGGGTGATGGCTCTCCCTGTGTGGGGGTGATGGCTCTCCCTGTGTGGGGGTGATGGCTCTCCCTGTGTGGGGGTGATGGCTCTCCCTGTGTGGGGGTGATGGCTCTCCCTGTGTGGGGGTGATGGCTCTCCCTGTGTGGGGGTGATGGCTCTCCCTGTGTGGGGGTGATGGCTCTCCCTGTGTGGGGGTGATTGCTCTCCATGTGTGGAGGTGATTGCTGTCCATGTGTGGGGATGATGGTTCTCCATGCATGTCAGTGGTGGCTCCACGTGTATTTTGGTGATGGCTCTCCATGCGTGTCAGGTGACAGAATCTGGAGCACCTCCACACCAGTGGGGCTGGAGGATGCGAGACAGAAATGCTGAGACCTTTCCTCTCCTTCCAGCCACTCCCCTGGATATTCCCAGCATGTTCAGCTTCTGGGAGGATAGGCAGCCGACCCACCCTGCGGAGTCTTTGCAGCACATCTCGCTGGTGCACAGCTCCCAGGACGTGCCCCTGCACAGGGACTGCAGGCCAGGGCAGATCGAGTCCAGGCTGGAGCTCCTGCAGGCTCAGCTCAGCAGGTGGGCAGGGTTGGAGAGGACCTGGGGGACTCTGGGCCATCACCTTCTGCTTTCTAGAGGTGGCTGAAGTGGACTCTGTGTGCAGCAACGCCATGTCCTGATCCCTGGGACACTGCATTCCTGGGGAGGGGGTGGGAGTGCTTTGCAAATGCAGCAGCTTCTCAAAGGGCAAGCCCTGACCCGACTGCAGCCCAGCCCCTCATCTGGTGCTGTGCCACCACCCTCAGCATCTGTCACCATCCCCAGGATCTCCCACAGTGCCATCTGAGATCTGTCACATTGCCCTGGCTTCCAAACTCAACGCAACTGCAGATATTAAACCATCCACAGACATGATTGGAGCCCTGTGCAGCTCCCCTCTTCCTGCTGCAAAGACCTACAAGCATTCTCTTGCTCAAGCAAATGAGCCTCATGACCATCATTGCCCTCTAAATAAGAAAAAAAAAAAAAGATTTTTCAAACTGACAGAGTAGGTTTAGATTGGATACAAGGAAAAAAAATCCTTCCCTGTGAGGGTGGTGAGCCCTGGCAGCTGCGGCTGCCCCATCCCTGAAGTGTTCCAGACCAGGCTGGACAGGGCTTGCAGGAACCTGCTCTAATAGAAGGTGTCCTTGCCCATGGCTGGGGATGGAACTGCATGGGCTTTAGGATCCCTTTCAACCCCGACTATTCTGTGATTTTTGAAGAAGGAAGAGCCCACACTGGACGTGAGGTTTAAGATCCCCAGGCATCACCCACCTGAGGGGCTGACACTGTGGGCTCTGCTGCCCTTGTTGAGCTCATTTCATCACACTCTTGTGTTCAGGTGTCTCTCCAGGGCACCATCCTAGCACTGGGCACAGATCTGCCCACTCTGTAAGTGGTGCTGTGACTGTGTCCTGCAAGTGGGGCTGTGCCCACTCCTGCCAGAGCTGCTCACTTCAGACAGGGACAAGGCAGAAGGAAGACACTTCTACTTTTCTGTTCCCTTCGTTCCTGACTTAAAAGTGGTTGGCACTAACCTGCCTTGCTCCCATCTGTCAGCACAGGCAGCTGGCCTGGAGAATTGATCCAGATTAAAACTAACCATTGCAATTTTTTCCCCCCTCCAGGGTAATTTTAGCTTTTTTCAAATCACCACTCCAGATCCCAGTTTGGCTCCACATAAAATTGGGCAGAGGATGATTGAGTGTGGCAGGAGAGAGATGGCAGGATTGATCTCTCTCTGGCAGTACTGGTTTGAAGCTCTCTAAAAACCTCAACAAGCAGCAGGCAAAGCATCACTGCCCTGGGGCAGCGGGATCGGCACCTCCTCCCAGTGCCTCCCCTGCCCAGGTGCGGGATGCAGAAGGGTTCTCTGCGCTAACGCCGGGCTGCTCTGTCCCCAGGCTGGAGTCCAGGATGTCGTCAGACATTAATATAATCCTGCAGCTCCTGCAGCGCCAGCTGTCCCAAGTGCCACCCGCGTACAGCCCCATCTCGCCGACGTCCCACAGCCTGGCCATGTACGGCATCGCCCCGCGGAGCCTGGAGCCGCTCGCCCCCTGTGCGCCTCCGGAGGAGCAGGAGCTGCCGGCCCAGGAGCAGGTGAGCTCATCCCTCCTGCCCCAGTCCTGAGTTCTCTCCAGGCAAAGCACAGCCAAACACTCATGGGTCCCAGCAAAGCCGTGGGGTCTTGATTTGGGAGCACATCTGCCCAGTGCATTGCTGGTTTTGGGGTACAGCTGCCATCCCCAACAATGCCAGGTTGCCCCATCAGTAGGGAAGGAAATGGGTTCCTCTGCTCTGAGGCTTTCTCAAATGAAAAATAACATTTTGGGGCTTGGAGCCTGATGGGGAGAGAGCATGGCTACTGCGTTTTGCTTTTACCATAACCCATACGATTCCTCATTTCCCACCAGAGCCCAAGCTACACGGAGGTAGTAAAGTTCCACTTGAAATCCAGGGACTCCTTGTCAAGTGGGATGCAGCTGTCTGTGTCATCCGACCAAACCATGACCGTCCACTCCGAGCAGGAGCACCACTCCCCACCTCTCCCCAGCCCAGAGCCTCCCCACCAAAGGGCATCAAACACCCAGGGACTCTTGCGGGGCTCTCGCTTCCCTTCCCTCCCCGAGCACTTGGAGGCCTCTTCGGAGCACCAGGACATTCAGAGACACCTCTCCGACCCCGTGCTTCCTGGAAGTTAGAGACGTGGGGGCTGTGGGGCGAGTCAAGAGGAACCTCAACTGCAAACCCGGTCAGTTGATGTTGATTTTGACTGCAAGGGTAAGACATTGGACAATGCCATTGGCTCAGGGGTATAATTTGTAGCTATCTTCTGCCACCGTGACAGGAAGTATAGAGTGGATGGCTTCCAAGGTCAACGTTTTCCAGCGGTTCCCATAGAGTAGATTTCATTTGCACACTAGATTAAACCTGGAACAGTTCTTACAGCCACCATCGAGCTGGTTAGGCCACGTGGGTCCCACCACCTCCTCCTTGCCAAGGCTTCCTCCTGAGAAGGGCACAAGCCAAGCGAGCCACCATGACCACAGGAGAGCAAATCCACGGCTCTGGGCTGCGAGGCCGCTGTGCTGGGAACCTCTGGAGCAGGGACCACTGTGTTGGTACAAGGCTCAGCCCAGCAGAGCTCGCAGGTGTCACAGAAAGGGTGGTCACCTGAGGAAGAGAGATCTCCATGGCACAGTCCAGGGGAAATTGCAGGTGGCAAGCCCAGAACAAGGACAGAAACTTGTCCTACTTGGTTGTCACTGAGAAGGGAAGGGCCACCAGCCCCTGCCACCTCAGCCTGCTTCAGCACGAATCCCAGGGCACTGACCCCTTCAAGGCTGATGACAGCTTGCAAACCCCAACACGCATCCCACAACTCCCCAGGTAAATCCAACTCGTCACTGGCCTGGGCATAAAGCACAAAATTCAAAAGCACAATCCCAGAAAGCTGAGAAGTCCCAGACACCCCATCTCCAGTCCTCCCTCCCAGCTTCTCTCTTTTGATAAAGGTTCAATAGGTGCTTCCTCCTGCCCACGCCTTCTCCTGGCAGACTCCGCAGCGTTCCCGTAGGAGAAGCCCACGTAGCACTGCCGCCTCGCCGCTCGGGTAGATGCTGTGATCGTCCTAGGCCGCCAGCTCAAGTGACTTGTCGAGCTCCCTTTGAGAGTAGTCAAACTGTGAGCATCTCTTTCTCTGGAGTTTTAGTGTACACTTTGCTAATAAAGATGTTTTTGGCACCTAATGTGAATTACAGCTGTGTTCGTTGGGAGCATCCATGAGTGCATCTTCACTCCAAAAAGGCTGTGGTCAAACTCCGGTTGCTTCATCGGCGCTGTCAGTGCGGGGCTGACAGAGCCCATGTGCAGTCAGGTCAAGGGTGGAGCCTTCGGGGGCTTTGCCGAGCAATGCCCTTCCGAAAGGATGCACTTCAGGCTCTGCAGTAATTTGGAAAAGCTTTTCTTCAAGCCCAGGCAGCTGCGTATGAGAAATTATCTCAAAAACACAACCCGGGCAGAGCTCAGACCAAGCGTCCTTGGACTGAGTCCTGCTCCAAGGACCTCAAGGAGCACAGGGCAGCCCAAGGCGCAGGGCGGACACGGGCGCTCCGAGGGGCTGGAGCCGCGATCCAGCACCGACCCCCGACGGCCCCGCGCCCCCACCAGCGGATCCAGGCGGCGGCTCGAGCGGGATGGGACACGGCAGGGAGCTCCCTAGGGAGCCAGCTGCACCCCTTCCCCCAGTAAGGCACTGGCCAGTGCTGCTTCCAACAATAAGCATCATAATTAACCTCCTCTTAATTAGAGACAAACCCGGCCCGAGGCGGGACTCGAACTTGCGGTCCTCTCGTATGCCTGGAGTGGCCCCACCCGCCTCGGGCTGGCGTGACTGACATCCCTTCCACCCAATCGATCACCGAGAAGNCTTAATTAGAGACAAACCCGGCCCCAGGCGCCACACGGCCGAGGCGGGACTCGAACTTGCGATCCTCTCGTATGCCTGGAGTGGCCCCACCCGCCTCGGGCTGGCGTGACTGACATCCCTTCCACCCAATCGATCACCGAGAAGGACTCCCGATCCCGCCTCCAGCCACTGCGACCCCGGGGAGCCAATAGGATGCCGACAAGGGACGCGCCCGCCCTCCTAGGCGGGGCCAAGCGCAGCCCTGGGCTTCCCCAGCCAGAGCGCGAGCGTCCGTTTGGAGTGAAGGGCAAACGGACCAATAGAGAAGCGAGGCGGGCCGAGCGCCCAGGCACATTACCCAATGGGCAGCCGGCGCTCTAAATGACAGCCGAGGCACCCAACCCGCGCGCAGTGGGCGGGGCTCCCCGCGTGGCTTCCGTTCCCGTTGTGTGAGAGGCCGAGTCCCCAACGGTCTCAGCGCCGCCGCCGCCGCCGGGTCTGGGCCNCCAGAGCGCGAGCGTCCGTTTGGAGTGAAGGGCAAACGGACCAATAGAGAAGCGAGGCGGGCCGAGCGCCCAGGCACATTACCCAATGGGCAGCCGGCGCTCTAAATGACAGCCGAGGCACCCAACCCGCGCGCAGTGGGCGGGGCTCCCCGCGTGGCTTCCGTTCCCGTTGTGTGAGAGGCCGAGTCCCCAACGGTCTCAGCGCCGCCGCCGCCGCCGGGTCTGGGCCGGGACCGGGGGCCGCGCCGGGGCCTCCCCGTTCCCGCCGCCGCCCCCGGGGCCGCGCCGCGGC
>VZTB01009534.1:275643-294777 GCA_013397245.1 Thryothorus ludovicianus | reverse complement strand
CCGCCCCGCGCCGTCCGGCCCGCGCCGAGCCCCCCCCCGGCCCGCCGCGCCTCCCCGCTCGCTCCAGCCGGACCCCCGCAGGCTCCCTGGGACAGGCCCGCGGCCCCCCGGCCCAGCCATGTCGCTGCACGGGAAGCGGAAGGAGATCTACAAATATGAGGCGCCCTGGACCGTGTACGCCATGAACTGGAGCGTCCGGCCCGACAAGCGGTTCCGCCTGGCGCTGGGGAGCTTCGTGGAGGAGTACAACAACAAGGTGGGCAGCGGCGGGCACCGGGGCGGCCCGAGCAGGGCTGGCCCGCCTCATGCCGGGCTGGGCCAAGGCCGGGCCGCTCTCCTTCCAGCGAGCCCGGCCTGAGGGGACTCTGCGGGGGCAAGAGCCCCGGGTGCTGCTGGTTTTGGGATAACGCTGCTGGAGGGCTTCTCGTGACCCCTGAGCTTCGGGAATAACGATTGTGTTGACTTCAGTCATATAAGCACCACGTGCTGTGGGTTCTCTGTGGTGTAAAGAGCTGGAAATTAAAGGCATGAGTATGAGATGAGTGTGGATGCTGCTGCTGTAGAGGTAAAATAAGATCCCTTGGCTTGGGCATATCTGGCTTTTTTGGTCAATACAGAGGAAAGCTCGGGACCAGAGCTGAAGTTTGTATATCTATATGCATGTAGATAGAAATAGAAGAGGGATGAGGAGATGGATGAAGTTACACAGCATCCTGAAATTTCTGTGAAACTGAAGGTTTGCCACTAGGGCTTGGTTTATAGCATGTAGCTTTGTAGCCTTGTCAAGGTATTTAACGGAGATTTTGGAAAATACTGTCAGAAAGTTGGTGTTGGGGATAGGGCTCTGTGCAAGGGTGTGGTGACAAGGAGTGGCAGGGATGACATCTCTTAGAAGTGGTTAGACCACTGCCCTTGCAGCAGTCCTGGACATGGGCTGTGCTGAGCATCATGAGCCTCTGTGAGAGTTGTCTCCTTTTCCTGGAGAGTGTTGTGCTTCTGGGAATGCTGCTGGGGACAGGCAAGGCCTGAGCTTAAAACTTCCAGTTAGTTTGAAGTTTGTTTAACTTGGAAACGTTTTTTGTAGTCTGTACTCTGAGAAGGTAAAATGGCAAATCTGCTAACAGTTGATGTTTAGATGTTGGTTAATAAGGGGCTGTACGTTTATGTTGCATACCTCTTTAATTTTGGAGCATTTCCTGGGGTTGCTCTCTGTTACAGTGTGGACAGATCTGCTTCTCAGCTCAAGCTTCCAGTGTAAAGCCACTGAGTGAACTTCTCTCTTCCATGCTTTACACTCACAGTTCTTGCAGATAGAAATTGTGTAGGACTATGTCAATTATCAGTTTCTGTAAATATTACCTGGGGCTTTTATTGATCTATGAGCTCCAGGAATAATGATTCTGTTCACTTCAGTCCATGTAAGCACCACGTACTGTGGGGTCTATGTGGTGTAAAGAGCTGCAAACTAATTGTGTGAGGATGAGAAAAGTCCATCACAGTCTGCAAGGTTATAGCTGCTGCTATAGAAATAAAGATGATGTATGATTAAAAATTACACCTGTATAATCAACGCAGTGAAACGTAACCTTCCTTTTCTGTGTCTCTGATATTTCAGAGTGATTTTTTTCTGGTTTTGTTTTCTTGTTCGGTGCTTTTTGTAGGAAGACAGTTAACAGAGAGCTGTCTTGGCTAATTGCAAGTGTTGTTATTGCTCAGAGTATTGATGTTGTCTCCTTTACTTTGGGGACCAGAATACTCTTGGGAGTGGTGTTTCATCTGCACTTTTTTAATGGGGCCTTACTGTGACTCTCTCAGCTGTGCTGAGCCCTTTAGAGGCTGGTGAAATATTCAGGGAATAGTTTCATGCTCCAGACTGGAAACTCTTGGACAGGTACTGTAGTCTGTGGTACCTGCACACTTGTTGTAGACTCTTCCAGCTCCTGTTCCTGTACACGGTATAACCAAAGAAACAAGGGGAAAAAATATGCTGAAATTAGTTGTGGAGATTTCCTATCTTGACGCGTTGGAGAAACAAATAAATGTTTAGCATTCCTAGCTACTGTCACAAAACTAGTTGAGAGTGAACATACTGATCCTCGTTTTCTCACTGGAAAGACTGACAGGGATCTGTAGAAGGGTTCAAATTGTGTCCAGACTGACAGGTACTTCCCCGTGGGGTCAGTCTTGTCTGATCTGGACCCCAGGCACTCCTTAGTGCCTTCTTGCCTCGCTTGCAGAAGGGAGAGACAGGGCTCTGATAGAATCAGCATCCCAGAAATAATAATTCCATGGTCCATCATCTTGTGTTCAGCCTGTACAAGAGGAGGAGTAGAGGGCTTCTGTGTGTGATCGAGTCCAAAGAGAAGAGTCACAGCTCTGAATATGCAGAGCTTGGACAGACTAGAGCTTCTCAAGCATTACTCCTGCTTGGTATCCTGGTGGAGCAGTCCTCCTCCTCGGAGTTACTGCCACCTGCTCCAGCCCTGAGGGCTGTGCAGCACCTGAGCTGCAGCACTTGCAGGAGCTCTGGTGATGAGAATACAATTTCTGTTCTCTAACCCAGCCTGCACCTAAACATGTCAAAGATCAGAGATACTGGATTGCTGAATTGCTTCATCTTAAGGTGTGAGGAGGGGTTAAATGTGAATATGCAGTGCAGGAATAGGGGAAAGGGGATCCTTTGCTGTTTTGAGATTTGCTTCTGGTGACGAGGATGTTGATTGCTTTGTGTAGGATTAATACACTCATGTTGAGTGGAAAACAGCATAAGCAAAGGAGAAATGATTAGAGGTCATTTGTCTTCTGATCCTAACCTTGCCACAAGATTTTCTATCACCAAGGACAGTTTGATTCATTTGTAAAATCTGCTTATTATTTCTGATCCCTAAAGGAGTTAGAAAGCTATTTGTCAATCAGTTCAGAAGTCTGGGAGATTTTTGACTGATTTATACTAGAGTGTGAAGGATAATAAGTAGTTGTAATAAAGAGAGGGCAAGACAGGATGTATTTCAGTTTTTGGAAGCATACTTGGCTGCATGTTTTGGTGTTATGGGGTGGAAGGGATGGGGCTTCTCTTTGTGTGGGAGCAAGGTTTGTGTTTAAGACAATCTCTAAAGGAGCTCATAAAACTGCAAATCAATTCGGTTTTAAGATCCACTGAAGTGTTTGTTGGTTTTCTGTTATGGGGGAAAAATATGATAGAGTTCCTATCCAGTTGAAATGTGTAGTTTATCAGACAAATTGCTTATCCCAGGATAAGCATAAATTCAGAATTTTTCAGATAAACATCTTAGAAAAAGTCCATTAAGCTACTATTCCCAGGAGACAACTGCTGTGTGGAAAGTACTAGGAAATTCCTACTGTGAGCAGCTTACAAACTAATTATAGTGAGTCGTCCCCATAGTGTTTGTGTTTGAGCAGCATTTCACACAGTGGGACTTTCATCCTGTTTGGTCCTGTAGTCACTGCAGGTTAAACAAGTCCTCCCAGCACCTTTTGTTCTCTGCACACTTTCTGACATGTCAATATTTTTGCAATAACATCATGTCTGGGACTTCAAGCATTACTTCAGGTGTTGTCATGACCAGGCCATGTGGAGATAGTTTCTTGTTTGCTCTGTTTTGCATCATTCTCACAATGAGGCAAGTTTAACCCTTCTCTCTGACACATCACTGTGCAAAAATTCTAATTTGGAACTCAGTTACCTAGAATCCTTCAGCAGACCTGCTTTCTTGGTCTGTTCACACAAAACATTTGAATAATTATGTAGCCATTTTAGCTCCCCAATATGTATTTTTTTAAAGTTTGAATTCTGTTTTACTTCCTTCCCCTCTGATGCAATTAATTTATGAGATTTTTATGCACTTGTGACAGAACAGTTTGGGTCATGTGGTACTGAAAGCTTGCCAGCTACCTGACATGATCCATCACAGTCTGCAAGGTTATGGCCAAGAATTCCATAATGTGCACTTCAGTTGTGCAAACTACAGCTTGTTTTGCTCTCTGAAGATGACATTGTCAGCATCAGTTCAGTTAAGGATGAATTAGAATGTTTGTACTGTTTAAGTCTGTGATTTAAACTGGGCTTTGCAATGTGGAAAAGAGAAGGGTGGTCTTTAATCCTTTAGGATTGGATTTCCATTCATTTGGGATAATCTCTTCAAATCAAAGCACTGTGGTGATTATGGATACTTCTCTTTTACTTTTATGCCCCAGCAGTGCTTTAACGATTTCTCATTTCATTGACATGATGATCCTTTTATGTTGTCCTTGAGGTGACAGGAAATGTCCTGAAACACACTCAGTCTTAATGCTGTCATTAGAAATTAGTGTGTGATAAAATGCTTTCTTTTAAATATGGTTTCTCACAGGTGCAGCTTGTTGGTTTGGATGAAGAGAGCTCAGAATTCATTTGCAGGAACACCTTTGATCACCCCTACCCCACCACAAAGCTGATGTGGATCCCAGACACCAAGGGAGTCTACCCAGACCTGTTGGCCACCAGTGGTGACTACCTGCGAGTGTGGAGAGTGAGTAAAACCCTCCTGAAGAAAAGATGAACCGTGATGTGAATCGTGTTGTAGCTTGATCTCTTTTTTACTCGAGACAAGATTTTCTTCACTGCAGTAATGTGACTTTATGAAGTCTGTAAGAGAAGCAGAATTATCATGGCAATTGCTGTTTTAATCAGCTTATTGAAAATGGAGTTGGTGGCTGTGTTTTGCAGAGCTTTATGGTGTAAAGCTGGGAGGAAAGAAACCTGGGATTAACTCCTAATGTTTGTGCCAGTGGAACAAGTCAGGTGATGTTTTTTAAGTCAGATGTTTCATTTTCTCTTAGGTGGGTGAAACTGAGACCCGGCTGGAGTGTTTGCTGAACAACAACAAGAACTCAGATTTCTGTGCTCCACTGACATCATTTGACTGGAATGAAGTGGATCCTTACCTGTTAGGTGAGACTGACAAAATGTTATGGTTTTGGCACACTTCTGAATTTAGTCTGATGAAGTCTAGGCTGCAGCTGCTGCTGTATCACTGCATGTCCACTGGTTAATCTGATAATTAACCACAGGCTGCTGAATTGTAGAAACTGCTATTGTTCTACATTAAAAAAATAGAAACAGTCCTCTCATGGAGACTTTTTTTCGTTGAAAGGTGCCCTGTCCAGTGCACAATGGGTCACTCAGGTTGGACTCAGGGACATTTGAGGATGGAGAGCCTTGGCCTTCATGGCTGGTGAGCGGTTGTTGCAGTGCTGAGTAAGGATGGGCATCAGCTCTGTGACTTATTTCAGTGTTTTGGAGTGGATATAGAATTAGGGCACTGAGCTGTGTTTTGTGAAGCCATTTCAGCAGCAGGAGGAGAGCCAAGAGTCCTTAACTCAGTTGGAGGAGGGGGCTGAACACTTAAGGTTTAATTATAGCCTACGGGACAAATTGTGAATCCAGGGTGACTGATGCAAAGGTTTGTTTCCCAGAAGAGAACAGCCATTTATGTCAGGGGGATTTGTCCAGAGATTAACAGTGATAATATGTCATAGCAATTATTTACTACATGATTTATTTTTTGTGTGTTACAAGTCTCATCTCTTAAGAGCTTTACTGCTAACCCCATCTTCAGCCCACAGCAGCAATCAATTAATAATAACATGCCATCAAAACACTGATTGAATTTGGGGTTTGGCATGCACAAGAGACGCACAGGATGGGAAAGCTGATCTCAGAGTTACATCAGGCTTCTGAATAGATTGAAGCAGACACGAGCTATTTACACTTTATTCCTGTGTGGAAGGCTGCAGCTAAAAGGTTTGGGTCATTTAAATGCATGGAAGAGTGCTGGCTGTTTGACATTCTTGATTTTGGTTCTATGCTGTTCTCCTGGCTATTTTGATCTGTAGGTGTTGGGGGATGTTACATTAACCCAGGAAGTGATTAAATCATTTGTGACAATATTCGTTTTGCTAATAGAAGTGGTTTTGTTTCAGGTACCTCTAGTATTGACACAACCTGCACTATTTGGGGTCTGGAGACAGGACAGGTTCTGGGAAGAGTAAATTTGGTGTCTGGCCACGTGAAGACCCAGCTTATTGCGCATGACAAAGAGGTGATGGGGGGTTTTGATTGTTTACATTGCATCTTTTTAAAGCAGTAGAAAAGGAACAGAACTTTTCCATTTCCCCTCTTTTTTTTCTTGAACAATTTAATGATTCAAAAAGATCATTTATGTAAGTTTGTATACAGTTTTTCTGAGATTGTATCATTTTGAGTACCTAAATACTGTTGGCTATCGAAAGAATTCTTTTTACTCATCATAGACTCTTGACTTAAGAACATGCTTGTTTTAACAGATTGTGCTCCAGAACACTGTAGAAAAATGAGGTAAAACATCAAATTAGCCTTGAAATCAACTTCATATCAGATGCAATAAACAGCTTGCCAAATTCTTTCATTTTAACATTTTACGTTTCAACAACCGCCGTAAGAAACGGCGAGTCCAGGGAACGGCTCCGTTTTGCTTTCAGTGGGGGACACCGTAGCTACACAAGCATGAATCTGCTCCTTCTGGCGGGTGTCACAAGCCAGCAGGGGAGCCCTGCAGGGGCCGTGTCCCTGCCCTGCTCACGGGGGCTGTGCCCTGCAGGTGTACGACATCGCCTTCAGCCGCGCGGGCGGCGGCCGCGACATGTTCGCCTCGGTGGGCGCCGACGGCTCGGTGCGCATGTTCGACCTGCGGCACCTGGAGCACAGCACCATCATCTACGAGGACCCCCAGCACCACCCGCTGCTGCGCCTCTGCTGGAACAAGCAGGACCCCAACTACCTGGCCACCATGGCCATGGACGGCATGGAGGTGAGGCAGCAGCTCCTCTCCCCAAGGGGTTAGCGCTGACGGGAGGGGGCTTGGTACTGATTTAGGGTATTTAGGGTGAGGGGCAGTGCCAGTACCCCAAGTATGATTAAGGACCGGTTCTTAGCACACTAAGGAGTTGAAGAAGTGACTTTGGTATTATAAACTTGAGATTTATGGCTTGTATATGTTTCAGCTGAGTTTTAAGAGGAGTCTGTGAGCAGCTGGGCAATAATTTTCACATAAAATCTTAACTGCAGGTGTTTGAGTCACCTTGTTCTTTCCCAGTCCAGTCTTAGTTTAACTGTTACCAAGCCCCCTGTGAGGTCTGACTTCTTTTAAGACACGACACACTGACCAGCTGGAGGCTGTTCTTTAGGAACAGGGCCTGCTTGCCAACCACATTCTTTAGAAGAGTGTTGTGTTTATAGCCTTAGCTCAAAATATTTTTTATTTTGAATATTTTTTAAAAATGCAATTTATTAATGTAGCTTGGTTTTGTTTCTGAAGGTTGTGATTCTAGATGTCAGAGTTCCCTGCACCCCTGTTGCCAGGTTAAACAACCACAGAGCATGTGTAAATGGAATTGCCTGGGCACCTCACTCTTCCTGCCACATCTGTACTGCAGGTAAATGTGACCTACAGGGGAATCTCGGAGTCTTTCACTGCATTTGCAAAATCCTCTTCATCCTAAAGTTTATGCCGTTCTCTGCCTGCCTTTTGCTAGAGAATACTTGCAATTTAGTGACTTTCCTAAAATGTTACAGAAATAGACACCTACTAAGAGTTTATTGTGTGGGAGTGGTGAGCCCAGTACCCAAACTGTGCATTGGCTCTGGCTAAGCTCCTGTTATTTTAATGCTCCTTAGCTTTTTTGCAGTCCAGTTCTTAAATGTTTTCTACTGTTGTGAGTTCCACTGGTCATTTGTTTATCAACTCTGTCTTGGGAAATGTATAACAATCCATGTTTATTTTGTTGGAGCACAATTGTGTTGTTGTATCTGGCTTGAATATAGATCAGGACTGGAACAGCCTTATCTTACCTGGCTCCTTAGGCCATAGGCCTGCAGTAGGCACACTCTGATTGTACCTGCATTTCTTGTCTGTGTGCAGCTGATGATCACCAGGCTCTCATCTGGGACATCCAGCAGATGCCTCGTGCCATTGAGGACCCCATCCTGGCCTACACAGCCGAGGGAGAGATCAACAATGTACAGTGGGCATCCACCCAGCCAGACTGGATAGCCATTTGCTACAACAACTGCCTGGAGATCCTCAGAGTCTAACTTTGCTGCTTCTGCACAGTGAGGCAGGGCTGTGTCATTCCCCCTCCCCTCTAAAGTAAGAACACCACCAGTCAAGTGGCCAGTATCTGTTGTTGCTTTGCATCTACTGTTACGAGAAACTGTTACGAGAATCGATGGCAGGGGTCTCCTGTCTCTCAAGACTCTAAAATGCAGAGACATGCTGAGCCTCTTGGACCTTCTGGGTTCTGGTTTTCTTGTGAAATTCTTTTTCCCTCAGTAAAAGTTCTGTATATTTGTTTGTTGACTGTATTAATAAGCTTGCAGGCTTTTAAGTTGCTGCATATGTCCATGTGTTTGTCAGCCTGCTGAGGCAGCACATCCACCAGTTTAATAGATGCAGGTGCAAAACAAGGTGGGGGGGAAAAGACAATGATGTTAACAGCCACCTTGGCAGGAATCTTTATCATTCCTGTTGTTGCTGCCTCTAAACTGTTTAAACGTTTGTATGTTTTTTATATATTGGGCTAACTTTCTATTGAGTAAGGTTTTTCTCCCTAATTCTTACTTTTGATATGTGATCCACTTCCCTATGTCCAAAGCAGGACCTGTTTATGGATACAAACCACAGTAACACTGCAGGCTCCCTGGCAGTAAAGGCCTGCCAGAATTAACTGTTGCCTTGGCTCCCTGTATCTGGTGACCTGGGCAGAATTTTCTGGTGCTGTGAAGTACAAGTACTTGTTGCACAATTTCTTTACATTTTTCTGATGCTCAAGGCAGTTGTTACTATGGTAGGTCTCATTTTTAAATTCTGAGTTTGTGTGTATCCTGCAGGCGTGTTAGCAAACAGCAGTGATAGGCTGAGAGAGAGGATCCGTGCGTGGCATGAGCTCCCAGGAGGTAAACAGCTCCTGAAAAAATGTATTTGTAATGGACTTGGGATTGACACTTCCAATGAAATTATTTCCCCTTGGAAGACTTACCTTATCTAAATCAAAATAAAATGGTTTCACACTTTGTAGCTTGCTTGATTGGCAGATAATGTGAGCAAGATTTTGTGGTTAGGCTGTACTTTGGAGATTGTGTTTGGCCTGTGTTCCTGAGAGGTCTTGAAGGGAGTGGAAATCAAGTGTTTTGTGAAGTATTTGCTTTGTACTGCCAGGTCTTGTTGAGTGAACAAGACAAGTCAGAAAGGCTGGTCTGCTATCCAAAAGAAAGCTGTTTTTTTGAAAGACATTGCTCCCTAATGTGATGCACAAAGGTGGATTTAGAAGGAAAGAAACTGTGCCATTGAGGCCAAGGTTTGGTATTTGTCATCCTCCTGACTTTAGGGGAGGTTCCAGAGGGCTTCTGTTTGGAGTAGTGGATCATTCTACAATAATGCTGAGAGCTGAGTGGATTAGGCAAGATAAAAATCTTTGCTGAAGCCTTACTGTAACACAGGTCCTGTGCTGAAGGCTCTGCAGTGCTCTCCAATGAAGACATGACAGCCAGAGCTGCTCTGGCAGGGTGTGCAGCCCAGGTTCCATGTAAGTGTCAGAAACCATCAAAATTCTTTCCATCTAATGAGTGTTCACCTGCAACTGGAGGCAGATTATAAATAATAGGACATTGGCAGACTTGCATCTTGTCAGTTTGTGCAGGAAAGGCAAGTTGGGAAAGCAATTGCTGTGGAACAGTGAAGCTGACACTGAGAACACTGTCAAATACAGAACAGAATCTGCAAAGTTTTGTCGTTCCAGACGTAGAGAAATACTCTTCTGCAGGCTGCTTCTCACCATGGAGATCAGAAAAGCATTGCCTCAGGAATTTGATAGGAATTCATTAGGGACAGCTGTGTTCCATCACTGCTTTTGATAGCAGAGAACCAAGAGACCTAGAGAATACTTGCAAATGTTTTGTGAATGACACTGCGTGTTCAGTTGTGGGATTTGACTTGAAGGTCAATTTTTCTTATTAGCAGCTGTACTGAGAGTAGTGTGTTCCACAGGCTTGAGGTAGATGTCAGAGCAGTGTTAGCCAAACAATTAGTTATCACTTTTTACAATAGCACTTGGTCTGAAACTGGAAAAAACCTATGTAGAACAACGTGAAAATTGGGGTTTCCTTAGCAGGAGCAGCTAATGGCATTCACAGCTTTAGCAGTCATCTGAAATACATCACAGGCTTGTCATGCTCTGTTTAATTACAAATGGCACTGTTACTGAGAGGGAACTACCTGCAATGTCAGTGCTTTCCATGTGCCCTTTCTGCTTCAAAGTTTATCCCTGTACAGATGGCATGAGTCGAAGATGAATGCTAACATGATGGGAGGAGGTCTTGTATAAAGGGACTTGTACTCTGAATAGCCAGGTAGATTCTGCTTCTGTTGGAAAAAAATCCTGTTGGGGACCTGAAGAGGATCCAGTGTCAGTTCTTCCAGCCATGAAACTGATGGAAGTCTATTTGTGGGATTGTGTGCTTATTCCAAATGCATCAAAGGCAAGTTAAGGAATCTTGGAGGCTCCAGTGGATTCTAAATAAAGCCTATATCCTGTTTTTTTAGCCAGTTGGGATACCTTCTGGATCTACAGCATATTGCTTAGGGCATAATCCATTGTCATTTATCACATGAAATTACATTTTAAATCACTAGAGACTGTTTTGGCACAGGGAAATGATACTTAAAATAACTTCAAAGATGTCACTTGGAAGGTTAATGAGTGAAAAGACATGAAAATCCTCATGGGTGAGATGTTCTGTAGTGCAAATGGCACTTCTCTATAGACAAGGAAGGGAAAGACTTTGGTGCCCTTTTCCCAGCAGCTGCAAACACAGTGACAGTGACAGGGAGGGAAATGCTCCTCTTGGTGTTCATCTGCAAGGTAAAACAAACCCTGACACTTGTCACTGGAGCCTGTGAATTGAAATACACAGTTTATCACATTTCCCCTGCTTGACATTCAATTTTATTTGGTGTAAAGCCCCCATAAGCATTATTTTTTCCCCAAAGTTCATGAAAAGAAATACTTTGATAATTCAATTTCCATTGTTTGGTGCTTACTGCACAAGCAGAGGACGCAAAACAGCTGCTTGCAAATACCTCATGTTTTTTGAGTAGAAAGTAACATTAAGGAAGGAGCAAACACAGGTGAGGTGAGCAAAGCAGAAAAGCACGTGCTGTTGTTGGTATAGGGCAGCCTGGTTCCAGGACAGAAATACTTCTGAGTTAGGTAGTTCTGTAACATTTCTCCAGTTGATGAATTCAAGAGACTAAACTATTGTTTGGTTGTTCTGTTCTGTTTAAACCAAGCTTTCCACAGATTATGTGGGCAACTTGCTGACTCTCAGCCAGGAGATGTTGATGATGTAGAACTTGTTAGTGAGGTGAAAACCTGCAGTTAACAAGTTAAATGTTGAATTTGTGTGTAGCGTGCCAACTCAGTGAATTGTCTGAATGAGAGGGGCTATGGTAGCTTGCATCTATGGGAGTTGTATTTGTGTGTGCCGGGATTTAAAAGGCAAGGATTCGAGTGCTTTGACAATCTATTTAGAAAGAAAACACAGTGGTTTCAAATAATATGAAAGGAGACTGCTAAAACAGGTTGTTTCTTATGGAACCTTGAGATGTATTTAACAGGGGAGGCAATGCCTCTCATAAGTCAAAGTTAATGATCCCTTCAAAACATAGCAGTAATTACTCTACTGAATGTTCTGGATAATAGTAAAAAGCTCTATTTTTTGCCTCATGGTGCAATGAGAAGCTGCCTCAGTCTCCAATGTAGATCATAGCCTGCCAGAGACCAGGTGAGGGGAGGGGTCTGATGTACAGAATCCACAGATGTTCTCATGCTTGTTGTCAATGGAAATGAGGAGTTGAGTGTGTCAGTTTTGTTCTCTTGCAGATGGCACTTTAACAAGTATATTTTTGGTAAGATTAGGAGGAGAGTCATCTTTTCCTCAGCCCTTGTAGGGTAGGCATTTGTCCGTGTTGTGTAGAAAATGTTAAAATAATGACTGTCAGCAAAATCCTAAACTGGGGACATAGTGGACCCTCACTTGATTTTACTGAAAGCCAAAAATGTGAGCACTTGACAAGGCTGTAAATGTTAAACTGGAGCTTCATGTTCTCAAACTGACACTGTCCTGTAAGGCCAAGCCAAGGGATGTAGTGCTGGGTATCCCTTGGAGGGTCCTTTTTGTTTAGGAACTTAGTGATCTTTGGGAATCCTCTTTGTCCTCTCTAACACGTTTCCTGCTTTCTACTCTCAGACTACTATCCAGAGTAAGCCTGTACTTACTGTTGTGTGGACGTGGAAAGCAATGAGCAGTGTACTCTCAGCTCTGTCCCAGATCCTCTTGATCTTTGCTGAGAATCCAGGGAATTCATTGTATGTGGCACTTAAAGAGCACTTTCTGTTGCAGCTGTACTTCCCCTGCTCACCCAAGAAGAGTCAGAAATGTTTCATTCTTGGGGGTATTGAGGAGAGTTTAGGATGCCACTGACTCAGTCTGTTTTCTGGAAGAGATCTCCAGAACTTCCAATCAGCACCTTTCACCAGCAGTAAAAAGAACAGTAATTAAAAACGTGGCTGAATAGCAGTCACTGAAGGCTCCTCTGGTGATTCATGGCAGACACCAGATGCAAAGGCACTTGTGAAAGTGCTGCTGCCTGTTTCAGGTGACAAGTGTGTTTGCCAAGGACCTCGGTGGCCTTTTGTGCAGCCTCTGATACTCAGCATCAAGCGAGAATTTCCATAGTCATAAAAATAATTAAAATTATCTCAATGGCTTCCATCAAGTTTGTTTCTTTTCAAGAAATCTAACAAAATGAAGAAAAAAAGCTATTTCCTAACAAAATATAGTGGCCATGTGCAGCTGTAAACCCGTGGTCCAGCTCCCATCCCTTGGAGTTTGCTTTCTGTGTGCAACATGTGCAGCTCCAGCCCCTCTTAGTGCTGAGGGCGGCTCTGTGGGATCTGAGCAAGGCAGAAAGGCAAGAACCAGAGCAGGACAGAGTCCCAGTGCAGCTGCAAAAAGGTATGTTGCTGTTTTTGACAACTTGGGAAATAGGAATTATGAAATCTACTATTTAAAAAGAACCTTTTTTTAACCCTTGGGTTGCTAGCAGTGTAAAATGTAATTTAAATCCATTTTTGTTACTGGTAGCCGAGTAGGAGATAATTTTTAGGTGTATTTTCCCTTCTGCTCTTCCCATTCACAGTCCTGTTGTGGTAATTTCCTGAAGGTGTAATCTTTGTAGCATGATTGTACAAACCTCCATATGAGATTCTTGACTTCTTGTTCTCACTAGAGTATGTTAAAGCAATAGTAATTTTACTTCTGTCCTTTTCTCCACCTGCAACTTCGCTACTATTCTGTCCTAGAGGAATCCCAGTATCCTGCTATTCAACAGATATATATTGTTGACATGGATAACTGCAGTGTCCCTATATTCCTTTATTTTTATGGAGAAAATATAAAAGGGTTTGTTACAATGGATTTTAACACCTGAGTCATGGAACCATATTGTTGAAACTCTGTAAATTTTAAGGCAATTTTCTGAACTTGCTTGAAAGTGGAATGTTGCATCCTTTTATGCTATTTCCTGCTTCCTATGTAGTTTTATTCAGATTTTTTAACCTTCTTTCTAAGTTTCGGCCTCCTGTGTATTAGGTACAGTATTTTCTGCCTTTCATACTTTGTAATAAAAACGGAACATTTGTAGATTGACTGCAGTTCACTGTGTGATGAGTGAAAACCTGGGGGGAGCAGGGAACTGCAAATGAGCTTCATTCTTTTCCTCAGCCCTTGTATGCTGTAAGAGGAGGCTGATTGCTTTGCCTTGTCTCTGCAAAGCTGGTGAAGTTTATTGATCCCTCATCCTACAAATACCCAAACAAACTTGGTAATTCCAGCTACTCTTAAGTTGCAAGTATCCCCAAATAATTACATTATTAGGAACCCAGTCAAGACAGAACTCCAACAGAATGGTTAATGCAGCTGTACATTAAATATTTGCTTTCTTAAAAATCTGCTGTGGGTCCCTGTACTCCAGTGTTGTTTTCCAATGCTTTGCTTGTTCCCTGCACAACAAATGGGAATTATCTGCTGTGTGGTTTTGTTTTTAAGACCAGAGGAAGAGGGATTTTTTTAGAATTCAAATAATTTGTCTCTGAGGGGGTTTGAATATAGGCAAAGTGAAAACAAAGCAAGTGGGCACTTCTGTAGCTCTGAGTCTCTCCTGGGCCTGGTGACCTCTCTTTTTTTTTTTCCACACACTCAGTCACTGCTGTCGTGTCTGGAATTGGGACCAAGAGGGGAATAGGGTGGCAGAGCTTGGAAATTTGTACCTTAGGCCTTGGCAAGCAGGACTGATGACTTCCTTAAGTATTTAGATTAAATCTAAATTTCAGCTAAGCAGTTGGATTTCTTTCTAATTCTTTGTGTACTGACTTTGAAATAAAAGCTTATTAAGCTTCACGACCACAGTGGAAAGAATTGCCTGCAAGGATACTACAGTGGTTTTTAAACTATATATGGACTTTGTGTTAGTAACCCCTGCTCAGAAAAAATACTTTTTTTTCTAAGAATGGTTTATCTTGTACCCTAGAAATGTATTTGCATCCTCATAGATTATTTTTTCCCCCTGGATCTGTGCTTTGGAATAGTCCAGAGAAACTTTCTCAGCTACCACTGTGTTGGATGGAGGCAGCTTGTACAAACTGGAGCAGTGCAAAAAGTGGTGGCCTGGTGGATAACGGGTGAAGCAGGTTGCCTGTCAGCGTGGTGAAACAAATGCCATAAAATAATGTAGAGGAACATAGGTAGAAAAAAAGATGAGAGAGATTCTGCCTTTTGTAAATGTTATGGACCAGCCAACATCTGGCACAGCTGTCTCACTCTGTGACCGCGGGAAAGTCCCTGCTCTGATACCAGCTGCAAGAGAGAAGCACTTAATTAATCAGCAATCAGTAAATGGCTCGAAAGTACTTGAAAGAAACTCCGTGGTAACGCAATGCACAGCCATAGCTGTAGGGAAAAAGCAGTCTCTGATATTATTCTGGGGCCTGTGACTGGAAGAAGCATTTAATTTTGAGCTTTTTCATTCGCGCTGTTCTAGAAACCAGACTGTCAGCTCAGAGGAAGTAATGATCTAAAAGCATGTAATATGTTAAACGCTCTTCCTCCCCCCCTGCTCGAATTTTGCCATTCCGAAGGCAGAGCAGCCCCTGGTTTTTAGCCAGCTCCGGAGCCCCCTCTGCTGGAACGCTGCTGGTTCAACTGGAGTTCCACAAGATTCGTGTCTTCTGCTGGGACATTTGGGCCCGTTTTTATCCTGCCGTGCTGTCCTAGAGTTGGATAGTGATGATAATTCCATTTGGTTTGTTTTCAAAGCTGAGAACACAACAAGAAATTTTTACGAGAGACAGGACTGCCTGGAATTAGTGAGATTACTTTTACATCTGCAAAGGACAGTGCAGAACCCTTTCATGCATCCATAGAAGATTGGAAACCCCATCCCTGGCAGTGTCCAGGGCCAGGTTGGACACTGGAGCAGCCTGGAACTGGGGGAGGTGTCCTTGCCCATGGCAGGGGTGGCATGGATGGGCTTAAAGGTCCTTCCAACCCAAACCATTCTGGCATTCTCTGGTTCTGTTTACAGGGTTTTTCCTCCTCGCCCTCTTCTGTGGCTGTGGAGTCCAAGATGTAGAATAAGGAAGTTTTGGCATGGGACAAGGCTCAGCCTGGAGCCTGCTCAGCTCCCCAGGAAGGATGTGTCTACCTAAACAAGAAGGGAAGCAGGAAGGAAAGAAGAAATAGTACATCTGATAGCAAGGAAGAGAGGCTCTTGGAGTCAGGTATGCTTCAGAAAATGGAAATATTACCAAAATAGAAAACAAGATGATGGCGTAGTAATTAAGACACTAGGAAAAGATGCCAGGAGTTAAATCCCAAAGGTCTACTCCAGACTTCCTGTGTAACTTTTTAACAAGTCCCTATCTCTCTGTGCAATGCCCTTAAGTCCCTAAAATAGGGATTACACTTCCTTTTCTTAGCTGATGCTGCGTGACAGCATTAAACAATTAGGCCTTATAAAGTTTCTTTAAAACAAATGGGCTGGCTGGAAACATAGGAGCTCCTGGAGAGTCTCTGTGAATATCTTTATTGATGATTTTACATTAAATGGCATCAGACAATCTGAATAAATTCAAGAATTAAGTATGTTCTGCAGTTACTGTTTACAGGAGTGAAGCTTCTCTGCTGGAAAGCTGCAGCTTTGGAAGTCTGTGGGAAATCCAGGTGGAAAAGCACAGAATATCAGGTGGTGTAAAACAAATTATCTGATCCTCACCAGGAATTGTAATGGCAGGACAAGGAGAACTGGCTTCAGACTGATAGACAGAAGGATTAGATGGGGTATTGGGAAGGAATTCCTCCCTGTGAGGAGGGGCAGGCCCTGGCACAGCTGTGGCTGCCCCTGGATCCCTGGCAGTGTCCCAGGCCAGGCTGGAAATTGGGGCTGGGAGCACCTGGGACAGTGGGAGGGGTCCCTGCCATGGCAGGGCTGGCACTGGGTGGGCTCTGAGGCCCCTTCCAACCCAAACCATTCTGGGATTGTGTGATTATGCACAAAACCAGTACAGTACTAAGTACATAGTAAAAGTCAGAAAGGAATTATTCATTTTTTTTTCACAAGTTACACAAAAAAGGGACACTTATTTTGGTAGGAAGATGGGTTCCAGTTCAGGAAGCATTTGCCAGCTTGTCAGAAAAAAAAAAAAAAAGGTGTGAGGGTCTATAGTGGTCCAAAAAAAAGTCCTGATGGCGCTTGCATGTAGATAGTGGTGTGAGAATGTCTGTAAAATGGGGAAACCACAAATCAAGAGATAAAATTGTTGGTTTACACATTAAGCTTGACAGGTGGGTGAAGTGATGAGCTGTTAAGGACAAATCATTCTATTTTCGATTTGGTAAAGGGGAGGGGGAAAGCTTCAGTGCAATGCAGACACCCTCAGCAGTTGGAGATGGGAAGAGTGAGTTCCACTGGGGTGGGTGTCTCCTGCCATCTGCCAGGAGCTGCTGGCTCCTGTCACAGCCTGCCTCTCGCCAGTCTCGTATCTTTTGGAGCCAGTAAACCAAATTTCCACACAAAGGACATGGAATCATTCTCACTTAGCAGGACTTCAACTGAGAATTTTATATGCAAACGTGTAGGAACTGCAAGATAGGCAAAAATAACAAATGGTGAGGTGATGATGGAGTGGTTTGAAAGCAAGGCTGGTGCAGTGGGGAATTGATACTGAATTTCTGCCTCCTGGGGCATGGGGTGGGCTCTTCCCTCTCTTAGAAAAGCCTTTTTATAAGGATCCTGGCACAAAGAGCGAGCATTAAAATCAAATTTGGTGATGAACAAAAGTGGGAGGCTTCAGTAATACGAGGGAACTGGAGTATCTTGGAGACTGGGTGACTGAAGAGTGAGAAATAGAGATGAGATGTTAGCAGCAGAGAGTGCAAGGATGTGAATTTATGGACAAGGAGAAATCTGTGGAGGATACCAAGAGTGTTTTATTGGAAATGAGTGAGGAAAGGAAACTGAGATTTAGTAGTTGATAAAGGATAATGATGAGCCATCATGAAGCTGTGAAAAAGCATGTCAAAAAGTGGTTCCAAGATCAGTAATGATGCTGTCAAATGAGAGAGGAATTCAAATGGGAACAGGGGCAAATGCTACCAGCTTGACACCACAAATACAAGGCTTGTATTAAGAAGGGAGAGTGGCTGGATTTCTATTGCAATGAAGACTGAAAGGAGATATGATTATCTTCAAGATGTATTTAGAGAGAAAATTCCAGGGAAGAGGAGAGTATTTTTTAAAATAAAAGGATGATTTTGACATGAAAACAAATGCCTGCAAGCTGAGCATGAAAGTGGGATAGAATAGACAGAAGAGTTAGAAATGCTTTTTGAGCATCAGAGCAAGAAGATAGGAGGGACTAAAGAGAAGTTTAAACAGAGCATCAGCCTGGTTTTAGATGGCAACTTTGGGCTGGAATCTCTGAAAGCCCTTGAGTGCAACCTGCCCAAAGCAGGGCAGTCTCTCTGTGGCAGGACAGGAGCCAGGGAGCACAGGAGCTGTGCCAGGGCAGCTCGGGCTGGAGCTCAGGGCAAGGTCCTTCCCAGGTGCCAGGCACTGCCCAGGGAACAGGCACGGCCCCGAAAACAAAAAGAAAAAAATCTGTTCTATTACAGGTAATTTTGTCATGTTTTGTCTAAGTCCTAAATTCCTCCTGATGTGTAGGTTCATATTCCTGAGCAATTTCCCTTTCCAGTCCAGTTTTCTCTGTGTGTCTTATGCAGGCTCCATAACCCCTTTGACATTTATTTTTAAAAAACAAACCCCTTCTGCTGTTCCTTTTGTGTAAAAGACACTGAAAATGCCATCCTGCAGGTGGAATGGACGCAGAAGCTGGGAAAGAGCAAGGCTGGGTGTTGCTTTAAAAGGTATGATTTGATTTAAACACAGTCCGAGGCAGGGAGTGCAATGAGGTGAACTTTAAAGTCCCTTCCAACCGAAAGCGTTCGTGATCGAGAGCAGAACTCCTGGGTTGGGTTGGATGATCACAGCAGCACACGGTGCTGTGTGAGCGGAGTTACCCATCAGTTGCATCAGCCCAAACATAGCATGAATCTGTTATTATAATTCATTCGTTAATTTTAAGGAAACAGCTCTTCCTATTAACCCCAGAAGTGATTCCCAGGGGTGCTTTACCGCCGGTACAGCGCGGGCAGAAGGACAACACTCGATTTTCCCTTTCTATTCCCACTCCCGGCCCCGGCCCCGCTCCCGGCCCGTGGGCGGGGCCCCGCCGCGTCCATCACTCTGATTGACAGCCGAGGGGGCGGGGTCTGCCCGGCTCCGCCCCCTGACGGGCGAGGGGGCGTGGCTCTGCGGCGACGCAACGGGCCCCTGTGATTGACAGCCGGCTCCTCGGGGGGCGGGCGGGCGGCGCGGCAGCTCGCGCTCCCATTGGCCAGCAGCGCCGTCGGGTGCGAGCGCC
>VZTB01009534.1:256268-275433 GCA_013397245.1 Thryothorus ludovicianus | reverse complement strand
GCTCGGTTCGAGGTCCGGGGCTGGGAGCGGGGGCTCGGCCCGAGGTCCCGGGATGGGAGCGGGGGCTCGGCCGGGATGAGAACGGGGGCTCGACCCGGGGTGCCGGATGGGAACGGGGGCTCGGCCGGGCTGGGAGCGGGGGCTCGGCCCGGGGGGCCGGATGGGAACGGGGGCTCCGNGGCCGAGCTGGGAGCGGAGATTCGGCCCGGGGTGCCGGATGGGAACGGGGGCTCCGCTGGAGCGGGGCCCCGGCCGGGCTGGGAGCGGGGGCTCGGCCCGGGGCGCCGGGCGGACCGGGGGCGGGTCCCGGGCATCGGCAGCGCCACAAGGAAATGGTGGATTTTCAAGGATTTTGTTAAAATGGTTAAAATCGGTTTACGGGAAACGTGCGGTGCCCCGGGCTTTTACTAAACTTGGCCAGACAGAGCCGGCGGGGATCAGCGGGTCGGGCTGAGCTCAGGGAGCTCTTTCAGCCTCCAGGAGAAGTTGGCTCTTCTTGAGACGGGAATGTTGTGCTCCAGCTTAATTGGAAAAATTTTTGGTATTAAATGCGGCTTGGGAGTCCATCAAAATAGATTTTCCTTTATGGAGCTCCCCCCGAGTTCTCATTTGCCATTCTTAGCCCAGACAACAGTACGTAAAAACAGGCAAAGGAGTTGGAAGAAGTCTTTTCAAGAGGAAAACGTTGTTATGAGAGTTGCCATGACTGAATTTGATTGATTAATTCAAATTAATTTGGATTTGGACTGTATGTCCTGTATAAAGAACTGCTTATGTAGGGGAGTCTTGTGCTTCCTAATTCCTTCTTCAGCTTAAAGAGAGGTGCTAGAATTAAACTTTTTCTTGCTCTAAACCAGAACTTACTCATATTTGCATATTGACAAGGAAATTCCTGCTGTTCTCAGTCTGGAGTTTCATGGCTTCGTCGACTACAACTTTAGTGTTTCTTCCCTACAACCAAGTTTAGTTTTCTAAAATTCTCCTTCATTTAGTCTGTATGCATAATTAGCTTCTATACTTAAAATTCAAAAAGCATTGCAAATGTTACTCTACAACTTCTTCAATGATTGACAGCCGAGTTTTGATTTGGTAAATACAACAAATTCATGCAAATCCATCACTAGTTTTCTCTGCTACAAAGAGAGGAATAGTGTAATCCACTCTGTTTGAAGCAGCAGGGTGGTTCATAAACTTAAAATGGTTTAGAAGTAGGAAGTTGGATTTCCAATGGCAATTGGACCTCTGTTTGTAAACATATGAGTGCAGAGTGAAAAAATACAATTTCATGGCCCACTCCACCATCGTGTGTATCATGGCACAGCATCTGCAAGCAGATCCCTTTGTAATGGGAAGATCCTAAATTCCTTCAGCAACTGGGATCGACAGTCTGATTAATGAGGGATGATGGGCTGTATCTCACGCTCTGATTTTCTTAATCTGGTGTTCCATAACCCACCTGAAGGATGCGTGGGGTGGTTGATGTCAGAGCTTGCAGGAGCTGCCCTGGTTCAGCCAGGGCTCGTCTGGCGTGGTTTGGAGCCTGAGACAGTTCTGGGGGTTCCTTCCCTCCTGCTGTTCCTTGGCAGGTGAAACACCCTGGGCCCAGCAGGGTGTGCACCCCAATCTCCCCAGCCTTCCCTCGGGCTGTGCACCCCAATCCCCGCTCCCTTCCCTCGGGCTCTGCTCCCCAATCCCCGCTCCCTTCCCTCGGGCTCTGCTCCCCAATCCCCGCTCCCTTCCCTGGGGCTCTGCTCCCCAATCCAATCCCTGCTCCCTTCCCTCGGGCTCTGCTCCCCAATCCCTGCTCCTTTCCCTCGGGCTCTGCTCCCCAATCCCTGCTCCTTTCCCTCGGGCTCTGCTCCCCTATCCCCGCTCCCTTCCCTCGGGCTGTGCTCCCCAATCCCTGCTCCCTTCCCTCGGGCTGTGCTCCCCAATCCCCGCAGCCTTCCCGCGATCCGCTCACTCTTCCTGCCTGTGTCACTTCCTTCCCTTGGCTCACACGCACCCAGTGACACGCCTGCAGGTTAGGATCGGCTCAAATCTCAAATCCCAGGCTTTTCCTTTAACTTGTGAATGAGAAGAGGGACCCTGAATACATCCCACAGAGCCTTGTAGAGCTCTCTGATTTTTCCTCCCACTCTGCAAACCAGGTCATTTGTGATCATTTGTGATTTCCTAAAGCTTGCGCACAGCAGCATTTTGATACCACCAAAACTGCCCACAGTGGTGGACTCAAAATGGAACGCTCTGCAAGACTTTTTTGAGACCTTCAACATAGACACAATTTGTCTAAAAGTTCCTCATTGCCCCTGAATCTGCCAATCACTCACCCAGACCAGCTTTGCTGTTGTGCTGGTAGATAACAGATGCACAGATGTGTTCATTTCTTGCTCTTTTAAACCAATATGGCATCATGTGTCCCACTGTGACACCATCTAAAACATGATCCTGGGTTAAGGGGGTTCACAGACTTCCTGTTTTTATCCATGTGCAGATACTTTTGCTGTTCTAACCTTGTGGTTTTGTTTTTTTTTTCTAAACTGTTTCCATTTCTGACTTATTCAGACCTGTGTAACAAACCACGGATTGGTTGAAGTAAATGCTTTGTGGATAGGAACAACTTTCCCTGTGAGCAGCAGTTCACTTTTATCGAAGTTATAAAAATCCTTGAGTGTAGTTTTTAAAACATGAAAAGCATTTCCTGGACAACATCTTTCCCGCACAAAGCAGAACTGTGTTTCACAGACCTACTGGAGACCAGGCAAAACAGGGTCTCTCAGTGCTCCAAAAATTGCTTCATTTTCAAATGCTTCATTTTCATTTGTAGCAGCTTCTGCATTGTGCCATTAATGTAATGCTGCTCCATGTGCTTCTCCAAGTCAGTCTGTGGAAATCCTCTGTTTGGATGGAAATAAAGAAGTATTCATGCTTCTCAGCATTAAATCCATCACAGTGCTGTCCTCACCAGATACAGTTTTTTCCCTACACAAGCTCAGATCAATATTTGACTTTATTTTGTACTTTTAAGAGATAAATACTCTGTCATATCCTACCTCATCAGTATGGGGATGAATTACAGGATGTATGGTTTGATAGGAGGGAGCCAATAGCTCAGCGTAAGACCACTAAAAAATGTATAATAAGATTCAAACTTACCTGAAGTTGTTCCATCCCCTTTGTTAGAACACTAACTGTTCCAGTTTTATGAAGATAAATAATATTTCAGTGCTAGAATGACTGCAGTGGGTGAGATGGAGACCTTGCAGGGCACTGACTGGGGTTTATAGAATATCCTGAGCTGGAAGGGACCCACAGGGATCATGGAGTCCCAACTCCTGGTCCTGCTCAGGACACCCCAGTAATCCCACCCTGCCTGAGTGTTGAGCCCTAGTGTTTGCCAGATGCTGCCCTTCAGAGTTTGTGTTGTACATTCACAAGTTGTCTCAGCTAATAAGTAAATTCTGTCCATAGCTGAGCTACAATCTGTAGTAAGAGGCACGTAGTTGGCTCTGTGTGTCCTCTGTGGTACAAGGGAGTGACTGCTGACTACACACAGCCTGCAACCAGGGATCAAACACCTGTAGCCAGCCATTGCAACCACTGACCTTTGTTTTCCAGTGATGATACTGTTTAGAGGAGAATTCTTTTTCCCAGACATATTCTTTGATGGACCTGGTTTCTCATCATGAGCCCTCAGTTATAAACTGCTTTCATAGCTCGTTTGCTTCTTGCCCAAAGGAACTCTGCCAAGACAAGCTCTTCTTCATCCTCCTGGTATCTGGCCAAACCCAAACTGCACTGTAGTGGAAAACTTGTATCCCAGGTCTTCCCTGAGTGTTTTGGGTGGTAAGAACCTGGAGGATGTTCCAGGCCATGGGTTGTAGTATTTTGTTGTGCACGGTTTCAGCCTTTGTCTGCCAGGTGACTCAAAGGCTGTTCTTAATACCATCAAAATGAAAGAATACCAATAGATTGGAGACATTCCAATAAAGGTAAAAGGTTAAATGTTCAATGTAATGTTAGAAAAAAAAAAAAAAAAAGAAGAAAAAAGAAAAGTTGTGCCGTTGCCTACCTGGAACTTTAGTTTCCTTCACAGCTGTTTCTTCATATTTTTGTCCCACAAGGGGTTACTTAGTGCTGAGATAGATCCCAGCAATTATTTCCTTTGGCTGATGTGCTTTTCAAAAAGCAGTCTCTTGCTTTGGTTGTGTTACTTACACCCCTTGCTTCTTTTACATGCAGTTGGAATGTCAAGGAGAGCTCTCCCTTCTCCACTGCCACAATGTGGTTATTGTCTCATTTGGCTTGTCTTGGACAGCAGATATTTGGTGGGTTTTGATTTGGATTTTTTATATTCTCTGCTCTGTGTTCCTTTTTTAAGATTTTTTTCTGTAATTAGCACCTTCTGCAGATGCATTGGGAGATTTCATTCTCTTTCATGATCTGGTCTAGGCCTGATGTTTCTAGTTTTTGGTACAACATTCTGAAGTCCACAGTGGATGTATCCCAGATGTTGGGTGCTCTCAGGACCAAGTTAGGACTCACCTTCCAGTGCCTGGAGAGAGCCTGCAGGAAGGATGGAGAGAGACTTCACAAGGGCCTGCATGGACAGGACAAGGGGGAATGGCTTCCCAGTGCCAGAGGGCAGGGTCAGATGGGAGATTGGGAAGGAATTCCTGCACAGGGTGCCCAGAGCAGCTGTGGCTGCCCCTGGATCCCTGGCAGTGTCCCAGGCCAGGCTGGACATTGGGACTTGGAGGAGCCTGGGACAGTGGGAGGGGTCCCTGCCATGGCAGGGCTGGCACTGGGTGGGCTTTGAGGTCCTTTTCAACTCAAACCATTTTGGGATTCTGAAAGCTAAAACAGACCTGGGCAGAAACTGTTTGTTTTAGCAAAGATAATCCTAGTGTGGCTTTTGTTCTGACTGGGACTTCTTTGGATGTTTCCTCCTTACAAAGAGGTGTATTTTTGTATTTTTCCCCTTTTGCTTTTCACTTTTAGCAGGATTCGCTCCCTTCATGCTTTACAAGCCATATGTGTTCCACATCTGTCATCCTTCAGCATTGCAAAAATCTAGTTTGTTATTCAGACATTGATTAATTATGAAGCCAGTCTTCTGCATAAAACATAAGCTAACTGCTTTGGACACTCGTGAACAAATGCACAACATGAAATTGCAGAAACAAATAGTCCCACTGAGTCCCTCTTACAGAGAAGTACAGATGGGAGTCAGTCCATCATTTGATGTTCAGCAGCTGTTCCCAGGATGACTCTTCCAAGTACAAGTGATTACCCATCAAACCAGTGCCATGCATCAGGGAAGGGTGTGTGGCCATGGTGGATTCTTAAAATTAAGTTTCAGTTGTTTACAAATCAGTTTCGAAAATGCTCAATTCAAACTCCTCAAAGTGGCATAGTGAGGGAAGAAAGGAGGAACTGTGCAAGGCACTGCACACCTGGCTCACCATCATGGGAGTAGGGCTGTGATAGCCTCATCTGGTTCACATCCCTTCCAAAAGTCCCAGTTATCAAAAAAAAAAAGCTTTACATTCAAAACTAGGGTTCAGGTCCTCCCAAACTCTCTTAGAAAGTGCAGATTCTCCTGGGCTTGTCCAGAGCTGGTCAAAACACTGCTTCCAATTTCATGCCTGAATAATGCCTTAATATCAGGACGGATTTAACTGAGTGTATTATTTGCCAAGGAAACAACACTTTATCCCCAAAATTTTTTTGAATCTTGATATGTGAGACAGCAGCCAGGCAACCCAGAGGGCAGGAGTGTGCCAGGAGCAGAGTGACAGCATGAGGTGCTGCTTTGTTGGCTGTGGCACAGTGCCTGGCAGCAGAGTGCCCAGTGCAGTCCCATTTTGGACAAAACTTCACTTGGCTGTTTCCTTTACCTTTTGCAATATCAAGGAATTTAGGGTGGTTATCCTTGCTCAAGTGAAGGATTCATTTCCATAGCTTTTAGACCTTTGTCTACCATCCATTAAGGCCCAGCTACTGTGCATTTCTCTCCTTCTACGTCTTTGTTTTTTTTCTCTAAACACAAAGTTCTGCTAAATATCGCTTCCCAAAACTAGCAGGCAGTGGGAGAGAATACTTTAAATTAGTTACATCAGGAATCTTCAGAAAGTAATTCTTAGTCAGTGGAACATACAAGAAAAAAATCAATGTGTGTTTTTCTATTGCTGAAGGCAAGAGGCCTTGAATTGAACCTGCTACATTGTACTGTGCCAGCAGTGTTCTTAGTGCTGGACAACTTGAACCTGCTCAGCAGATCTTGAAATCTCATAAAATGGTTTGAATTTTATTCCATCATCTTGTTCTGAGGGAAGAGAGGAACGTGTTGGGGCAATTGGTGCAAGTGGATTTGTGTTCACAGATACTCCAAGATGAATCTTCATCCAGATTTTCATTTCTCTTTCTACTGGCTGTGGTTTGTTCCACTAGCAAGCAAGAGTTCAGAGTTAAGGGGATATAAAATGGGAAGAACAGGCTTTTACCAGGCTTTCCTTGGCAGAAGCGTGTCAGTTTTCCCTTCCTGAATGACCTGGGATGGTCTAGCAGGTTTTACTGTTTGTTGTGAAGCCTTTTGAACAGAATGAGGAGCTGGGGATATTCACTCTCATCCATACTCTGGCCAGATCCTTCTATGGCATTGGACAAGTGACTGAACATTTATCTATCAGTTTATTATGTCATGATAGTCAGCTAAGTTTGAGCTTTTTTATAACTAAATGAAGTCACAGTGTGTTTACAAAGATCCTAAAAGGGGTTGTTGTTCTATGAGCCAGCAGCAAACCGGTGCAGAAGTGTCAGAGGTGCAGAAATGTCATGGTTGGTGCTCACCCAGACAACTTACTCCTAAAATTCTTGTGCATCACAGATGAACAAGAGGCCTTGAAGTCCATCATGAAGGACCTGGTGGCGCTCCAGATGGGCAGGCGTCACCGGCTGCCTGGCTATGACACCATGAAGAATAAAGACACTGCTCACTCCAACAAACAGGTAATGGGCCAGCTAGTGAATGCCTGGACTGGTCACCTGGGGGCAGAGGGCACAGAGCAGGTGGACAGAGGATCTGCTGCCTTGGCTCTGTCCTGTGCTTCCAACAGCCAAAGCATCAGGTGTGAATTGGCTCCTTGATCCTGCTCAGGCTGTGACAAATATGGCAGCTTTTCTATTTGTGATAATTTTTATATAAGATTAATGAATATCATATTGTATAAATGTATATATTGTATGTGCTATCTGTTTATATAATTTAATAAAATACTTAATATATAATACATTGTATATGTATGTATATATGCATACACATGTGTTTGATAATTTGCAACATCTTAGTATACTGCATTCTCCCCATATGTATTTTTTATGGGGTTTGGTCTGCCCAGCTAAAAAATTTAGCAGGGCTTTCTGATTTCACAGTGATATTTCCATTTTTTTGAAGTAATTTTATTCTTTTTTAAAGAAAAAACACAATGCCAGCAGTCCCCCTGTCTTGGGCAGCCCCGCAATAATGAACCAGTGTGCCTCTGCAGTGGAAGAAAAAAAAATACCGGTGAGAAAACTGGCTTCATTTCCATATTAGCAATTTTAAACTAGGAGTATGTCTTCAGGTTGTGTGCAGTGACTTTATGGAATTCCTTTAAGCATGTGGGAGGTGGGGAAAGCTTTTCCCAGACTGATGTAGCAGTGTGTGCACATTTATTGTAGGGTCAGGACTTGGGAGAAAGGCCTTCAGCTGAAGGAGGGAATGGATGGATTTGGGCAGGAATTCCTCCCTGGCAGGGTGGGCAAGCCCTGGCACGGGGTGCCCAGAGCAGCTGTGGCTGCCCCTGGATCCCTGGAGTGTCCCATTGAGGCTGGGACAGTGGGAGGGGTCCCTGCCATGGCAGGGCTGGCCCTGGGTGGGCTCTGAGGGCCCTCCCAACCCAAACCACTCTGGGACTCCCCAGGTAGTGAATGGTGGAGTCAATGCTTTGAAGTCTTGATAGGTTCATTCCACATTTCTCCAGACTTTTTCATGGAGAAAATGATGGCACTGGTGTTCTGGTAAAAAGGAAGGACAGAATAATGCAGCTTTGCCTTGAGATGCTGAATGTCATTTAAATGAAATGCTTCAAAGCAAAAGCAGCAAGACAAGACCGACATGAACAGAAGTTCTCTGTGTCAGTAAAATAACTTTTTCCCCAGTTTTATTCCTGTTACAGGTTTAAGCTTTTTGGAGCAGGCTTTGAAGTTCATGTCTGTCTTCCTTATGCTTTGCCTGCTCATAATCTACTTGTTCAGCTGCATCTGGGATTTCCTTGAATGTGTTGGACAAATCCATAGATGGAGTAGTACAAAATCCTTTCCAAATCACTTTGAAACAGAAATTCAGAGATGTCTTAAATCAAAATCTGCAATTTGTGATTTATGATACCACGTTGCAGAACTGGAACACTGTAGTGCTAAACTTGGATTTGCCTTTTTAATCATCTCTGAGGACAGTTTATGTGAATTGCTTTAAGAAGTGATGGATTCACTGCTTTCAAGGGACACTGAAAGCATTGGATACTTAGTTCCCCTAGGTTTTCTCTGGAATAGGAACATCAAGATCACTCTGAACACCTTTTCTTAGATCTTTGATAAGTAGACACGAATGGGCAGTGTCAGGTCCTTTTGCCCAAACTGAGCAATAAATGCCAAATCCCACCCCCTTTTTCCTTTACTCCAAATTACAGGTTTCAAAGCAAACATTGCAGTTGAGAAAATGGTTGGAGTTTTCTTGAGTACCAGCAAGTTAAAGAGAGGTTTCCAAAGAGCCCTGGGGATCCTTTAGTGTTGTGTAATTTCAGCTGGTGAGAGCTATGTCACTTGGCTACTCTAGGCCTAAAACACATCTTGAGGTCAGAAATTTATTCTGAAAAATGGTGTGAGTTCCATTTCATCCTGTTTAGTTCCTTTAGAGCAGGCTAATTACAGTAGCATAACATTAAAGCAAAACCAGAGCCTTACTTTCCCAAAAGCCCTGGTTTAAAGCAATCATTCCCTCATGCAATGTGTGTGAGAACAACGTTTTGGTCAGGAGTTGGCTGGTAGACATATTTTATAGGATGTTATTCCTGTTTGGTGCATTGTTCCTTTACTGCTCAATTCAGATGGGTTCTCTAGAACTCGTTTCATTTTGGAGTAATTCTAGGCTGAGTTCTTTCTCTTCCCACATCTAAACAAACACTTGGAAGTTCTGTGTGGGTGCCCCACCTGCAGCTGGTGGTTGGGTCATTTTCCCTGGCCCATGCTGTCCCCCCAGCAGTGCTGCAGGAATTCCTTGTGCTCCCAGGGACTCCATGGGTCCTTTTGAACTGCATTCTTGACCACTGGGCCTGCCAGAAACTTCCTCCAGCTAAAGAGCATTTCCTGGCCACGTTTTTTTGAAGTTCCTAGATGTATGATTGCCTATTGTCTGAGGCTTTCACAGATGGCTTAATCTATTCCAATCACATAAATTGTGCAGCAGAAATGATGGAGTCTTATCAGAGCAGATTTTTCCCTTTTATTTTTATCTTTCTGACCTAAATTGGGACTTGAACTTCAATGTCCAGAGTTGAAAGTTCAGCTTGTTGGCTCTTCCATGCCACCCAGCATCTTCTGAATTTACAGTGACTGCACAGGTTGGATAGTCAGTGCTTTTAAATCAGTTAGGACTGAATTTCAGATTTTTCCCATGCAGTGTTAAAGATAGGTTAATTTTTTTTAAAGTTTATTTCAATGTCCTCTGTTTAAGTGTCAGTTTACAAAAATTACAGCTCAGTTTTTACCCCTTTCTTTCTCTTTCAGCAGTTTCCCCATTCCTTACGTGCTGTGTTCATGCAGCAGGCACTTGTTTCCAGTCTGCTTCAGCTTCCATGGAGAAAGTTAAAATCCTGGAATCATAGTGCAGTGCATTTGTGTGCTGTTGTGTGTGCCAGAGTTTGATTGTGAGCTCACCTTTTGTTCTTTCTCCTGCAGAATGATGTCAGGATAAAGTTTGAACATAATGGGGAGAGACGGTGAGTTGGCGTTCCCTGCTTTGATTCTTTGCTTAGGAGAGTAATTTAGTCATCAGTAATTTAGCTTAAATATTTTGTTGGCTTTGCTTTCCTTTTTCCTGAGTGGAAATCACACAGTGAAGGCAATAGCAAACAGGTCACACACAACTTGGTTATTTTTAGAGATCAGTGTGTCATGAAACACTGATTTATTTCCATAATATTTATTTGTAAGTGAACAGCAACATTTTTAAAAGCTGTCCAGCCTGAAATAAGTTCAAGCTGAAAGTCTTATTTCAGATATGTTCCAATTTTGTTTCATTGAACTGAAACCAAATGAAGCTGATCAAATCAGTGTCATTCTTTTCTACTTTCACACTTCCTGATGCCCTGTCATTATCACTGCCCTGCTGTGATTGAGCAATAGATACAACAAGGGAAGATTTTTTTTCATTGATGTAAAAGTTTCTTGCCTGTCTGCTGGGTGCATTTTGGGGGGCAGAAGGGTTTTCTCCTGTGTTTTTTTTTTTTTCCTAAAATGAAAAGGTTGATTGTGTGTCAGTCTGGTTATGCAGTTGTGCTCGCCTGAATTCCCTGCTCCCAGCACAGTGTGCAGTTCCAGACAGGGAGCTGAGCAGAATGTCAGTGTGTGTGTGCTTGGTTTCACGGGAGCTGCCAGATCTAACCACAAATATTTAAGGTGGTCAGGCAGGAATGGGCTCCTTAAACCCTGCAGTCCAGGATTTTGTGTTAGAGGAGTGCACAGAGCTTTTAAACTAATAAAATTTGTGGCACCTGAGAACAGCTCTGCTTTTGAAAGCATTGAGTGTAGAATGGAAGCCTTTATAAGGGGCTGAGGGCCACATTGCATTCGTGTGGTGCCAGAGTACTGTGATTTCATGTATGGCTTTCTTAGGATTATGTAGAAAATGTTATTGTGGGCTGCTTTTTAACAAGGCCAATTGTTTCCAAATAACTGAATGTTGTAGGTTTGGTGGCAAGATCCCTTCATGGGATGGGGCTGAGGAAGCCAACTAACACGAGGGTAATTTAAAACAAAAGCTGCATCTCCTGAAGGGATACCCAGGGCTGATGAAGTGTGGCTGGATGATTGGGAAACTCAGCCTTCTCTCCAGAGCACAGGCTCATCACAGAATCGTGGAATCCCGGGATGATTTGGATTGGAAGGTACCTCAGAGACCCAGTGCCATGACAGGGACACTGCCCAGGGTGCTCCAGGCCCTGTCCAGCCTGGCCCTGGACACTGCCAAGGGATCCAGGGGCAGCCCCAGCTGCTCTCTGTGGCCCCTGCAGAAAGCCTCTCTCCCTCCCTCCCTTTCCCCACAAACTCAAGAGAGAGAATTCAGGCTCTCACTGAGTTGCCTCTATGAGCAAGAACAGGTCTTGAGTTTCCATGTTCCACTCAGTAACTTGAAAGTCCACACAGTCCCTTGGTCATTTGTAGTGTGCTGATGCAGCAAAAACAATAGAAGGAAGATAGATATAAAAACCCTGAAAGTTCTTTGGTTGGAACTGACCTTTTTCTAAAAGTTAACTAACAAAAATTGCATTGGAAGGAACACTAATCTTCCAACTGAGGACAAAATGCATAACCAGATATTATAATAGTTCAGTGTGAAGAGGATCTTGGATTGTTTAGGAGAAGAGGAGGCTCAGGGGAGACCTTGTTGTATCCTGTTATTTCTGCCTCGTGACAAGTTTGTTAAGTGGTGCTCACAATCCAGCTCTTTGTGGCCGTATCTCATCTGTGCCAGAGCAGGTGGTATTTTTTAAGCCAAGGTGCACAGGGCATTTGTATCCTGTTATGAAAGACATTTATTCAGAAAAGGATACTTTTCTTCCCAGAGACAAAGGGATTCTATTTGAAATCTCCAGCCGAATATTACATTTTGACAAGCTGTATGGAAATGGGCCAGAGATCAATAATTCCTTATTGAAATAATACACAGAAATTTAAATTTGAAAGGTTCACTACTTGCTTGAGGGTGAAAGGAGACCATTCAAATGTGGTTTAATGGTTCAGCCATTTGACTGCATTGTCAAGGATGTCTCTGAACTGAGTCTGTGGTTCTCTTTCCCCAGGATTATTCCGTTTGTCCGTCCCGTGCGCTACGAGGACGTGCAGCAGAAAGTGAAAACAGCCTTTGGGCAGCCCCTGGACCTCCACTACATGAACAATGAGGTACTGAGCTCTCAGTGCTCTCTGCATGACACCTCCTTTCCCCATCACAAATTCTGTACCCACAAATTTAATTTTCATGTCTTTCTTTAAGGCAGACCGTTGTTGGGTCCTTGATCCTAAGACAAATGTGCTGATCCTGATAAAGCATCTCACTGCTGTGTGTGTTGTACAACATCAGTATCTTGTTCCCTTGTTCTGATGTTGCTAAGATCACTCTCTTTCTATCTGAAACTCAATTTTCACTTGATCAGTAGTTCTGGATTCATAAGTATTCTGAGACCATTTTCTCGTCAGAGTGTCAGGGGCTGACAAGTCTCTGTTCTTTGTAAACAGCAAATCCAGGTAGCAGTTAATACTTTTGTGGGTGATGCTTCAGAGGAATTTGTATTAGGGTCAGCCATTTCTCTGACATAGGAGGAAAAACTCCTTAAAAAGGAGAGTAAGACAGTATTGGAATGAAAATTTGTGGAATAACTGAGCAATCAGAGTCCTGTTTTATAGTCTGGTATTTGTCTAATGTTTGTCTACCTATTGTAGCAGTAGACTTATTTTTTTCAGTCTTTTCTAATGATTTTTTCCCTACTCTTCATTTTGCAGCTCTCTATTCCTTTGAAAAACCAAGATGACCTGGATAAAGCTATAGATCTCTTAGACCGGAGCTCGAATGTGAAAAGCCTGAGGATATTGTTGCTATCCCAGGACAGAAACCATGTAGGTAACAACTTCTGGGACTGCAGCAAAATCAGGGGATTTACCCTTAAGACTCTAAAGCACAATGGCAGCATTAACTGAGTATGACAGGGCTTAGAAACTCACTCTTCCCAGGCACAAATGCATGTGTTTATCCTCTTTGCATTGGCTCAGCGAGGTGTCTTTTTGTGTTGAGTTTTTTTCCCTGACTTGAGCAGCTGTTTGGGGGCTAAAACATTGCAGCTTTTTAAGCTGACATGTCAAGGCCATTTTACATCAAATACCCAGTGGCTGTAGGCAGAAAACACTTGATGAGTTTGGTTTGCAGAGAAGTTTTATTAGCTATGATTTATAGCACAGTGTTGAGAACGTGTGGAATTATTTTGGTTGTCCTTAAAGAAAAGCCTTTAGCACTTTTTTCCCTGCGGACAGCTTCCAGTGATTTTTCATCTCTGTAGTCCAGAGCATGGAGTCCAGCCTGACTCTGTGGAAACTGAGTTGCCTTTGCTAATATTGGTGTATTCAGACCTAGGCTGAATTGGATTGTCTCTTGGTTCACTCTCCTCTACCAGGGTGGCTGTGGCAGGCAGTGTCAATGTAGTTTGCCTTTTCCAGCAGACAAGATCATAATATGAGGAATAAATCTTTAACAAGCTCCCAAAGATGCCCATTTTGGACGATGAATGAGCTGCAAGCTGAAGAAGGCAACAAGAGTCAGAATTTTCCCCTATTCCTGAACTGTGACTGGAAAACGCAGCACTAAACCAATATCTTTTTTTTTTTTTCTTCAGAATTAAGGTCATGCAGCTTTTCAAACCAAAGACCTCAATAGCTTAGATATTTGATTTGCAAATTACCACATTCTCCTGAAGAGTGTGACACAAAAAGCTGCTCTGTTGGTAGTAGCTTGTCAATCTAGAATGCTCATCCCTATTCAAGTTCTACAGGCTGGGAGCTCAGCTCTTGAAATAATCACACCTGTAATTCTTGGAACTGTCATGATAACTTAAATGTACTTCTCACTATTTTTTAATTTGCTGATCCATGGTAACGAAAATACAAAGGACTTCAGGAGTGTGAACAGCCCTTTCCCAGATGGCTGGGAAGGTGTAGGAGGGGATGATGCTGTTCCTTGTCCTGTGCCCTTTCCCTGAGCAATTGCTGCTGCCTGCTCTGCAGCCAATACTTGGCAAGAAGGTCTTTGGTCTGACCTGGTGGAGTCAGACCAAAGTTCTGTGTTGTCAGGAAACATCCTGTAAAAGGTGGCCTCAGCTTTTGGTACAGCCCAGGCAGACAATCCTCTTTCCCAGCCCTCTGTCCATGTCAGTGCCTTCAGGCTGCAGCCAGGTGTCAAATGATGCCATCAAACTTTGCATAACCAGTAAACACTTGGTCAATCTCACCCTGTGCCAGCCACTGCTGATGTCCTTTTATTAGCTGTTTTTTCCTCTTTTACTCAAAGCAGAAACAAACAGCAAAGCCTTCAGTAAGTGCCACTGTTTCCCCCCCTCTCCTCTGACTTCCTCTGCTGCTCCAAGCTGCCTGACAGGAGAGCCCTCCGTGGGATAAAGCCCACAAGCCTGGAGGAGCTTTCTTGGCTGCATGACCTCATCCCACTGAGGGAGCGGGAAGCATTATTTTTCCTGAAGTACAGGATGCAGATTTTGTTTTGGTTGTGCTCTTTTCTTTTTCTGGTGATGGAAAGGTGACTTGGGCACAAATATGTGCAGAAAGCAAATGAACTTTGCAGCAGTGGCTGGGTCCCTTGTACCAGGAGCCTGTGTGTGTCTATGAGCAGCACTCAGATTAATTTTCTTATGTCTCTCTGCAACTTATTTCTTTTCCCAGTCAGTTCTCCCCTCTTGCCAGTCTTTTGTTTATGTTTAGAAACTAGAGGGGAGAAGTGGTGAAGTTGGAACACCTGTAGTACCAAAGACAGACTGTCCATCCACAGGGTGACCTCTGCACCCTTTTTCCAGTTCCCATGAGCCTGCCCATGGTGAAGTTTATGTGACTTAAATCAGGCTCCCTCCTTACTCCTTTCAAGTGTATGTACTCATTAAGTGAGCAACCATTCAGTACTTTAATATTGAACTGAAGTATTTGAATTGTCACACCTTGTTTGCCTGTCATGTTCAAATAATTCTCAGAAGTGGGGATTTATTTCCTTGAGATGTCTTTGGTTGTGTTCTTCTCAAATAAGATGAATTCTGTAACTCAGGAGGAAGGGAATGTTACACCTTCTTGTAAAACTGGGTGTGTTGGGTCAAGGTAAAAATTGAAAGTGTCTGTAGGTGTTGAGCCCCTGCTTTAACACAGGATCCCATTGGCTTGGGGGAAGTTTCACATGTCTCATTCCTCTTTCTGCTTTGAATGAGATGAGGGCTCTGTGGAAAAATTGTCTTTAATTAGATAATATCTATGTAAGTTCAGGGATGGATGAATAAATTCATCTTGGCATCTCCAGACTGTTGGTGCTATTAAACACTCCAGAATTTATTTTTACTTAGCCTGAATTATGAATTTACTTTTTAAAGGCTGTGGGGAGTCAGGTTGCTTCTGAAACAGTGCAAGATTCAGAATTGATCTGCTGGCCAAGGTGGCAGATGGAAATTGTAGGTGCTTCTGTGTTCTGGTCTCAGGGGGTGACAGGAGCCCCTTGTGTTTCACAGTACCTGCAAATCATGCAGACCTGAGTTGAGCTGCACTTGTTCTAGTTCTCTGGCTCCTGTTTTACACCATAATTGTAAACCTGGCTCTTTTGCTGCCTTTTTGTTTGTGTTTTCTGAATTAAGAAGATTGCAGGCTCTAGAACTGTTGCTCAGCACTTTCTCGGTACTAAACATAATACTTTTGAAACTGTGGCCAGACTGATTGAGCTCCTTCATCTCACGTTATTTTGTTTTATTCTTTTCATTTTACCCAGCAGACCAGTTCTTCACCCCATTCTGGACTGCCCAAGCAAGTCAGGATTAAAACTTCCCAGTCTGTGGGGGATGTGAGCACACCCTATCAGCAGCCAGAACCCAGAAGTAGGCACCTGTCTGTCAGTGAGTATTTTTGCCACTTCTTCAAGTTTTTGTTTGTTGCAACCTGTCTTTTGGGCATAATGTTTATGGTACAGCATTTAGAAGAGCCATGAGAAATTGAAAGGTTATTCTGGGACAAGGCAGTTAATTTTCAAAAGCTCTTAGTATGTTTACAATAAAATGTTTCAAAGTTCTTGCTAAGTTGTGGAGGAGCTGAGGAGCTGCTAAAAGGGATGTCCTAAAGCCAGAGCCATTGTGGTTAGAAATTTGGAAAGCTGATGTGAGTCTATTAAGCTTTTTATTTAGATTGGCAATTTCAGTTCATGAAACCTAGATTTGATTCTTTTTATGTCGAGCTTTGGAATCTGTCCTGACTCCTGTAATCAAGCATTTTACTAGGAATTACTGTTGCATATCCAGCTAGTGTCCTACATTCTGAGTTGCCTAAACTTTCACTCTTGGAATTATCAGGTGAGTAGAGCACAAGACAAAATCTGAGGTGCACAAAAGATAATGAAAAAAATCAGAGTAATATGTACCTTTGTCTCATTTCTTCGGGTTTCTCTTAGCTCAGTGAGCTCCTGTTTAGAGAAAAGGTTCATGTAAGACTTCTGTAGTTTTTATGACTTCCATCTCTGGCAGATTTGTCTGATTTCTCCCAATTTCTATGTTACAACCTTCTGTGTAACTGCAGCACAATTCAAATCTGTTCTTGAACCATGTTCAAAGCTGTTAAGCTTTATATGAAAAACTAAAACACCTCCAAGGATTTATGGGCTCCAAAAAAATCTGTGGTTTAGGATTTGACTCCATGGTGTGAAGCTCAGTGAGCAGTGAAAGTGCAGGAGCAAGGGGAGAGTGTGAAGGCCAGAGCCTGAAATGCTGCTCTTTGTAAACTGTTTCTGCTTCAGAAATGAGAGAAGGTAAATTTTGCTGGAACCAGAAGCAGAGGATGACTCTGTTTGTTACAACAGCTCTTTTGGGGCTTGTCAGAGCTAATGCCTGAGGACAGGTGGTGCAAGTCACAAAGGGCAGTACCAGGAGCTGGGAGGGTCAGAGTTGTTTTGTTTGCAAGTTCTTCACTCTGGCAAAGGAATGCTTCAGTTTCATTAACTCTGTGAACTTGAGGCAGAATTATTACATGATTTTAGATCAATATTTGCAGTGCAAAGTATCAAATAATATATCAGCTTAAACCACAGCAGTCTCCATACTGGGGGGTCCAAACCAGAGTTGGATCCACACTGTTCTGTCTAGAGGGAACTGGGAGAATGAGCTCACAGGGAAGGACTCAGGAACTAGAGCAGTAGTCTCAGTGTGGGGCTTGTCTAACAAACCTGCTTGTATCCTGTGGAGAGTTTGCTGATCCCCTTCTGTACAGTTTGCTTTTATGAAGCAACAAACAAACAAAGAAGTACTGAAAGCTTGTGAAGTACGTGACTGAAACGGGGACAAAAAGACTTTGCCCATCCTTCCTAGTTTGAAGTTAATATGCATAAAAAGAGCAACATTCCTTGGTCCTTAGAAGTGGTGTCCATGCATGTCTGAACACCACGTTTCTTCTATAACAGACAAATTGAATGCCAAAATTATTTTGTGTAAAATATATCTATATATATATTTCTCTTTACTGACATCCTGAGGTATCCAGATAATGGTGCCAAAGCCAACAGACTGTAGTGAGTGTCTGTCATGGGTAAACTGTGTAGGAATAAGGGGCCCCTTCTGTATCCCAGTCACACACTCTTTCCTCTTGCCCCAGCTTATGGATGCTTTCTGAATAGCTTGTAGTTCCTCAGTCAGGAAACCACTGGTTTTATTTTCTGAGCATGTCAGACTACCAGACTGTTACATTATGAAGAGGTCCAGGAGAGTTCCAGTTCTGTCAGAGGTCTGCTGGTAATTTGGTAATAACTTGGTCTAGCATCAATTTCTTCTTCCTTCTCTTTCCCTAGCTTCGGTTTGGGAAAGAAATGTGCTCTGTTTCCTGATGTTTCAGGCATAGAGACTCTCCAGCTCATACCGTGTCATGCAATTAAAGTCCAAAGCAGTGTTCAACTAAATCTTTTTGCAAGCAGGAGAGGGACCTGTGTGGTTCCTGAGCTCCAAACAGCCTCGAGCCTGTTGTCACCAGTTCAGAGCTTTGGAAGTAAAGATAACTTTTATTTAAAAGAAAAAAAAAAAAAAGTTGCTAAGCATTCTGGCAGGGCTTGTGTTTTTTCCACTCACTTCCTTTGATATACATGGATTTAGTGCCGACTTCCTTTTCCTGCCCAGGGATGGGGCCTTTCCACAAGAGCAGCTGGGCCAGTGCCAGCGGGCCCTGGGCTGGCTCTGGCCGTGCCTTCTGTCGGAAGGAGTGAAAGTGCTCCCAGGGCTGGGGCAGCCACGCACACCCGGGGTCATCCCACCCCTCCAAACAGCTCCTGCAGCCCTGGGAGCTGCCTGGGACATCAGCTGGTAGCTCTGAGCCAGACTGTGGGCTTGACAATCTTGGTTTTGTGATCTTGGAGGTCTTCTCCAACCTTAGTGATCCTGTGATTTTATTAATCCCTTTTTTTAGTTCACCCCCATGGCACGGTAAGCTGTGCCAGTTCATTTTCCTTCTGCAGCCCCCTGAAAGGTGTGCACTCTGCTTTTCAGCCCTCTGGAAGGTGTGCACTCTGCTTTTCAGCCCTCTGGAAGGTGTGCACTCTGCTTTTCAGTTCATTTCTCCCAGGTCTTTGCCTTCGCTCTTTATTACAACTTCTATAGAAAATATTTTCCTTGGAAGAATATTTGCTGATCTTTACCCATCTTTCCTAGCACCTGAGTACACACAGTTAATTAAAGACAGTGTTTTAAGGAGCACAGCTTGAGATCTGATCTTCACCTGCTGCCTCTGACTTCGTATGTGACCTGGAGCAGATTGGCTGGACCACAGCAGTTCTTGGAGCTCCCAGTGGGAATTGGTGGCAGCTGCAGGTGGATAGGTCACTACAAAAAGGGGTTTTTTTCTTCCTCTGTCTTTGAGATCTGCAAGGAAAAAGTAAACCCTAAGGGTGAAGTTTTTTTCAGTGGGTAGCAAAAGAGAAACTCTTTAGGTAGTGCCACTAACAGATGATTAGACTGGAATTATGCTCAGAGATTTGAGCAGGAGAGGTTAGAAACAGGTGAGTACCTTGTCAGGAACTTAAGCAATAATCACGTAGTATCTAAAACACCAGTACAGGTGCACATCAAAT
>VZTB01009534.1:226924-251555 GCA_013397245.1 Thryothorus ludovicianus | reverse complement strand
GGCTTAGGCTTAGGCTTAGGGTTAGGACAGATAGAAGTCTTTTTCTTCTCAGATTTCTTCTGGGAGCTGGCCTTTCCTTTAGAAAGCATTGCAAACTCAGCTAAGAGGTGAAAAAAACTTGCTTGATCTAGATGATCTACAGGGTTCTTAAAACAGGCAGACAAGCTTGTTTATTTTCTTGCCACTTTAACATTTTCAGGTTTTTGGGTTACATTAACCCAAAACTTTAACATTAACAGGTTTTTGGGTTACAGTTATTCTACTAGTTGAAAGCTGTATATATTTCACTTACTCCTTAGTAGAAGGATTTACTTCTGTATTAATGGCATCCTTGAGTTGTTTTGTTGGACAAACAACTATTTCCTATTATAAAAATAAAAAAATAAATGGAACATAAATCATTATTGATGAATATCAGATATCCCATACAGTAATTTAAGGATCAAAATGAAGAGTAAGCTTGTAGCAGAGTAAGGAGCGCACTAAAATACTGACTGGCAGTAAATCTGATTAAATTAGACATGGCAAAGCTAATCTCTCAGCTCTTCTGTATTTTCACACTGTTCAGCTGCCTGGTTCCTGTCTTTGTTTTCAGAGTTTCTTGTTAGGTCCACCATAATTGGATGCGTTGCACTGCAAGAGTCTGGTACTGTTGCTTTCAAAGTTGGAGCTAAAGCACTGGTCTTTGAGTAATATGCTTTGGGATTAAGGGCAGTCTGAAAACTGGGCTCAGGTATTAATCTCTGGGTCAGGAGGCTGCTGCTGATGGGATGTGAGGGCTCCTGATGCCCTGAGGATGGAACCTCCTGCTGGGGTGCTGGAGATGCTGCTTTACCTGGGTCTCCTGCTTATTTTTATTAAGTCTGACTGTTCAGCAGGTGAAGAAGATACCCACACTGTGCTAGCATGGTCCCTGATTTATCAGTGTCTGGTGGGGAATTAATGACTTCTAATCTTTTTGGTTAGAGAGGGCCTTGCAGTGAAATCCTTCCCACAGAGGTAACCCCAAGCTAGCTTGGCAGAGAAACTCAGAATAACGTCCTTTAAGTTGCCCCAGAAGTTTAAGTCATTCCCGGCTGTGTGGGGTTGATTTAGCAAGGCTAATCCAACTCTTCTTCATCTGATGCATGTGATAACTACAGATCAAGAGTTGGAAGCTGCTCTTTAGTTGCTGCATCACGTCCCAAGGTAGTGATTTTGTAGAATCCACCTGCAGGTGGAATGAAATTTCACCAACCCCATTGAATAACTTGTTGTAAAACACATTTGCAAGGTGTTCTGTGGTGTCATTTTAATGGGACACCAGTCAGCAGATGCTGAGGCTCTGGATGGTTGGGTTGTGTTCAGAGCTCTGCCACTAACTCTGCGCCTCATATTTATTCAACTCCAGAATCCCTGGCTCAGTCCCAATAGGATGGAGATGGGTCCTTGAAGAGCCCACCTTTGTTTGCAAATAGTGAAATGAAAAGAGAAATTGTTGCTGTTCTCTTCCAGCTCCAAGTGCTCCAATAAACTGGCGCCGGGGGAAGCTGCTGGGCCAGGGCGCCTTTGGCCGCGTGTACCTGTGCTACGACGTGGACACGGGCAGGGAGCTCGCAGCCAAGCAGGTCCAGTTTGATCCAGAGAGCCCTGAAACAAGCAAGGTAATTCCCATCTCAGCTTCTGAAACCCTGTAAGGTCCTGTGCAACGTCTCTCCCTGTCCGTCCTTGAAAGCTGGCATCTTATTTAGTTCGTACTAGGGTTTCAAGAGAAGAATAGGAGTAATTTAAAAATCACTTTTCTGTGTTATTAATTTCAGCCTGAAACTAAAATCCATTTTCTGGCTTCGTTCTTGGCTCTCCTTTCTCAGCTTTTTGGGTTTTTGCCAGGTTGCTTGAGGAATACTAGACTGCCCTGTGTTCCTGGTTAGACATGGATGTGAATGAAACTAAACCCAGCATGAGCAGGGTTGGGTTTTTTCTTTTTTGAACAAAAAAAGCTGCTTGCACATGCAAAACCTACTTCTGGGTTTATATGGTACGCCCTCTATCTAGTGCATTAATTACTAATTTACACTTATGAATTCTTCATGTCCTTAAAAACAAATTGAGCTGTGGGGTGTAAATCAATCAAGAAGAGTGATATGAAAATCCCTTAGAGACAGTGGAGATGGGACGGGCACCTTGAAATTATGGGCAGCACTCAACTCCCTGCACAGGAGATGCAGCTGGAATGGCTTTTGGGTTCTTTGCTAGTGTTTTAACAATGTACCAGTTTCCCAATATTGAACAAATTCACTTTCAACTAGAGTAACTGGTCCATGAAGATTTAATTATTCTGATTTTATATGGGATATTGGTGCCAAGATATGTCCTAAATTGGGAAGTTCTAGTATGTCTGTGTTGTAAATCAGAAAGTAATTCTGAGCCAAGGAGCAGCAGGCCGAAATACATTTTGAAGGCACTGAAACTCCAAACCTTAAACTATTATTTGGTCTGATTAAGCAGCTTCCTCTGGTTCTACGTGTCCCTACAACATCCAGGTTCTTGCTCTAAGGTTCTGCATCCTCTCCCAGAGTGACAGAGCTGAACCTGATACCTTCCCATGGCAGAACTGGGAAGAGTTAAATGGGACTAATTTTGGGAGAAAACATTATTCCTTTTTCCATAAATCCTCTTGCTTCAGTACCTTTGATGTTCCTCCTGTTCAATCCCTGGATTCAGCAAGAACCTGATACTTTTTCTGAGCGACAAACGTCTGTAATTCCATCTGAAATTGCTGGATAACCTCTTTGCCTTTTCACTGTGATACCCTGTTGTGTGTGGCAAGAGCAAAGCAAAGGATCGATTTCATGTGCAGGGCTGCAGATTCTTTGAAGCACATAGGAGAGGAAGCAGTTTGTAGGGTTGATTCCAGTAAATCACCAGTGTGAATCAGAGCAGGACTGGGTAACAGAAGCTTAGCAACTCCCAGCACCTGTTGTTTTACTTTCCAGTGGGTTGAAGTTCCTGTTCTGTGACTGTATTCTCTGTATTCAGAGCTGTTTCACAATTACACTCTCTGCCCTCAGTTTAGTGAGAGGAGTGAGGTTGTACCTATATTGTGGGTGGAGAATCTGTTCAGCCAGCTGGGGTAAAGCCATGCAGCTGACAGAATCAAGGCAAGAAACAAAGTTTTTCTGGTACTAAATCCATGTATGATACTGCCTGTGTTCTCTCAAAGCTTCCACAGCAACACTTGGCTGCAGATAATGGAGTCAAAATGGACGGGAAGCCCTGGTAAAGTTTGCCTTTTCCAAGAAGCAGATAAAGCAATGTCATGGATTACACTTCTCAGTGTAGTAGTGGTCTCATCCTGCCAGTGACATGACGAATTTATTGGTTTTTATATTTACTATATATTTCCTGGGACTGCAATCTTTTTTTTCTCCTTCAACATCCATAGGAAGTGAGTGCCCTGGAGTGTGAAATTCAGCTGCTGAAGAATCTCCAGCATGACCGTATTGTGCAGTATTACGGCTGCTTGAGGGATCGAGCAGAGAAGACCTTGACCATCTTCATGGAGTACATGCCAGGGGTAAGAGCAGCACAGCCAGGGATCAGAGAGGGAGGTGGCTGGGTTTGTTAGCTGCTTTATTAGTTGCTGTAATCCCCTTAACTATGCCATCCGCCTCAGACCCTCTCAGGGCTGTGCCTTCTCATGCTGGCTCATAATGCCACCACTTTCATTTATGCCCAAGAAACCTCTCTGGGTTTTTTCCTTAAGTGTCTTGTACTTGAAATACATTCTCTGTAACAGTGTCTAAAGCCATTTCTTTTCTTTGGTTTAAGTTTGTTCTGCTACCAAAGTACCTCGAAGGACTTGGGCCAGTGTGTAAGTCCTGGTCACTGAATTACCAGAATCATGGTGCAGCAAGGGAGGCTAAAACTGACTCTCCAATAAGGGAGGCTTTTGACCCAGATCCATCTGCTGAACTATTTTATTGCTGGTTTTCACAACCAGTTGTACCAGCAAATAGAACCTCCTTAAGCTGTTTTTGCCATGAAGCCTGTCCTTGCTCTTCTTAAAAAAGCTTCCTTAGGGCAGGATGCTCAGAGAGCCTCCCAGGGAGGCTTTAGCAGAGGCCAGAGCTCATTGCGGAGCCAGCTGGGTGTGGAACACCCAGGATTTGTGCTTTGTCACCCTTTGCCAGTCCCTTGTGTTGCTCTTGGCAGGGCTCAGTGAAGGACCAGCTGAAGGCGTACGGGGCGCTCACGGAGAACGTCACCCGCAAATACACGCGGCAGATCCTCGAGGGTGTCTCCTACCTGCACAGCAACATGATCGTGCACAGGGACATCAAGGGTGAGAGCAGGGGCTGGGGGAAGGAGCTCTCCCAGCACACCTGCACTCAGCTGGAGAGCAGAAGGGTTTCACGTGGGCACCTACCAGATAACGGCAGCCATGGGGTTCTTGATCTCATTGCAGCTTTGGAGGAAGAATTGGTTGTGGTGTCTGAACCTCAGTTTGTGTCCACATAACAGCTAAGCTCTAAAGTTTGCTTTTTCTTTGGTGCTTTGTGTTCAAGACCTCTGACCAAGTAAAGTGGAGATTGACTTGTTTATTGTAGGAGTTCAAAGTGGTTTAATTAGCTACATCTGTTACTCAGCTGAGTAGAAAGCAATTGCTTGCAGTCACCAAAGCAGCATCCCAATAAAATCCTTCTCTACACAGCTCTGTTCTCTCAGGGCCTGGGGGCCCTGCTAGGCTGGCTGAGCTGTTTACAGGCACTGTAACAATGCTGGTGCTGACTCAGCTCTCATTTCCCTCCCCACTTCACTTCCTTGTGTTTTTCCCCAAAGTTTTTCCCATTTACAGCCATTAGCAATTGGCTTGTCTACAGCCTGAATTAAAGAAATGATGTTTAGCAGGTCACCTGAGGCTTGATGGGGAAAGAGCCATACCATGAGCACGGGTATTTGGGGCTGGATATCTCTCTGTAGGCTGCGGATCCAACAGCTGGATCGCATGGAAACAGCTGTCCTCATTCTTTGCTTCTGTCCAGGTGCCAATATTCTGCGTGACTCTGCTGGGAACGTGAAGCTGGGGGACTTTGGGGCCAGCAAAAGGCTGCAGACAATCTGCATGTCAGGGACTGGCATCCGCTCCGTCACGGGCACCCCGTACTGGATGAGCCCCGAGGTGATCAGCGGGGACGGCTACGGCAGGAAGGCAGACGTGTGGTGAGCCTTGCACTTGCTGTCCAGAGATCTCTGCACAGCTCTCCTGGAGCCACAAACACCTCCTGCCATCCGACAGCCAAATTCACGTCTTGTCTGGATGAAAAGTTTAAGGAGAGTTGCAGTCACTGGGTTGAGCTCAAGGCACGATCTTCTGCAGGCTGTGCTTTGCAGTGTTAGCTTTTTTTCTTCCTCTGTTTTCAGCAGCACTTCTAGGTTTTCAGGAACAGTTTCTACTCATTCCTCCCTCAAACTGATACCTGGTTTTTTGCCTTCTGAGGGGTACAATGTTTCATCCTTCTCATGCTCTCAGGCACTTGGAATTCTTGAGGTGTCCTGTGCGGGGCCAGGAATAGGGATGATGATCCTTGTGGGTCCCTTCCAACACAGGAGATTCTGTGATTCTATGATACCCCTTGGAAGAGCAACTGAAAGCTGTTTTGGGAGAGCCCACTCATCTAGATATAAAATGAGAGTTATGCTTAAAATGTACTGGAAATTAGTATAATTTTAGCTTTAAAGTAAAGATGCCCAAACCTGGAATAACAGAAAAGATCCGGGTCAGATCAGAGATGATCTGTATGAATGGAAACTGTAGCTGTGCTATTATTGGCATAGCCAAGGAACAGCCTCTATCAAAAGAGCAAAATAGTCCTGTGCCAAAATGTTAATTTTGGGGGCCTTAAAAAGGTGAAACTGTAAAACTTCAGTAAATAACAGGGACAGAAAGTCTGGTTGTGCCTCCACAGTAAAGCAGGGCCTGTTTCCTGTACAAGCAGCGAGTGGAAACACAGCTGAAACGTGTCCTGTCTGCAAAGAGTTAAATCCTGCAGACTCTCCCAGCTGAGATGCTTGGGGAGAGCGAAGCACGTGCCCTGGGCTGGTGCAGTTGTGGATTTCCTCTTGGTGCTGACATAGGTCCATTCCCATCAAAGAGTCGCTGCCGTTGGCCAGGCTCCAGTTCCTACAATCCCAATCATTATTTTGGGGGGTCAGAATTTTCCAGTGCAGCGCTGGTCCCAGGGTGGCTGTGTATGGCCCAGGGGCTCAGAAATGTAACAGATCCATCCACCTGGCTCTGTGCCACTGCTGCAGGCCCCTCTCCAGTTTTCTTTTTCCTAAATAGCAGAATATGTGAGCTATTTGTTATTGCTGGAGTGACTTGACATGAAAAACATTCCTGCTGTTTGCTGAATATCTTAAAGAAACCGGATCTGCTTAAACGGTATAAATCAGTCTAAACAATAATATATCCCTGCTTGCTTTTGAGCAAACCCCCAGCACTTCAGCACACATGGTTTGCATTTTCTGTACTCTCTTCTAGTAAGTCTGAAATGGCTGGAAAACTGTAAAATTTTCACGTTGGATTTTAAACCTTGTCGAGAAATCAGTTCTTGCATATTCACTGCATTTAATTCCTTTCCTTCCTTGTCTTGGCAGTTGATGCAAGTCTGCCTCTCACAAGTCTTTTCCTTGCATTTCACCTCAAAAGAAAGTTTAGTTTTAAGGTAGAGGAGGCAGTTTTGCCTTTTTAATGGAAAGATGTGATAAAAACACGGCATTGGATATTAAGAATTCACTAATGGCATTTTCTTAATCTGTGGCCTGGAGGAAGCAATTAATCCTTTTTGAATAAACTCCAATCAGTGCAGTGCTACAGCAACCATCTTCCCTGGGAAGGTGCTGGAGTCACGTTGCCTCAGAAGGTGGCTCAGCCATGTCCCCAGAATCACGTCCTTGCCCTGAAGTAGCCTGCAGAGCCCCATTAACTTTACAAGGAATTTTTCCTTAAGGTAATGATGCATCTGTCCCCCAGGGATTTAACTTACTGCCTTCCCAGTTTGGAACTGTTACCACTTCAATTATTTTTTGACTGATGCTTGGTTTCTTGTGGAGATATTATTAGGTTGATTTTTTCCCAACGTGGGCACTTTGAGGCTGTGACTGGAAAGGGATTTTCCTGAAATGGCTTTTTGGGGTCAATGAGTTCTGATTCACTGAACCCTGAGTGTTAAAGTCTGTTTTCTTCCTTGCAACTCAGCAAGTTGAGCCTCTGAGCAACCTGGTCTAGTGGGAGGTGCCCCTGCACATGGCAGGGGGTTGGAGCAGGATGGTCTGGAAGGTCCCTTCCAACCCACACCATGCTGTGCCCCTGTGGTTCTCCAAGTGCCTTGGAGTTACAGCAGCAGCACCTGGAGAATTGGGGGCAAGGGGAGCAGGACATGTGGCACTTTGCAGGCAGTTCCCTGCTGTGCTGGCAGCAGCAGAAGCTGCAGCTCTGGCTGGGGGCCGGGGCGCACGCGGGGCTGGCCGAGCACGAACTGCCCCGGGAGCCTTCCAGGGCTGCACCCCGCTGCTGGGGAGCTCTCCCTGAGCCCTGGGCATCGTTGAGTGGGTTCTCATTTGGTTTTCCTGTCTGCTTTCCAGGAGCCTCGGCTGCACCGTGGTGGAAATGCTGACAGAGAAGCCCCCCTGGGCAGAGTACGAAGCCATGGCAGCGATCTTCAAAATCGCCACCCAGCCCACCAACCCCCAGCTGCCCTCCCACATATCAGAACACTGCCGGGACTTCCTAAAGCAGATCTTTGTGGAAGCCAGGCACAGACCCTCTGCTGAAGAGCTGCTCAGACACCAGTTTGCACAGCTCCAGTACTGAATTACCTCCCTTGCTCGCAGCTCCTGCCGGGCGCTCCCTGCCCTGTCTTGTCTAGTTGCAACTGCCCGTTGTGGTGCTGCATCTTCAAAATGCCAACTCAGCTAGGCCTAGTCCTTTGGGAAGTTCTTCCAAGGAACTTAGGGTCTGCTCTCGTGCCTGATTCCTTCATTTGCTGGACTGGTGTTCATCCTGCCGACAGCTGTCCCAGCAGAGCTGTGGTTTTGCCCCACGTTACCTGGACGTGCTGTTGCAGCTTGGCTGCGTGTTTGCTGCAGGCACAGGAATGGGAATCTGACGAGTGTCTTCACTGGTTGAACATAGGAGAAATCCGAACCCAAGTGGGAACTGGAAGAGCTCCACTCTTCAGCTAAACAGAAACATGCACCAGCCTCCAGACCAGCTCTGTCTGTGGGAGTCCCTGGTTTTCCCCTCCTGGGGCTCCAGAGGCGTCTCCAGTACCTGAATCCAGCAAAAAGCCATGTGTCATGGAGCATGCACTTGCTATAGTATGGTATATTTTTCTTCATGAGTATTCAGCATCTGAAGGTGTTCAGAAAATATTGATTCAAAAGTATGTGAATAGTGTTATTTTATAATGAACCCATGGATTTGGGGCTGGGGGTGAGGGACGTCTTTCCAGCTAAAGGTCAGGATAATCTGACAAATTTCAGCAGAGTGCAATCACTCCAGGGCCTGAGGGAAGGACTCTCCCACTGACTTTGGAAAATCTGGAGCTAATTTCCAAGGTTTGATTTGTCCCAGCATTAGGACAATGTCGGTTTTAGTTTGTGTCATACCAAACCAATCTGTGCTCCTGCTTCCTCTCTCTGGGGCTGCTGTGTCCAAACAAAACCCCTCTGGAAGAGAATTCAGTGGAATTCAGCTTCTTCCTGCATCTGTCTCTTTGGCTGGTAACTTTTTACCATCCTTTTAACCAAAGATAGTCCATCTGGTGCCCAGGAATTTACTTCAGAGTTTCTTTGAGCACATGGCCTAATGGAAAATTGAGGGTTTCTTGGGGAGAATTACCTGGACACTCCTTGCTGTGCACAGGAAGCTGGAATCGAGCTCAGCCCTTTGCTGTGCATTGTTTGAATTATGGTGAGCAGGTGATCATGTAAGAGTTCCATGAAAACATTATGGCCTAACTTAAATAAGCTTTTGTAGGAGTCAAGTCAAACTGGGAACCTAAAAAAACATTTTAAATTGTAGCAAATATCTAAAATTACCTGGAGGTCCCCATACAGGTACCATCAAAATTTATCCAAGTGATTGTGCACTTGGGAGATAGCACGGGTTGGAGGACTGAGGTCCTGATGGCCTCAAAATCTCTGCTGGTTTGGGCACTACTAATCTTTATTTCACTCATGAAAGACCAGCAGTTTTTAAGTGCTGGAGATTAATGAAATGGTTATAAGTTATCTCTGAGAAATGAAACTAAAAAAAGTAAGTGCTGATTAACTAAAATATTGCTTTATAGGGCAACATTGAAAGTGTTCTGCTCTTGTATTGGAAACTGTATTAAGGTTCCACACACTTCCACTCTTCTCCCCCCAAAAAAACTGAAAATTGCTTCATAATGCAGTAAAATTAAGTTTTTAAGTGAATACTAATAGCAGGATAAGGCAAGTTTTAATGAAACCGAGCTCCTTCAACACATGAAAAATACTGTGTTGAATTAAAAGAGGGGAAAAAAGAAGCCTAAAAGCCCCAACCAACCAAAATTCCTGAAAAGCTTTAAGAATCTGAAATGGTTTTTCTGTGCCAAACCCAGAGCAAGGTGCACCCAGTAAAAGCTGGTGTTGGTTTCCTTTCCAGGTTCCCTGCACTACTCCAAGGATGCACTGTCCCACTTAGGGCACTTAGGGGATCCCTTTTATGAAAGCCCTTGTTCCTTAATTTGTTTAATTATAGTGAGAGCACTTCAACTGATCTTTTCCCAGCCAGGAACTCGACTCCAAATTGTCCAGGCCCTCGGCCTGACTCCTGCACTTCACTGTTGCCATGAGGGGAGGCGAGGCTGTGGCACTCCTGCTCAGTGAGGGAACTTCTCACACCACTCTGCTGGGAACGTGGGGTCATCCCTGCAGCCTGGGTGACAAAAGTAGGGGGGTCAGCACTGCTGGGGGGCCCAGCTCTTCGAGCCTTGCAGCCTAAATATACCAAAGATTGGAGTCTTCAGCCACTGCCCTTCACCTGCAGGGATCAGGAGCACGGTGACATCCGCGAGGGTTTCCCTCTATCCTTGGCTTGTCCTCACCAAATCCAGACCTTCTCCCACGGTTTTTCTCTTGCTGTCCCACATGCTGTGATCTGGGAGAGAACGGGGGGGCGTGAGGAGGCGGCGGAACTTCTGCCAGAGCAGCTCAATCCTCAGGACCTGTTGTGGCTTTTACCTCACCCACGTGCCGGGAGGCGCCTGCAGAGCAGGGCGAGAGCAGCCAGGGCTGGGGCTGTCCCCAGGGCTGGGGCTGTCCCCAGGGCTGGGGCTGTCCCCTCAGCCCCGGCCCTCCCCGGGCTGGACGTGCCCCCCATGTGCCCAGCCCTGCTCTCCAGGCTGCCCTGGCCCTGGCAGCAGCTGTACAGTGACAGAGAACACGGGGCCAGCTCGGGCTGGCGCGTTCGGCACAGGAACAAGCCAAAGCATTACCTGTATGTTTGGAGATGCACTTTTCTGAATGTAGTTTATATCGCTCTTTTTTAGCTCTTTTTACATCATGTAAACGGTGATGCCTCATTTTTTTTTTTTTTTTTGTTTAATTTATATCATAAAAGATCATATTTGGTGATTTTTATATATATCGACTGTTATGGGGTGGGGGGAGGTGGGGAAATAAATTTGACGCCTTTATGAATTTAAAAAGGAAAAAAAGCAGCTGGTTTTGCAGAGAATTTGCTGATGGTTTATAATGAGCCAAGCCAAAATGCCTCTCTGTTTCCTCACAGCCCTCTTGATTATGGAAAAGGAAGATCTGGATTCCTGGGTCCACTGCTCTGGTGAATAACTTGGGGCTGACATTGATACCATGGGTTTTTAACAGCCCTGGCAGCAAAAGAGTTTCAAGTGGACAGAAATGTAATTATACCTCAGAATTGAATTATATCTGGCCTCTTTATCCTGCCAGACTAGGAAAAAACTGGGAGTGGAGGAGGAGTGCCAGGCTGACAATAAGCTGTTGTGTCAATTCCAAATGTCACGTTGGATTTCCTGCTGTTCCTTCCAGGGAGGGATGTATAGGGAATGCTGAGTATTGGGATCCCTGATGGAAGGTGCTGCAGAAATGGTGAACATTCTGTTTGACAAAGAATTTCTTAGCAGAGTCCCAGTATCCTGAAACAATTAAAACTCATCAGAAAAATGTCTGAGATTCCCATTGGAGAGGAACTTGGGGGAATTTTGGCTGTCCCTGAGGTAGTTAGGAAACAAAGCAGTGACATTTTGGTCTTGGTGTGACGATTCTGTGCATTCCAGGTTATTTGCTTGTTCTCAGAAAATCCCATCTTTGCCCATTCTAGTGGCAGCTAGGTTGCATCAATTTGGATGGGGTTTTTGGGGTGGTTTTTTTTGCCTAATTTGGAATCATATCCCAAAGGACTGCTCCGAAGAGTTCCCATTGGCACCAGTTACCAGCACAGACTGACCAGGAGGGTAAAGGTAGGTGTGCCAGGAGCAGTTCAAAAAGGAAGAAAAGGATTTTGTTATCCCCATAAATGATGCAAAGCAGGGAGAAAGGGCTTTAACCTGGATTGTGCAGAAGACCTTGACCCAGTAGTCTCTATTTACCGACCGGGGGCTTGCAGTGCAAAGCCAGGCCAATGTATCATTTTATTTACAATAAAATTATCATTTATATGAAAGCCTCTTTTGGTGACTGTCCTTTTAAAAAACAAAATTTGGAGAAGGAGAGCCTCTGGTTTTCAGACAAGTGGAAGATAACCTGAGCTCCCTTCCAGAAATGGAGCTGCCCAGCTGAAGTGGAGGAATCTTGCATTGACTGATTTAGGGCATAACAAGATTTGCTGTCTCTGAGTAGGGCAGGAGAATGGACTCCCCTCCTGGTCACCCCTCTCTAAAGAAAGTAGCTCCATAGTAATTCTGCTTTCCATAAATACAGAGTGTGTATTCCTAACTGGAATCTTCCCCAGAGACACAGAATATCCTGAGCTGCAAGGGAACATCCAGTCCAGCTCCTGGCCCTGCACAGGACACTGCAGGAATCCCACCTGTAGTGTGGTGGTTGAGCAGGGGCTGGGGGAAAAAATATTTGGAGCCTTGAAGGTAGAAATTATCAGCCTCAACATACTGACTGAAGCACAAAAGAAATGCAGCAAAGATCCTCAACTGTCCTTTTATTTCTGGTAATTTGTGTTGTGTGTGTTGTATGGCCCAAGGGAAGGGGACTTAAGGTACATTTGCTCTCTAAATCCACTTCTGAAGCAAATAAAATATAAAAATCTCTGCCGAGGTTGGCTGTGCTACACTGCTGTGGCTCTTCCTTTTGGGGTAGTGAAGTGTGAACCAGGAAGTGTCTTCTGGGTTTAATTCTGCTCGGGTGTGAGTGTATTGCATTATACCCAGGAAATGCAGGCACAATCCCCTCTCGTGTCACTGCTGAGCTCTGCCTGGTGCTCTGAACCTCATCCAGAACTGGCCAGCTGGATGACATGCATTGATATGGATTTGCATGGATTCATACTGGTTTTTCTTTTTCCCCAGTCAGCTTTTATTACGTGACTGTGCTGGCTTGAATTCTTATGCTCTGGAAAATGTCCTTCCCTGAGCTGAAAGGCAGTTGGTGCTGGGAGCCCTGTGCTCGTGTGGAAGCACAAAAGGAGGTTGGGGCTGTGACACAGAAAGGTTGCTGATCATCAGTCGTTTGTGGCAAGGGCAGCTCGGAGAGGAGGAATTGCAGGTGGCCTTGGGGCATTTTCCTTGCTCTGCTCTCAGCCATGGATGGTTCTTGTGCTGCCCTCGAGCTCTCACTTCATCCAGCTGGAACCCACCAGAGCTGTGGCATCCCCGACTTTGGCTGCAACTCCTGCTGCTCCTCTGCCTCCTCTGTTGGGAATTCCCTCCCGTGGAGCTGCTGCCTTCCCTGAGCCTTCAGCAAGGACCTGAGGAAATTCATCACAGCCAAATGCAAGCTCAGGCCCTCCTCCTCGAGGGGGCTGCGGGCAGAATTGATCTCCCAGCTCTTGTTTCTCTTGCCAGGTGCTGCAGGATTCTGACACCTGTCCCAAGATCCCTCAGCTGGAGGAGACCGAGGTCAGACCTCAGCAGGGGCCGAGCTCCAATCTCTGCTCTCCTGACCAGGGACAGGACCCAGGGAATGGTGGGTGGAGAATGGCCTTTAGATAAAAACTCAAATTTCAGTTTGGAGGGAAGGAAAGATATAACATCATTATTTCTCTGATTTAGTGTTGTTCTCTTTCTAACTGAAAAGCCAGCTTTAAAAACCTGGGGGTTTTGTGCTTCTCTAAAATCATGAGGCACTGTTAAAGTGCTGCTCGTCCTGCTGAGCAGCCGGGAGCTGAGGAATGGGGAAGTGAGGCCGGCGAGAGGCAGGAAGCAGAACCAAGGGCTCTGCTTTCATTTTCTGAGCCTCCTGGAGAAGGAAGGGGCCAGGCAAGGGGCCCTAAGGCTGCACATCCCAGCCCCTCGGCAGGGCCGATCTGGGTGGCTTTTGTGGGGTGTAAAGCTGCCACCTGCATGCTGGGGACAGTCAAAGCTTTTGGTGAGGCTGAACCGCCCCAGAGAGCCTTGCCAGGGTCTGTGTGCACAGCCCCTGTGTGGCTGGGTGGCCCAGGGAGAAATAACTTGTCCAGCATCAGACTCCTCTGGTCATCCAGCCACTTGGAAGCTGGTGGAAGGTTCCAGCTGGGCTGTGCAGGTCACAGGGCAACACTGATGTGGAATTTGAAACCCTGGTTTGGTTCCCAAAAACTTGGGGGCCCCAGGGGGGCTTCTGGTCAGGGGCCTGCACCTTGGTCACCTTTGCCCAGTCCTCATGGTCTGCAGGACCCCTCTGAGCACTCCCCAAAGGGTGGGCTGCCTCTTCCCCATCCCCCCCAGCCTCACTCACACACAGGTAGCCAGGAATACTCCCTTGATCCTGCATGGACACAAGATCTTTCCAGAGCACTGGGGCAGTAAGAGGCAGACCTGACCACGAGTGCCACCTCCCCAGGCCCCTGGGAACACAGGACAAGACAGGGAAGGCTCGGAGACCTTGTATTACAAAAATAAAGGAACACATGTGAAGGTGCCGCGAGGCTCCTGCACAGAACGTACCACTGGAAGGCAAATATAAAAAAGAGACACTCAAACTGTGGCAGGGCAACATCCGTAAGGCTGAACCATCCCAGCTGAACTGAGCTGATGTAAACCAAGGACCCTCCTTATCCAGAGGCCCAGCAATGCAGATTTGGAGTGGCAGAGCACACACAAGCTGGATAAGCCCCCAGCTCATCTCATTTTCCATGTTGACAGGCCTGAGATGGATCAGCAGGGCTGGGAGTCCCATGGGGGGCAATTACTTCTGCTCTGATCTCACTGTGGAGAGGGGCCTGCAGAGAGAGGGCTTCAGATCTGGGGGCTGCACCCTGGTCACCTCTGCCCTTATGGCCTGCAGGACCCCTCTGAGCACCCTCCACAGGTCCTGCTTTACATCAGCTCAGTTAGCCCTGGCTCAGCTCCTCCAGCTCTGCTGGGCTCCAGGAGCAGGGGCTGGCCCCTCTCAGGCCGATTTGGTGCCACTCTCCACCTCCTTGTGCACCCACAGCTCCTTGTGCTGCTTGCGCCCGAAGTCTTCGTCGTAGTTGCCTTTACTCTTGAAGAGCTGCTGGAAGTGGGGCTTGCAGTAGAATTCCCCGTGGAGCGCAGCGTAGGTGCCCAGGCTGGGGAGGGAGGACAGGGTTAGTCGGGCAGGGAGATTGAGCTGCAGCCTGGGGGGGCTTGGGGACAGCAGGAGGGGGAAGGTACAGGAGAGGACCCTGAGGGCCAACAGCTCCCTCCCACCAGCAGAGGCTGTTGGGGCTGCTGTGAGCAGAGATGGGGGTCCCAGGGGAGCTCAGCATCGGATTTGTGTCCTCTAGAAGGAGCTCTGGCTCAGCTCCGTGCTCCCCAGGGGCTGCTCTCAAGGGGAAGCATCTCTCCTTCCATACCAGGTGGGAAGATAAACCTTTTGGAGCCCAGGTATGCAGATAAACCTTTGTTTATCTTTGTTTCTCTGTGATGGGTGGGCTGGGGTCTTTGGCTACCGGCCAAGCAAGGGGCTGTGATGGGGGGTGAGCACTATCTGGGAGGGTCTCAGCAGAGCTGGAGTGACACCTGTCCCAGCACGGAGACAGCCCAGCTCACCTGAGCTTGGTGTGGCAGTGCTTGCAGCAGAAGCAGGAGTTGTGGAAGACGAATTTATCAGCCACCAGCCGCTCCATGGGGTACACGGTTTTCTGGCAGGCAGTGCACATCTCCTTCACCTGTGCCTTCAGGCTGAAGGACTGGCCAAGGGCAGAGCAAAGGCAGACAGAAAATGAGGAAGGAGTTTGGGACACCCTGGACTCCTCCACTGCCTTCTTCCCTGCCCTCCATTCACCAGAGCACTGCGGAGCAGGAAGGAGCCCCATCTCCCTCACCCTCCCTGGGCCACTCCACAGATGCTGGGCTGGCTTGGAGCTTGGCCCTTGGGCTTTTGGCCCTCCCACCCTTGCCAAGAACCAGCAGGATGAGACCCTGGCACAGGATGCCCAGAGCACCCCTGGCAGTGTCCCAGGCCAGGCTGGACACTGGGGCTGAGAGCAGCCTGGGACAGTGGGAGGGATCCCTGCCATGGCAGGGGTGGCTCTGGGTGGGCTCTGAGGTCCCTCCAACCCAGGCCATTCTAGGGTGATTCTCTGATGTAGAAAAGCAAAGGTACCTTGGAGCGCTGCACTGTGCTGCCTCCTGAGCTGTTCTTGGCCTCCTAAAAAGGAAGGAGAAAACAAAATGAGAGCTTGGCAAAGCCCCTGACAAAACCCCTCTGTGACCTGTGCCTGTAAATGATCCCCTGTGGCTCATGCACCCACTCCCAGCAGCTCTGCTCCAGGGGATAATGAACTCCTCCTGCTGGAGGTGCACAGGGCACAGACCCAAACACTGAGCAGCCTCCACCTGTGCCCCAGCTTCCAGGGCAGGGTCCCACCTGCAGCTGCAACAACTCCTCCCTTCCAAATCCCCCCTGCTCCCCCTCACATGCTCCACATCCTGCACCCTCCCCATGGGCACCCACTGGGGCCCTGAACCCCAAGGAGTTCCACCTGCCCTGGCACTGATGGAAGTGCTCCCTCCTTCCCAAAGTTGGGACCCAGCAGGGTGACCAGTCAGGGCTGGTTCATCCCCCTCACTCCTTGGTCCCAAGGCTGGAGCAGTGTCACCCCAGGATGTCACTCTGCTGTCCTTGTCCTTCCTCAGGCTGCAGTTTGGCTCTGCCTGCCCAGGCTGCCCCTCTCTGCCCCGAGGCCGATCCCCCAGCCCCTGCTCCTCCTGCCCTGTCCTTTGCCATCGTTTCTCCTTTGTATTTTTGGCAAAAGTTTGTTTGAGAGACGCACAGGAAGCTCTCCCCTGGCCGAGCTGCCTCCTCAGACGTTTCCCAGCTGCTCTCACTGAGGTCAGGGACATGATTTTGCTCTCACTCCCACGGGGCCGGGAGCAGGAGCCAAAGTCAACAGAGGGACACGGGCAGCCAGGAGCTCGGCCGTGTAAAACCAGTTGCATCCCTTGGCACTGGGAGAGCAACCACAGGTGCTCTCCTGGGGTTAGGATTTAATTTGCTGTTTCCAGGCTCAGCTGACCAGAGCTAAGGAAAATGCTGCCTCTCTGGAGCTGAGATACATCCGTTCCCAAGGCTACAGCAATCCACGCCTCTCGTCACTTCTCGGCAGCCTCCTGGCCCCGGCAGGCACGCTCTCTCTTCCATATCTGATAGATCTTCCCTCGGGGAAGGGCCGTATCCTGTCCCAGCAGGAGATGTTCTTGAACCTTTATGTTTTTCCATCTCAAATCACTCCAGTCCTAAGCAGCTCGAAAGCTCTCAATTGTGATCACGGAAAGCCATGGAAACACAAACAAACAGAGAGCAGCCCGAGACAGCGCGGGGTGAGAGCTCTGCACGGACCAGAGCCTGGGGCTCAGCAAACAGCACCTTCTGCTGGAACATTCCTGTCCCCAGCCCTGCTGTCCGAGCAGCAGTGACTGTGCCTTTGGTCACCCCAAAACATCAGGGCAGCTCCAGAGCACAACCCTCCCCCCCTGAGAACCCAAACCCAGCTGAAATTCCCACACAAACCACAGGATGCCACGTACGTGAGTTGGGGGTGGGCTGGCAGCTCCCGTGGCCTGGAACATGGCTCCTTTCCCTCCTCTGTTATTTAATCCTGAGCTCGAAGTCTGTGGGTCGGTGTCCCCTGATGGAGGTGCCCAAGACAGACCTCTTGCAACACCTGAAAGGAAATGTCATCAGGAGAGGGGCTGGTTTCATCAGCCAAGCCCAGCAGCTCTGGGTTTGTCACCAGCAGCTGGGGAGTGCTCAGATCAGCCTCCTGCTCTGGGGCTTCCTGAGGGGCTGAGATGTTAATTGTGAGGTATGAAAGATTTTAGAAAAACAACTCGAGTAGATGCTGTGTTAGCTAAAAAGACCCAAAAGAAGCCAGATCTAAATAAGATATCCCAGATCCAGGAACTCATTGCTTATCAATTTTATGGATAATAGCCAACTTCCCCATGGTAAGAAACAAATTGAAGGCAGGAAGCTGCAAACCAAACCAAGGATTTGTTTGTCACAAATACCCAGAAAAGGTAAAAAGGCCAGAGCAAAGAAAACTCAGTTTACCTCATCATTTTAATTGATTCCTCATAAAAAAGACCCCTGACTCATTTCAGGAAACAAACCACGCATGCTTAACAACGTCCTTGCCAATTAGCATAGGAAGGGAGAAGGGGAGGTGACAAAAGTATGAATATGTATTTGTGTTTTGTATATTCAACATTTTTGTACATAAAAGCTTTGTAATCACCTATAAAACTTTGCCATGTGCATTATGGAGATACCCCACACACTGCCCTGCAATAAACACACACTTTCTAACTCCAAACTGTTAGAGAGTCTTTGTTAATAAATGGACATTGATATTAGATCAATGTTCTTATTTCTTTAAACCAGGGGCCCAGAGATTGAGGCACACGAAACTGGACCGACAGACAGGAGATGCAGGTCTGGAATGCCGTGATAGCAGGGAGAGGGTCTGGGTGATGGTTTCTGCTCCAAGCACCTGCCAGGCAATGACCATGCCCCTGGCAGCAAGGCTGACCCCAAGCCAAGGCAGCAAAACCAGCCCCCCAAGCTTCACTAGTGCAGCCACTGAAGGACTGGTGCTGCTGGAGGAAGGACTGTGATTTTAGTCCGATTTTAGTCTAATTTTAGCCCAGGAAAGCCGTGAGAGCAAGTGATGGGGTTTCTGTCTCCTGGAGGAGCCGTCGCCCTCGGGCTGAGCCCTGTGAGATGTGCTGAGTGCCCGGGAGGGTGACAGGGCTGGGACAGCACAGGAAAAAAACACCAGCATTGCAAATCACCCCTTTTGGTAAAAAAGAACTAAAAAGGCACTGACAGCTCCTCAGGGAGTTTTCCCCACAGCACTTTACCTTCAAAACACCCGTGAAAGATGAGCCCTGGATTGAACACACAGGAAAGAGCTGTGGGGAGGGGGAAGGGGTGGCTCTGTAATGACAGGGATGAACTGGAGGCTGGAAAACCATCACCTCCCTCTGCCTGGGGCTGCATTCCTGTCCTACTGAACCCCCTTGGCCTCATACTGCCGCCCCAAAAACCTTCCTGCTGCCCAAGGGCTGGGCAGAGACATGCCAGGGTGGAGGGCTTGGGGTAGGGGCATCTCCTCAGTGCCCATCTCACAGGGGCAGTTGCAAACATGTCCTGGGTTTTCGGGGGCTCTTTGGCCGCCAAACCCCCAGCAGCTGATCCCAGGCTTGCGTTCCACCCAGCAAAGCACCCAAAATTCGTGTCTGCTTTCAGATTTGCCCCAGATGCTGGGCACTGGTGGGTGCCCCTCACCAGCACAGCTCTGGTTGCAAAAGTTCTACAGCCCCAGCTGAGACCCAGCCCTGCTCTATCAGAATCATTTCCCGTCTCCTGCGGTTTGGTTATTTCCTGCTCTGAGCTTGCTCTCAGGCAGCTGCAGCCAAGCCCAGCAAGTGCTGGGGGCCGGGGGCAGCCCCGCAGCCCCTCCGTGCCCTTCCCTTGGTGTCTCCGGGGTCTGCCGGGTCCTGCAGCCCTGCAGGGAACAGGGGGAGCCCACAAAACCTGGTGTCCCCTCTCCACACACACTCTAACACAGAGCACAACCCTACCCCTCTTCACCTGCTTTGCACCTTCACCCCAGCCTTTGTTACAGATATTTATCCTTCCCTACCCCAGGCACCTCCTTTCCCTCGGCTTTTCCCGACTCTCCATCACCCCCCTTGCCCTTCCCCAGCAGCTGATGGAGTGGAAGCTGTCCCTGCACACCACAGGATGATCTTTAAGGTCCCTTCAACCCAAACCATTCAGGGGTTCTCTGATAAGCACACGGTTACCTCCACCTACTATTTGTTTCTTTGCTCCTCATGCCCCCAAGCCCCTTTCCCTTCAATTCCACCCACTTGTCCCAACCCATGGCTGGGTTTTTCCCCCTTGCTCTCCACATCCTGCTGGCCCTCTCGCAGCAGCTGCTGAACATCCTTCCTGTGAAGGGCAGGAGGCAAGAGCAGAAATCTCAAAGGGGAAGGGTGTGCTGAGGCGATAAGGGAACCAGAGCAAGAGAGAAACTGCAGCTTCTTGCAGGCCCTGGGCCGCTGTCACCGCAGCGCTGCTGGATCAGAGCTTTTCCCTTGCAGCCCCTCTGTCCTTCCCTCCTGACCCGGGGGCAGATGGAGGGACAGGGAACATCTGGGGGGCCCCCAGGGCAATCCCCACTCTCAACCTGCCCCCAGGATCTGGACAGGGAGCCTTTCCCTGTCCCCTCTGCAGAGGGGCACTCAGGGCTGCCCCAGCTCATACCTGGGCCAGGACCCAGCCCATACTGAGATGTTAATTGTGAGGTATGAAAGATTTTAGAGAAACAGTTCGGATAGATGCTGTGTTAGCTAAAAAGACCCAAAAGAAGCCAGATCTAAATAAGATATCCCCCTGACTCATTTCAAGAAACAAACCACGCATGCTTAATGGCCTCCTTGGCAATTAGCATANCCTTGCCAATTAGCATACGAAGCAAAGAAGGGGAAGTGACAAAGGTATGAATATGCATTTGTATTTTGTATATTCAACATTTTTGTACATAAAAGCTTTGTAATCACCTATGAAACTTTACAGTGTGCATTTGGGAGAGATCCCACACACTGCCCTGCAATAAACACACACTTTCTAGCTCCAAACTGTTAGAGAGTCTTTGTCCATTAATAAATGGACATTGATATTAGATCAATGTTCTTATTTCTTTAAATCATTTCCCATGCCAGGGCCCAGCCCGTGCCCAGCCCCTCCCGTGGGCCCAGCCCTGCACTGGCTGTGGGATCCTGGCAGGGATGGAGCCTGAGGGCCAGGGCCCCTCGCTGCCATCTGGTTCCCATTAGCAGCCCCAGAAGGGTTTGTTTACTGCAGGGATCACTGCTCCATTGCAGGAGGCTTTCCCAAAGGCAAAGCACAGCGTGGGGGATCCAGGCCTCTTCCTCCCCCATCCTCAGAGGATGTGGATGAGCACAGATGATCCCGAGAGCACAGCGAGGCACGGGCTGGGACACCTGGGAGAGGCTGCCAGGCCTTTCTCCCAGGACATCCCAGCTGTCCTGGGCTAGGGATGGATGTCCCCGAGATCCTGTGCAGGAGCAGTGAAACCCACACACAGGGCAGCGCTGACCCTCAGCTCCATGGCCACCATCCCTCCCAGCTGGGCAGTGTGGGGAGCAGTGAACAGGAGCTGGGAGAGCCTGTCTGCTGAGCCTGGGAACCACCCAGCCCCAAGGCTCTGTTTCTGCAGTCTTGGGGTCTCACAGTTGACCCACACCATGAAACAAAGCGTGGTGCAAACCCAGCATCAAACAAGCCAGCTCAGAGCCAGGGAAGGGATGATGGAGCAAGCTCAGTGGCCACAGCTCCCACTTTAGGCAAGGAATCCCTTAATTCAGCTTCAGGTCTTGGCTCTTGTACTGCTTTGAGCCAACCACTTGACCCCACTGGTGCTGGGGAGCCAGGGCAGTCCCTGCTGGCTTGGCAGGACTCCAGGGACGAGGATCCAGACGTTTCTGGGGACATCCCAACCCTGTTCCTGAGATTCCTGGGGACTGCACCTGACCCTGCCTCACCCCACGGCCAGGAGCCACCTTCCACCAGCCTGCCCCACTAATCCCCTTTCCATCCACGTCCTCCCTCTTGAAAGGCTGCCAGTGGGCAGGAAATCTGCAGCCGAAATGCTGAGGGATGCTGACAAGGAATAGTTGTGGGGAGGAACAGGGCTGCCTTTGTCAGGGCAACAATGGGGGACCCACAAGAGTAAGGGGGAGCCTGAGGGAAGCCCCTGCCCACCCGCTGCCCTCTTCCACTTTCATCCCTGCCACCCCTGAGGAGGAGGGACACAGCTCTGGGAGCACCAGAGCCCAGGGACTGGGCTGGTCCCTGCCTCTCAGTGAGGGGGCCCGTGGGCCAGAGGGATGCTACTGCAATTCACCTGCTTTCCAGAAGCAGAAACTGAGGTTGTCTACTTCTGGGATTGTGGCTGTGTTTAATGGCATCCATTAAAAGTCATGATCTGAAGAGAGTCTCTGCCCCCTGGTCTCTCCTGTCTTGCTGGGAGTTCAGAGACAGCAGAGAAGCACAGCAGAAATCCTGCCAGGAGGATGAGAAGAGACTTTTCCAAGCACAGACAAATTCTCAGTAGTGCCAGACAAAAATTGCAGGTTGAGAGGTTCAGGCTGGACATCAGACAAAAGTGCTTTGCTGGGAGAAGCCCTGGAAGCCCTGCAGAAGGGACTGATGAGGTGCAGAATAAACCTGGTGCAAACAGGCACAACAGGCAAACAGCAGCTCCTGCTCCTTCCCTCCCCCTGTGAGCTCTTCCCTAATCCCTTCCATAAAGCACAACCACCTGGAACATCACCTCCTGGTTTCCTACACAAATGTACACCCATCTACCATTGGACAGTAGCTCTCCCTCTCAGAGGATCCATCAACAGGAACCACATTCAGGAGAGGCAGATTCCCTTTAACCTGTTCTCCTGTGGTGGCCTCATGCAAACAGCTGAGCTGCTCTGGCTCCACACCTGGAGATCTCAGACCTTGGCATTCTGATACAAAACTCCAGCACCCCTGAAAACCTCTGATGTGTCCTTACATCCCTCCTCGCAAAAGAATTCAAGTGTCTTCCTTCCATTTTGCTCTCTTTTCCCTGTCCTTTTTCCTGTCTCCACCTAAAATAATCATTTCCTTGGGGCTCTGTCATGAGGCCCTGTTGTTTCAGAAGTCATTTTTCATATCCAAGGAAGACACTGAGCCAGCATGACACGATCTGTGTCAAAACCACCCAACATTTCATTCTGTTTCCCAACAGCACAGCTTTGATTACTCTTCCAGAACCTGTTCTAGAAACCAACCTTTCCTTGTACTCCAATTAATGGACTTGTAATTGCCTGTAATTTCCTCCTTCCTCTAGCACAGCCCCTCAGTGTTGCCCTGGCTGATTTCCCCATGTGCAATATCACCTGTTACTCACCAGACTTTGCTCTGGCATCCCTGGGGATGGAGCACTTGGGGACACGGTTTAGTGGGAATGGTTGGACACTGTGATCTTAGAGAACTTTTCCAACCTGAAGGATTCAGATGGAGTGAGCCCATCTCTTGAGCCCCAAGAGGCCCCACAAAAAGCTTTTGCTGTTTCATCACCTGCAGATGCAGCAGGAGTGAGTCCAGTTCCAGGCACTCCAAAACTCAGCACAAGCCCTTTCCATGGTCCCTGCCTCCACACAAGCCCTACAAAAGCTGCTGTTTGCTGTCCAAATGCAGATTGTATAAGAAGAAAACACGACTAAAATCATATTGGTAGTTAAAGCTCTCCAAATATCATTCTTGTTGAGCTGGCCGGGCTATTTTCAGCCTTCACCTCCGTCCTGCCTTTTAGGATCTAAGGTGCCACAGAGCCCAGCATTGGATCTGGTTCTCTGAAATCCACAAGCCTGCTGGGAGTGTGCTGGGAAAAGTAATCCCTGAAGAGGCACATCAGAGGATGCTGAGACATCTTGTCACTGAAAACCCCAAGCTGGACATATGGATTGGGTTATGGGCACACCACAGGACTGAGAAATATGTCTAAAGTGTGCTTAACATTGATATTGTAATAATCCTTTTGTCCAGATTTAATGTTTTCCATCCCAGGGCTTTTGCCAAGAGCGAGGTAAGTGCTGCAACAACCCCAGATGGCAGATAAAAATTACTTAACTGGCAGGGGAAAGCAGATGTGTCTTGGGGGACATGGCAGCTGCCTGGCAAAACCCTGCAAGAGCTGAGGGTGGGAGAAAGGAAAAGAAAAACTCCATCACCCTCCAGGACGAGAGGGGTAGTTGAAGACTGACAGGAGTTACCCACTGAAGGAAACCAGAAGAGGAATTCCCTTCCCTAATGAGAAGTCTTATGGGATTTTTGCTGACCAAAAAAGGCCAGAACCTGGTTTTGAGCTGTATAAGAATGAAGATGCATCCAGCCACTTTGCAAAGCCCGAGAGGCTGATTCTGACAGACCCTTACCTTGGAACTGGGAATTTGCTTCTTGCAGGACTCCCATTTAAAAAGGACAATAACACTGGGGCTGTTTCAGACTAAGCGTGGTCGATTGCCCTGTAATTATTTTGTAATCTACAATAATAATGCTGCAGATGTGCTACTCCTGGCCTTAAACACACGACAGCTCAGCTGAGGCACCAGATGTCTTCCCTGTGAGAGCCCTCACACGACGTCTTTGGTGGATAAAGCCCAATTTTCAAGGCTGGATTATCAGTTTTTTTTCCAAAATGATACCCACACTATGAAAAAAATTGGCAGAAAATTGATCATAAATATGATCTACAAGGTATCCTGGCTTGTTTGAAGTGATCCACGGGGATTAGACAGATCAGGCTGGCTCAAAACACAGTAGTTACAGCACCAGACTGGGACTTGGGAGACCTGGGCTTGATTCCTAAATCTGCCGCTAATTTTGGGTGGCAGTGGATAAATAATTCCACTTTTTTTGTTCCTGTTTTCGCCCCCCTCCCCTCGATGAACACAGAGCTGCTCTCCTTTGTGCAGCCCTGGGAGATCCCTGGCTGTTAAGGGCTATGTCAGAGCCCAGGGCATTTGTGTTGTTATTAAATCTCGCAGTCATGCAACAGCCTCCCCAGGGAAGTGATGAAAGACCTGTCGCTGGAAAGGTTTAAATGCAGGCTGGATGAGGCGGCAGGAGACACACCATCGGGAATTGGCAGGCACTAACGAAGGGGGATAAGGCAGTCGGGATCTAACAGGTTTTTCTTCCATCTCTGCTCTTTCTGATCAGCTTAATAAAATGGATCTGTCCAGCCGCCCTCCGGCATGTACCGCAGCACACAACAAAGAAGGGAACTACAGCCCAGACGGGGAGCGTGAGCCCCCAAACCCCCTCAGCCCGGGGCAGATCCACCGGCTACGAGCACAGGGTACGAGCCCCTCCCCCGGGGCTCCCCCGGGCA
>VZTB01009534.1:198152-226769 GCA_013397245.1 Thryothorus ludovicianus | reverse complement strand
GGCCGAGCCCGCAGCTCCCGGGGCCGGGGCGGCTCCTGCCCGGCGCTGCCGCTCCCCGGGGCTCTCCATCCCCGGTCCCCGCCGCTCTGTCTCCCTCAGCCCCTGCGGAAATGCCCGGTGGGGACGGAGCCCCTCGCTCCCTCGTTCGGGGCCGGCATTGTCTCGCAGCCGCCGCCCGCCGCCCCCGAGCCGAGCTCACCGGCGAGCCGAGGGTCCGCAGGGCCGTGCCCGTGTGGCGGTGCCCGTGTGGCGGTGTCCCTGTCCCTGTCCCTGTGCCTGTGCCCGGGTCCCGCCGCAGGGGCCGTGGCCGTGGAGCGGAGCCGCTTCCTGCGCCCTCAGCGCCGGCTCCGAGCGCTTTTATCGCGGGCCCGCAGCAGCGATTGGCTCTCGGCGCCGAGCCGGCTTCCAGCCGCTCGCTCCTTTGTGTGGAGCCAGCCTCTAACCCCGAGCCTTCCCCGCTCCCCTCGGCTCCCAGCTCGCTCTGCCTGCTCCCCCGACAGCGCCGGGCCCGGGAGCGACCCTTCCCCTTTCTGGCACGGGTGTAATTACCCCCGGTAATTAGCTTTTCCAGCCTCTCTCCCGTGAGCTGCGTGTGCAGATTGGCTTCGCTCCAAGCTTTGGACCCGGCCTTGGGCTCTCTCCGCGTGGCACTCACCCACCCCGGTGAGGGATCATGTAGCATCCCAAAGGATCCATCCCTCCAGTGTCCGCAAAAGCCACATTTCCCCCACATGCACCTCAACTCACCGTTTGCATAGGAAGGATCTTATCAGGCAGCAGCAGGAAAGGATTCCAGTGCTCCCCACTTCTCACCCTCCAGAGCGGAAATCTGAGCTGTGACGGTTTCAGAAATCCAGGATTTATTCCATGGAGAGCCGATGAGCCGAGCGTGGGAATGGGGCTGTGCAAGGTGAGTGGGGGATCTGCCAGAGCAGGGCCCCATGGCCCGAGCAAAAGCACTGCCGGGACTGTTAAGGCAGCTTCCCTGGTGTTTGGAGGGCTGGGATTTCCCCAGGAACAGGGCAAAACATCAGAAATAAATATAAATATTAATAGTTAAAACCTGCAGGTGGTTTCATGCCAGCAGAGGAAGGCAGAATGGCCATGAGCCAGGAAAGAGGAAGCAGTAACCTGTAGCTGAGGACTTTACCTCAAGTCCCAAAGCCTTCCAATGGGCCATACATGGAGGGAAATATACACCGGAGTGATGGCAATATCTTTGAAAAGGGTGATGCAGGAACAAATATTCTTGTTTGGCTCCTGAACACAGTGTGGTGCCTCTGGACAGAGCCAAATGCTGGCTGGAGGTGGCCCGAAGGCTGAGCAGGTGTTCTGTCTGCAGTTTGCCTGTAATTCCCTGCACAAAAAACAGCACTGAGGAATTCACGGGAGCGATCACTGGACAAGGAGACAGCAGTGATGTGGTCGAGCCCCTCTGTCACCCTGCATTGCCCAAGGAGCGTCGGTGCCATCGAGGGCAAAGTGAGGAATTCCAGGGATGTCACACAGGCACAGGGCTGTGCGGGGACACGGGGGCTGCAGAGCTGGAGGGAACGAGCACAGCACCCGCAGCAACCCCTGCTTGTCATCCTGGAAACCTCACAAATCTTGGGAAAGCGCTTGTGCTCAGAAGGGCCTCTCCATCCCCCCGGCCGTCAGCAATCCCATCGCCCAGAATCAGCTTGTTTGTTACTCCATAATTATCCCATTTTCTAGACTTTCAGCAGTAGGACTGTTCATCAGCCGGCAGCCTCTGATGGTGAACTTCGCTGTTCCTTGGGCCTGGGCTCACACACGTACACACACATGTACACACACACGTGCACACGTGTACACACACGTACACACAAGTACTGACATGTACCCGGGGTCGGGGGTCGCAGGAACCCAGCGGCATCCCCGTTGCCTTGGAAACCCGCCGGGCCTGCGGGAGACGGAGGGGAAATGGCGAATCCGCCCCTTGCCGGGCTCAGGGGGCCCGGGAAGGAGCAGAGGGGCCGGAGAGCACAGGGAAGGAGCGGAATCGAGGACGGGGGATCGAGGATCGGGAATCGGGATCGGGCACGGGGGACAGGCCCGGGATCCCCGGGACCCCCGGGGCGCTGAGTCCTCCCGGCCCGCAGGGGGCGCTGCCCGCGCCGGCCGCGCCCTCCGATGCCGCTCTCTCCGGCGCCGCGGTATCGGTGGCACAAGATGGCGGAGGACAGCGGCGTCTGCAGCTTTGTGTTCAAGAAGCGGGTCCGAGCCGCGGGCAGCGGCCGGCGGAAACGGCCCGGCAGCGACCAGGGGGCAGGTGAGGACTGGGGGGACCCGGGGAGCGTGGGGAGCCGAGCTGGTGCGGGGCGGTGCAGGGAGGAAGCGAGGGAGGGCCCGGCGCTGCCCACACGGGGGCTCGGCTGCGCTCTGCAGACCGTGTGCGTGCGGCCCAGGGCGTGAAGGGCGCCTGCAGCTGTGTCCCAGGGGATTTGGGTTGGATACTGGGAGAAGGTTCTGCCTCTGGAGGGTGCTCGGGCACTGAACAGGCTCTCAGGGAATGGTCCCGGCCCCAGGGCTGCCCCAGCTCCAGGAGCAGGACGGCGCTCCCGGCGGGACATTGTTGGGTCTCCAACGTGGGCGGCCGAGGGCGGCGGCTGCCTCGGGCCTGGCCGGGCCCCTCACGCCGCGCTTTCCCCGCAGAGAGCAGTGGCGAGGAGGGCAGCACCGTGGTGCGGAAGGAGCGGCGGCGGGACACCCCGAACCCCATGATCCAGAAGGTAAGGGAGCTCCAGCCAGGGGGGCCTGCCGGGCTCAGCCAGGACCGTGCTGGAGCCTTTCCTCCTCCGTGCCTGCTGTCCCCCCAGACCCGGCGCTGCACGAGGGAGAGGCCCGAGTACGCGCCGAGCAGCAGCGAGGATGAGGATCCTGCCAAGGAAATCGGCGTCACCTACAAATCCACCAGATCTGCGGTAAGGACGGGCAGCAGGGCCTGGGGTGTCAGCGCAGCGGGGGCTGGGGATCCCACTCCTCACAGACAGAATCTGCCCTCTAAACACAAGACTGGACATTCTTTCTTATTACTGCACCTCCCTGTCCCCCCTTAATAGCCAAGCACTTTGTGCTGGGTTTATGCTGATAGTCCATCCCTCCAAGGGAGGCCATCAAAGGTTGGCCTTTCCCTCTTAGAGGTGGGAGTTAAAACTCAGGATGCCAATGGACTTGCCCAACACTGCACGGATTTTTCAGGAGAGGGAGCAGTTGGATCGGGTTTGCTCTGCTGTTGGGTTTGTGTTTTCAGTGTTAGACCATCTTTGGCTGCTCCTAAGGGAGACAGTGTTTGGTTTGCCCAACCTTCTGGTTGGGGATGGGAAGGGGTGGGAGGAGGTGACAGCTTTGGGACTCCGCAAGCTTTTGGCACCTAGGTTGGATTTGTATTTAATTGAAACTGGCTGTAATTATTCTCTGGTTTCTGTGCAGCTGTTCTCGAACATGTGATAAAAGCTAGGAATAGTCCATTAAAGAGGAATCTAAACCAGATCACTGTGTTGAAACTGAATTTTGGCCACCCCCAGCTGGGTCAGAAGCTCAGTAACATCCTGTGTGTGGGCAGGAGGGCCCCATGATTGACGTGTTGGACATGGGTGAACTGAGTGGGACCTCCAGCTGAGCTGGGGCTGAGTGTGAAGGAGTAAAATAAGTGTTCCATGACTGCAGGCTAAAATCTGGGAGCAGTGGGGAATTAGCACTCTGGCCTCTGCACACACTAGGCTGGAGCTTGTGGTGAACTCTCCCTAGCGGGTGTGTCGAGTTCTTGCTCTGTGACAACCCTTCAGGCAGCCAAGGAGCTCTCTGGCTTGTCCAGGTGTTCCCTCCACTCTTGCCACAAGTTTTCCTTGCTTTTCAGAAACCTGTTGGCCCAGAAGACATGGGAGCCACAGCAGTGTATGAGCTGGACACGGAGAAGGAGAAGGATGCCCAGGCCATCTTTGAGCGCAGCCAGAAAATCCAGGAGGTGAGTCAGCCTTGCTCCTAGGAAATCGTGCTCTGCAGCAGGAGAGCCTGTGCTTTACTCATCCCCTTCTGCACACCCAGAAGAGTTAGAGTCTCATCTTCCCTTGGAGTTCGAGAAGCCAGGAGTGTAACCCTTGCAAATGGGGGAGTTTTGTGGCTTTATTGACGCCTTCCTTGGTGTTAAGGAAGGCAGGGTGGGAAGGAGGACGGGTGTCAGAATGGTGACATTTAATCCATGTCATGAAGCTCCTAATCCGTAATCATCCCTTCTTGCTTTCCTAGGAGCTGAGAGGAAAGGAAGATGATAAAATTTACCGTGGCATTAACAACTACCAGAAGTATGTGAAGCCCAAGGACACATCAATGGGGAATGCCTCTTCAGGAATGGTCAGGTGGGTTGGGATGAGCCTCGGGATGGCTCTGGCCCCATCCCAAAGGCAGTGCTTGGGGCTGGAACTCTGCTGGCACTGCCAGTTTCTGCCTGACCAGCGTGGTGTCTGGTTCTGGCCAGGGCCCTGCTCCAGGGCTGCTTTGCAGCTGGGCTGAGCCCTCTGTCCCTTTCAGGAAAGGCCCCATCCGTGCTCCGGAGCACCTGCGGGCCACGGTGCGCTGGGACTACCAGCCCGACATCTGCAAGGACTACAAAGAGACCGGCTTCTGCGGCTTCGGGGGTGAGTGCTCGTGCCTGCAGCTCAGCACCAGAGGATACCTGCTGGCATGCAGAGGGCTCCAGTCCAGCTGTGACCCCGTGTTGGGGTCACAAACTTGAGACTGAGTCGCAGACCCTTCTGTGCAGTTTATGCAAGGTTGTCATTCGTGCCGGCCCTTCTGAAAGCCCAGGGCCTCTAATTAGTGTTTATAGGAGTCCTGGGAGAGACCCCTGGGGTGTTCCAGGGACCCACATTCTTACAAACATTGTGCCACTGAGACCATACGAGGGATGAGTTTTCTTGCTCCTTATCCCACTCCCCACGTGCACAAGTGCTGGCACTGTCCCTGTGGCAGAGAGAGGATGATCCTCACAGCACTGAGGGATCCTGTACCTGCTCCAGGATCTTTCTGCTGCCCTGGAGAAGGAGCAATCAGATTTCTCCTGCTGGGCAGCGCTCAGGCTGCCCTGGAATGGGGTGTCCTGATAAAGAGACTGCAAGGGCAGAGTGTTATTTCCTCTTTCTCTGCTCAGACAGCTGCAAGTTCCTGCACGACCGCTCGGACTACAAGCACGGCTGGCAGATCGAGCGGGAGCTGGACGAAGGCCGCTACGGCGTCAACGGTACGGCCCCGGGCCCTCGGCCTGCTCCGAGCTGGGCAGCTCCTGCTGCACACCAAGCTGAGGCCCACGAGCCCCTGACAGTGCTGGGCAGAGCTGCTGCCTTCAGACAGCCCTGGCTCCCCCAGGGAGGGTGGTTTGCCCTGGCTCTCTGCGAAGGAGGGCAGTGCTGTGTGAGCTGGGGAGATGGCTCCAGCTGTCCCCCAGATGCCTGGGAGGTGGGATGTCATTTGTCACTCCGTGTGCATAGCTGTGGCCCATGGCTACTGTGCAAATTGGGGTTGTTCTCTCAGAGCCTGGTGGCAGCTGGTTTGGAAGAAAGTCTTTAAAAAACAGGAGGAGGCTGGAGGATGTTTCTCTTTATAGCAGTGAGTGGGTGAAGTAGAAAAGAATTTTCTCCTGAGATGAGCAACAGGCCTGGCTCATTAGCCCTAATTATAGCACAGTCCCACACGTGTTACCAGCATCAGCAACACCCAGATGCCAGAGCTCCATTGTTTCCAGCAGAGATTGAATCCCACCTGCTGTGCTCTCCCCTTATTTATTATTTATGCCCCACTGTGGGCTGGGCTGGCCTCTCACTCCACTCTGGTTCACTTTCTGTTCTGCAGACGATGAAAACTACGAGGTAAGCAGTGATGATGAGGACATGCCTTTTAAATGCTTCATCTGCAGAGGCTCCTTCAAGAACCCCGTGGTCACCAAGTAAGTGGTTGTTTGGCCACACATGTGCTGCCAGTCCAGCTCACGAGTCATTCATTGACTATTGAGGCAAAGACAGACCCAGCCCATGGGCTGTGGGTGGAACCTGCCTGTCTGCCCTGGCTTTCTGGTGGGTGGGGAATCCTGTGAGAGCCAGGGAGTCTCATAGCTGCATCTGGAGCATCCCCTTGGAAGGGATCTCAAGCACTTATTCAAGCACTTGTTAGATTTCCTCAAATGCTCCCTCATTACCTCATCTTTCCCCCTTAACCTGGAGATTTTGTTTTCATGCCATCATTCCTCCTGGACACTGAATGGCAGCTGCACTGCCTGAGCAGAGAAGTATGAGTATGGGGAAGCCAGGAACTTGGCAAGGATGAGGAGGAGGCTGGGAATAGCCCTTTTTCACTCTGAACGCTGCCTGCTGGTACCTGTGTCTTGAAGAGCTCACTGGTGGTTCTGTGCTGTCACTGCACATCAGTGAAGCAATGCTGAAACACCTTCCATGGGGACAGGGATGCAGAGGGAGCTGTGCCTGCAGCTCCCTGTGCTGGGAACCACGGAGAGCTGCCAGGCAGTGGAGGGGGCTGCCCAGGGCTGGCCGTGGCACTCAGTGCTCTGGGCTGGGTGACGAGGGGACGTTTGGTCCAAGGTTGGACTCCATCTTCAGCCTTGGTGTTGCTGTGAGTGGTCAGCAGTTCTGACTGTAGGACAGTGACCTGCAGTGACCTCTGTGCAGGTGTCGGCACTACTTCTGTGAGAGCTGTGCCCTGCAGCACTACCGCAAATCCCAGCGCTGCTACGTGTGTGACAAGCAAACCAACGGCGTCTTCAACCCTGCAAAAGGTACCTGGGGGACAGGGGGGCTTCTGGGAGCACCTGAGCAGCAAAGGCACCAGCCCCTGCTGCATCTTCCTGCTGCTGGGCCTGGCCCTGAGCTGCAGTTCACAGTTCTTGGCTGCCAGTAGAGCTCAGTCAGTCAGGAAATATTAAATCGTGGATGCAGATGAGTGTCTGTGCTTGCCCAGGTGGGGAAGCTGGGGAGTGAGTGCAGAGGGAAGGGGTTGTGCCACAGAGCAGAGGCAGCAGCAGCTTGTGCAGTCAGTAAGGCTCTGAAGAAATGAGTGGCTGTAACAGCTCCTGCCTGGACTCTGCAAACAGTTCTGCAAGCTGAGCCTCTGCAGCCAAGGGGATTTTGGTAGCTGGGTGTTCACAGGCCCCTGGCTCTGGGCTGGGGCAGCTCCTGCACCTGGAGCCTCATCGTGCCTGTTCCTGTTTTCCAGAGCTTATGGCAAAGTTGGAAAAACACAAAGGGGAGGAAGAAGAGGAGCAACAGTCAGAGCATGAAGAGGATCCACAGTAGCAGAACACATTTTGTACATAACTGAATAAAACTTTTGTAAATAACAAGCTCACAGCTGTGGCCAGGGATTGTGTATCCAAGCAGCAGCTACTGAACCGTGTCCACCTGTGCTGGACTCTGTCTTTGCTGTCCTTTGGGGGCACAAAGCAGGACAGGTAAGACTCAGAGCTGACTGAGCCATCTGCTACCCCCAGGTGCAGCTGGGCAAGGGGGGTGAATGTTCAGTTACTTCGTAATTGCTGCTTCTGACCACGGTGCTGCTGTTTCACTCCTAACTGCATGGATCCTGCTGCTGAGTAAGCATGGAACAAAGTTAATTTAAACCCCTAATCTCTGAGCATGGAGCAAGCTGTAGGCATGGGCAGGGATGAGAAATATGAGCTTGCATTCAGCTCATCCTTGACCCTAAAAATGCTAATTCATGGGAAAGCAGGCTGGAGCACTGTAGTTACTGGGTATTTATTCCCTCCTGTCTTGGTTCCTAGAACTTCAGTGGGCTACAAACCTCTCAAATCATCCCTCTTTGTAAGACTTCCTAACAAGCCAGGAAATTAATATCATCTTACTAAGATTAAATCAGGAGCTAAACCTGATTGTAGGGAGGAAGAACTAGGCCTGGCCTTACAACACCCCCACAGCTGGGAGAATTTTACTGAATCTTTCTGAAGAGAGCAAGTGCAGGTGTTTGCAGCTTGTTGCTTTAGTTGAAGTATGTTTCTGAAGCATGACAGCAGCTGCCATAAACTGGTGAGCTGTGTGAAACCAAGGAGGTAAAAGCAAGCATGCACAGCCAGCCTGTCACCCTCTGGGATTCCCTCCATCATCCTGCACAAACAGCAGACTTAAAAAAACAACTTCAGAAATACTTTATTTGTTTTGGAAAAAAAACAAACTAGAGTAACAAACTTTTTCTGGGTTCAAGTACAGTTTATAAACACAAGAAGGACCTGCTGCCAGCACCACTACTCCCATCAACTGCACCTACACAGGGATTCTCAGTGCTTCAGTAAAGAGCAGATGACCTCCAGCACCCATGGTCCTTGGAAAAAAAAGTCAAACTAAAAGCCTTAAATACACTTCCAAAAAAACCAAACACCACGGAATGGGGAGAGCTGCCACAGCAGCAAGGCAGGGTCACACAGCCATGAATCACAGGGAGCCACGTGAGCAGCTTTTACCTGTCAGTCAGTGAAGGAAGGCAGAACAGCAATGGTAATGGAAAGGTTCAAGTTCAGTTCTGTACAGGAGTTGTGAGCAAGAGGATCAGCACGGAAGTCAGTTTACTTTTCCTCTGTGCCAGGGTAAGTCACTGAGAACAGGCAGGTAAGAGTGTTTCGTGCTGTAAGACCAGCCCAGCTAACGTGAAGTTCAACTGGAAGGGAATAAAAAAGCTGGTGCATTGTACAGGCATCCACTGCTCTGGTGACCTGGGAGGCTGCAAGGTCCTGTCTGACCTGGAGTTCAGAGTGCTCAGCATCGAGTGAGAAGGATCCAGTGCTGCAGAGGAATGCCCAGTGCAGCAGGAGTGCCTGGTATGGCATCAGCTTGTCTTTGATCTCCCATTTTCCATCACAAAGCAGTAACTAAGAATCCCTTTTTCCCCCATTAAAACTTGCCCTGTGACAACACTTACAGGAACCTGACTAGTTCTAAGAGAATGCCCAAAACTAAAAGCTGCCCACCTCCCCTCAACTCTAAGGCACCCTTAAAAGAGAAAGAACCAAAGAGGGCAGGGACATGCAGCCTCATGTGAGGAAGCCAGTGATTTTTACAAACACATAAATAGAGACCATAACTACACAGACTCACTCAACCTCCCCGAGTGCTCTACCAGTGCTCAGCTGGAAGAACAGGGGCTCTGGGCACTGCACCTTCTGGAATATTCCACAGCTCCTTGGGTTGATCCTTTTCCAGCTCAGGTCTGTCCATTTGTATCCAGGCTACTTCTTAAGTAAACAGGCAGCTGAAGTTCCTTCCCAAGGACCTGTAAACTCTTCTGTGTGTAACATTCATCAGCTTTTATGAACAGGACCAATAAATTACAATGTCCAGAAAGCTTCTCCTCAGTGTAGTCCCTATTTTTCTAGAATTCCCAGTCATCCACATCCAGCTGCTCCAGATTTGATACCAGCCCAAAAATGCCACTGGGATCCTGGGGCAGTGTCCCTTCCAAATTGGTGATGGGGGTGACCGGGCGCAGGAGTTCAGGGAGTGCTTCGGAAGCACGGCGCTTGATCTGCACAGCAAGGACAGAAAGCACACGGGGCTGCTCAGCTGCTGCCAGCCCTGCAGCCAGAAACAGGCAGGAAACACACTGGGCACCCCTTGGGCTCATCAAGGAGCAGGCTAGAACTCAGCAGCCTGCAGGGGAAGAGCTGTTGTGGCTCCCAGGACAGGCAGATCTAAAACCTCTCTTAGACAAGAGGTGCTTCAAGAAAAGCCCAAGCATCCCCCCAGAGGATGTGACAATCACCACACAAAAATAAATAATAATAAATAATACGTGCACTATAAATAGTCAAAAAACTGACTTAATTTTCCCAATCACAGAAAATTCAGCAACTCAATATTCCCACCCTCCCAGCAAGACAAAGCAAAGCACCTGTAGATAAACCAGTTCCTTACCTGCTTAAAGAAGGGGTGACTGAGCAGAGTGCCTGCACTTGGCCTGTGGAAGGGAGGTAGAATGAGGAAAGCACACAAGAAACGAGTCAGTGCTTGAAGTCAAGAAAAGACCAGGCTCCTTCCTGCCTCTCCCATTTCTCAGCTATTGAGCATCTCCCATTTTTCAGCAGCAGCACTGCTTATTTAGCAATTACAATCATTCAATATCCTGCGCACGGAGTCCAACCTCCTTCTCACCTTTAAGTTAGACAGCTTAACCAACCCCAGCACAGCACAGGTGGGCAGAGCAGCTTTCCCCGGGCCGTACCTGAAGTCGGGGTTCCTCTGGAGGCACTGCTCCACGAAGTTGTGGAAGTAGGAGGAGAAGGTGCGCAGGTAGGGGTGCAGGGCGGGCTCGCCGTTGGCCGCGCGCGCGGCGCCCGTGGCCGCGCTCTCGCCGTAGCTGGCGCTGGAGCGCGACGTGCGCAGGGTCAGCTCGTCTGCGGGGATGGTGGTGGTGTCCAGCAGGCAGGGAACAGTCCCGTTCAGCTTCTCCAAGAGCATCTGCAAGAGCAACACCACACACAGTTAAGGGTTCCCGTTCGTTTCTCATTCATTTCCCCTTCCGTGCTCACAGCTCAGAGCAGCAAAGCAGCTGCAGGTGCCAGGATGAAGGATGAGAAAGGAGCTTTGCAAAGCTTACCTGAGTAGAAGGCATGTCTTTAAATGGGACGTGTCCATTTGCCAGCTCACAGGCCGTTATCCCCACGCTGTAAATGTCAGATTTTGCATCGTAACCCTGCAGATTCTACATGAAAAGGAAAATTAAAATTAGCTTCGGGGACTTGGATGTGACTGAATGGGCAATACCCATGATTTGACTGCAAGCCAACAAACCCAGATGATTAGAACAGGAACAGTACAAAATCATACAGATACATCACCAAACACGAGCAGTTTCTTTAAAACACACCTGCTGCAGAACCTCAGGACTGAGCCAAGGCAGCACTTTGATGCTGTATTTGGGGAAGTCATGAACAACTTTGAGTCGCTGCCCATGGTTGATCATGCTCAGGTTACTCCGCAGGCCAGAGAGGTAAACCTTCCCATCTACAGAGATCAGGATATGGCTGGCTTTAACACTCCTGGGGAACAAAAGGAAAAGCAGTCAGGTTCCCTGGCCTTTACTAAAACAGCTCAATGCACAGGACAATACCTGATCAGCTTCCTACCAGGAGGCTGAGACTCCTAACAACCATCCTTGGATGCTGGGCAAAATCAATTAACAGGACTCTATTCATCACCTTTGCAAGCTTCCAAAGAATGTTTCTGTGGTGAGGAGAAATACAGGACTAAATGTTATGGATTGTGATTTTAGATACACGGTGGTCTTTGGAATAAGATTCTCCACAGCACTTTCATGCAGCTTAGTAAGATCAGTGATGTCACTTCCCACGAATATCAAACTGATTTGCCCTAACAGCAAATACAAAACTTCATGGGTCCTGTGTCTCCTGATTCACCTCTGGCCTAATCTGAGTATTATTTCCAAGAACTTCCACCAGAAGGAAAATGACCAATGCATTTTTCAATACCTATGTACATAGCCCATATGGTGGATGTAGTCAAGTGCTTTCAAGACACCTTGGAGAATGTAAGCAATGGCCAGTTCAGTCATGCCATCCGTAAAATGGGTACAGATTAAATCTTTTGCAGAACCTAGAAAGAAATGAAACACCACCTGAAACCCCAAGGACACTCCAGCTCTTCAATTTCATTTCACAGAATATGAGGGTCAGAAAAAGGTACCCCCTCTCCACTCACCATAGGCCATGAATGAAGTCACTACCCACAGTTCATTGTCAGCTATGAAAGTTGCTTTGTATGGCACAATGTTGGGGTGGTTGAAGAGCTTGGAAACATGAAGCTCCCCCTAAAATAAAAGATATTTTGATTAAATTTAGTAAATGCAGAAACATGACTGCAGTATTGATAGGCACTGCTCTTGCTGTCTGTCCTCTTCTCTTGCATGATGAGTGGTGTTACCTGCAAGAATGTGACCATTTCATTTGTGCAGGCCTCCAAGTTCACTCTTCTGACTGTGACATACTCTCCCGTGGGTTTATACCTGGCCAGGTTCACAACCATCAAGTCCTCAAAGCCTCTGCCTGAAAGAGAAAGCATTGAGGCTTCAGTAATGCTTTTGGAAGCACTGAGAGGAGCTCCTCCAGCTCCTGACCCTTCTTTACCCTCACTCACTGAAACTGCTTTTGGCCTTGTCAAAGAGTAATTGTTCCATCAGATACCACCTTCCTTGGCAGTTATCCCACTGAGAGGAATCCTCCCAGCCAGAATTATCCTGTCCTTCAAAGCCAGGACTGAGGCAGAACCAGTGATTAGGAGCACTGAGGACAGGCCTCAGGCTGCTTCTGCTGACTGTACTGCACCCCCAGCATCACTGACCCACCCACACATCCCTCTCAGGTTAAAACCTTTAGGACTGGCATCTCATTTTTTATTGAAATGATTTTAAAATCAAAGATGCAGACATCCAATATCCAAAACAAGCAATTAATCAAGAAAAGGACAACAAATCCGCAGAAATTATTTCCTTCACAAAGCAGACACTGAGTTACCTATGATCCAAATTACCCTTCAGAATTACCTATGATAGTGAGCAACTCATAGCAGCTGCTGTCTGGCAGGAAGTTGCTCATGGTGTCCCTTTTAGGGGAAGAAGCTATCGACTCGGAGCTCGCCTCATTTGCCTGAAGAAAAAAAATAAAGTCAGGTCAAAGGAAATAAAGATCACCTGCTGGAAAAATCATCTGCATGTCATATTATCATACACTTCAAAGTAACAGGAATACAGAAGAGGATTTAACTGCTGTCAAAATAATTTTAAACAGTCATTTATCAATTGAAATTCAGGAGATGCCTCATTTCAGAAGATCCAGACATCTGTGTTACAAAACATGTAACAAGTAGATTGTTAGTCACTGTGAGAATTTATTCAGGAATATTTGGATAAAGCCAATTATTATTTCCCAGGACAGTCTAAACTCTGCCCTTCTCTTGTGATTACACAGCTCTGTGCCACCAGCCTGCTGCCTGAGCCAGAGCCAAAGGGAAGCTGCTCACAGCCTTCTCTGCACTGTACCAGGGAGCCAAGCTGCAGCTCCTGCTTTTCAGCTGCTCACCTGGGGTAAGCCCAGCACAGCTGAAGCTGCTGAATGGTACAAGTGATGAAGAAAATCAGACACACATGAAAACAGAAGCTCCAAATGAAAGCAAAAACTGCAAAGCAAAAGTGCTTCTATAAAAGAAAAAAAGGGGGGAAAAACACCCCCAGAGCTCCCAGGGAAGCAGCATTGCTAGGCCTGTCAGCTCTTCCTCACTCCATCTGACATAAAGCTTTCTGCCTTATTTACATCCCCAGCAGGATTTTGCAGAGGATAAACTTCAATGTTCTTGCAAGTTCCTTTACACCTTCCAACTCCTTCAAAAGTCCAAAGTCACAAGGAGAGAGTCCTAATGGGGATTAAAATTTATTTGGTACTAAAACCGCCTTCAGTTATCTCAAATTTCCAGCACATTAACTTCTCCTGCCATTTGGAACAGCAGCTCAATTTTTCCACCTCATTCTCCAACTGCAAATGCCCTTTCTCAGCCCTTCCTCACGGTACACGAAGCAGAAAAGGTTTGTTTGTGCCTTTTCTACGATGACAGCAGAGTCCCTTTTTCATTTCCATCACTGAAAGATGGAGACAACACAGTGACAGCTGGCAAACAAGGAGCCAGCTGCTCTGCCCTCAGGCCAGGGTCAACGCAGGGCAAAGAGCACAGACAGCACTTTGCTGTAAATTACCCCTAAGTGCACTTTGGGAGGAAACTAGAGCTAAGTTCCACCTTTCCAACTGGCTTTGAACAGCACACTGCCTACCTTTAAAACAGGTATTTTCCATTAAGGGAAAAGGCAAAAATTAAGATTTGTGGTGTTTTGGTATAATTTCAGCTCAAACAACTCAGTCCCATTTCAGCATAGCTAAAACCCCTGGGAGCAGCATTCCCAGACCCTTCCCTCTAGTGAACACTACAGGGCTCAGAACAGGCAGCAACTTCACCCTCAGGACTTCAAACTCCTGCTGAAGAGGCCTGTCCATTCTGACCTCAACTGCATCATTCATTACTTCTTTCAGCAATTTCACACAGTCCTGTCAGCAGCAAGACTGCCAGGAGAGACAGAAACCCAGGCAGGCAGAAACCTCAGAAGCAGAAAGGCACCAGCACGGAGATGGAAGCAGAGCTGGGAGCAGACATGGAGCAGTGACAGCTGGTGGCACACTGAGCAACGTGGGAGTGCTTTGTTTCATTAAAGTCCACTCCAGGTAGAGCACAAGCCAACAAAACAGATGCAAAGAATTAAATAAATTTAATCTTATTAATGAGGCAGGCTGTGCAGTAATGGAAAAATACTGTGAATTCCCTATTGAGAAGTCTTCCAGCATGAGGTCTTCACTCACCTCTCCTCACGTGACCAAAAACAGAGTTAATGCAAAAGGAGCTCAACCAGAAATGTATCAACATCATACAACAGTTTGAAAAAAGAAAGTTAAACTGAAATGTCATTTATGAGATACTGCAAAAAAGCTCCTCAGTGGTTTCACACAGGACAATTTTTGGTGTATGGTCAAAGGCAGCTGCAAAATGAAGTCCCATGTGACCGGTTTTATGGCATTCATTTAGAGCTGGCTTGGTTGGGAGTTCATTTAATTTGAGACAGATTTAAAGGAAATTAATCTTTGAAAGGCAACTACTGGTATCAATGCCATAACACAATCAGCCATGTGATGCCTGCAAGGATCTGCATTTGCCAAGTGACATTCATCTGAGTTAGAGAGAAGGAATATGAGTTTTGTTCTGTCTTCTCCTCCACCTCCTCACTCCCTCACTTCAGCATAAGCAACAAAAATTTTCCTCCCACCCCCTCCCCAAATTATGTACCTTTCTCTACAGCCCTGCTGAAAAAAAACAGGCTTTTATATAGACATAAAAAGATCAAAATGAGAATCAGCATAAGTATCTAAACCCCAAGAAAACCCTTGAAAAAAACCAAAACAAATGCTAATCTCAATTTGCTTCCAGCCAAGCATGTCTAACACTCAGCAATTTTAAAAAAGGTGTGAATTTACTCAATTTTATACAAAACATTCCATATACATCTCCTATTTTGAGCTTTGTTTGTGCCAGTAAATTACAGACACCGGCACAAAAATCAATTATAAGCAACTTGAACTGACACAGTTATGATCAAATCACACTTAATTCATGTTTGTAATTAGCTTAAACAAGAGCACCACCTGCACACCTGTGGTGTGGGGAGGTGGGGAATCATTTACATTCAGATACTCTACTGTTAATTGTGATATTTTATGTTTTACATGCTCATTATGAACCTGACAGTGAGCAGTCAGGGCCTGCAGGACAAATGCTTTTCAGAAGTTCCACATAACTAAATAAACCCTTTCTTCTCTCAAGGATCAGAACTAAATCACCTCAAGAAGAGACCCCTGAGGGGCTGGGGGGAGGAGAACAACAAATAAAATAGAAATCCAAGAGATTCAGTTTAAATTTTTGAGTTATCACATAAAAGTTTGAAAACCACACACCAAAATCTCCACTCCAGGGTGAAACCTTTTTCCACACTTGTAGAGCTAAATACAGAGATGAGATATATAACTAAGATAAAAAGAAAAATCAAACTTCCACAAGGAATAATCTCCATGCAATGAACCACAGCACCACAGCCTGCACAAGTCACTTACTTTTCTCCGAGAGTCACCCGGAGGCTGCTCTGGAGTAAAGAAATTAATTGTTCACCATGTTGTGTTCAACAGATATCCATTAAAATATAGTTGGAAAACTAAGCAAATAACCCTAGATGACCCTTTTTGGTATCAAACACACGTGATTTTTTTGTTTTATACGAAGACATTTAATTTGCACACAAAATTGCAGCACTAGTCATATTGCAGTATACATACAGGGTCAAAGAGATTCCCAGAGTGCTACTGTTTGTGTATTTGACATAAATGTAAGGTGGTTTTTTTTTGGTTTTTTTTACCATAACTCTAAATATTGACCTGCTTTCATGCCCCTGCTTATTGCATGGGGGTTGGGCTTGGTGATCTTTAAAGGTCCCTTCCAACCCAAACAATTCTATGACTATAAACACATTCAAAGATGACTCTTAAATACAGAAGAAACTATCTAATATTATTCAAAGTAATAAAAATTCCTTTACTTCACCTGGAAGCTCAAAATCTAGACATATTTCCTGTGCTCTGTTTGTTTTCTGTGTCATTGATCAGGAATTCTGCTATAAACATGGAAATGATTTCTAAATAACTTGCTAGATCTTAGACATTTCCACGTTACATTTCTGGGCTTAGCCAGCTTGAATATCTGTATTTACAATGAAATTTAATCATCTCTTTTAGTGATAAAATACAACTTTACCACCAAACTACCAATCTTTACAGCTAAAATAAAACATTTCTAGCAATGTCATTCAGCAAGAGGAAAACTTACCTCCGAACAGCTCGAACTCTCTTAACCCCTCAACAATGAACTTCTCAGACACCCACCGCTGAAAGAAATAAAAATTCTCCACATAATCAGTTATTCCATCTAGAGAAAAGTTTCTCTTTCCCCTTCCCCACAAGAAAAAAAATCCCCAAACTTCAATGATTCTGCTGTGGTCTGAAATTGATTTGCTGCATCACCAGTGGCATCCTGATTTTGGACAAGGATATTCTCTTTTTGTGCCAATGACATGCACCCAGCAACCAAACAGGTGCTGCTGTTATTCCAATCAGCATGCACTTGCAATAAAGTTAATACAATTTTAATCATTCAAACAAGTTTTTACACATGCACATACGGCAATAATAATCAGCATGCCACAACCCCTCATACAGCCCAGTAATAGTTGGGATTTTAGGTGTAATAGATTTTTAAAAAATGCTTTCACTGTTTACAAAGAGGTGGTAACTTTGAGAATTCAAACATTTTGGTTATATATCCATTGACTGAATGCAATATTAGAATGTAAATATCCTAAAGCTGTTGCTCTCTTCCAGAATTCACATTTGAAATTCACAGCAAGCATTAGGATGTACAGAGGAATGTTTCTACCAGTATCTAATACTGCAGTTCAAACAACATACACATATGTACACACAGGATACAACAGGAGATCTTAAACACTTGCAGAGTGTTGATCACAAAATCCATCAATCACAAACACTCCCATGGCAGAATTTACTACTTAGCAAAATAATTTAATAAACAGCTGATGTTGATCAGTGCATGGGCAGCCAGTCCTAGAAAGCACCAGTGAGTCTTTAGGTGATGATGACTCAAAACTTGTATGCAAGAATGCCACCTGAAAGCATTAGAAGTGGTTCTGCTGCAGGAAACTTCCTCATTTAGAAAAGCAGACTCAAACACAGCTGCTGTGTTTAGCTTTGCAAGCACAGTGAAGGGAAGAAACCTCAAAAATTGTGACACAGGTGAGGAGGCCAGTTCTTAAAGAACGACTGAAAATAACCAGCATTAGGGCCCTTTATCTTCAGGCACAACCCCTCTGCACCGCACCCAAGGAGACACACGTGTATGTGCAATAAAGGTTTTAGTGCAGGGTTTAACAGGCGCTGCCTGCACAGCGCCCCGTGTCCTTATAAACAAGCCTTTAATGTTCTCCTGTGCCCTTATGGTGCTCTCCAGGCCTGGCCACCCCGCACACGCACAAGGCTCGTTCTACCGAGACACGAGGGAAGCTGGAAGGTCTTCAACACTCACCCTAATGCGCTCGGGTTTACTTACAAGGAAAGACATGGATCCGCCGCTGTGGGACGCGCAGCAGAAAGGGCGGGACCCCTGCGGGCACAGCGGCGCGTCAGCCCTCGGCCCCCCGGGAGCACCACCGGTACCCCCGCAGAGCCCCGACACCCCCGAACTCCGCCCGGGCCCGGCAGTCCCAGGACAACCCCCCGAGAGCGCTAACTCCGACTCGGAGCCCCCCCAAAGCAGCAACACCCCCGAACACCCTCGAGCCCCGGCCCAGACCCGTGCGGAGCCCTCCCGCGATGCCCCGCAGGGCCGAACCGAGCCCGGCCCCGCTCCGGCCCCCGGGCCCCTCACGGACCCCTCAGGCTGCGGCCGCCGCTCACCGGCGGGAGGCGCTGCGCGTGACGTCAGCGCGCTGACACGAGGTGCGCGAGCGCGCTCGAGTGACGTCAGTGCGCCGATGCGTGATGCGCGGCGCGCGCGCGTGACGTCAGCGGCGGCGCTCCCGCCAGCGGGAAGGGGGCGGCGCCATTTTGGTTCTGAGGGGCCGCAGGGCCGGGTTTTGCATTGCGGCCACGTCCAGGCGCGCGGGCCGGGGCAAGCGCTGCAAACAGGGCCAGGGGAAAAGAGCTGGGGGTGCTGGTTGACAGGCAGCTGAGCGTGAGCCCAGGTGGACGACAAGGCTAATGGCACCTGGCCTGTCCAAACGTGTGGTCAGCAGGACCAGGACAGGGATTGTCCCACTGTACCAGGCACCTCAATTGCTGTGTCCAGTTCTGGCCACCTCACTTTAAAAGATACTGAGGGGCTGGAGCGTGTCCAGGGAAGGGATCGGAGCTGGGAAGGGGCTCAGTCTGGAGCAAAGGAGGCTCAGGGGTCTCTTCTGGCTCTGCACAGCTCCTGCCAGGAGGGGACAGCCAGGCAGGTCAGGCTCTGCTCCCTGGGAACAAGGACAGGAGGAGAGGGAACGGCCTGGAGCTGTGCTGGGGAGGTTCAGGTTGGGCAGCAGGAGGAATTTGTTCACAGAATGGGTTGGTAATCATTGGCAGGGGCTGCCCAGGGAGCCCAGGACACAGGAGGCTTTGAGATCCTACCAAAATGAAAGGAACACTGAGACAAGCCAAGTAAAGCAGGATTGTTTCAATTATATTTTACTCTTCATTAGATTGTTCATTTGAATGTTCATATTACAAAATTAGCTGCCATGGCCCACAACTGGATGGGACTTCAGGAAAGCTGTCTGCTTACTCAAAAGAGCACAAACTACTATTTCCTTTGAAAGAACTCTGTGAAACAATATCATATTAATCTTTAAAGCTAAATAGTGCTAAAATTTCACATAATCTACATTAGTTTTGGTTTTAAATAATTTTACCAACCATTATAAAATTAAAGTATTTGCATGTATCAGGTTACAGACATTTGCATTTCAATCAGGGTGAAGTATCCCATGCTGGAACAAGGAGTTTAAGCAATTGCTGTTTCAACAGCAGCTAATTCTTATTGCCTCAGAACCAAGTTTCCACGAAGTATTGAACAAGAAAATGCAGGACATTGTTTCCCCACAAAACTGTTAAAAGTCTGTTACAAGCAACAATAAAATGCCTTCTGGACAGGAAGCATTTATAAAATGCAGCTCTCCCAGCGAAGTGTTTGCACAGGGCATTCACTTCATTCTTCTCATTTAGACTCAAAACCCTGAAGTGATCACTGACCAGCTGAAGAGGACAAATATCCTCTGGAACGTTTTCACGGGCTCGGGGAGATTGGGAATTGCAGGAACTCCACTAGATCTGGCTCCTGGCTGAGGTGAACTGGGCAGCAGCTGCTGAGATCAGGAGAGAAAGGGTTGAGGCAAACTTGAACAGTTAAAAATATTGAAGGAAAGCTGGCTGAATTGCTAACTCACCATGCACTCGCTCCTGAAGGAACACTGACATCACAGATTCCACACTGTGTTAAGTTTGCAGCACCCAAACACACGAGTAGGAAACTGTCCATGTGTTCCACTCCCTCGGTTCTAACCATCTCCATGTTTTGCACAAGCCAATCATGCCCACAGGTGACCTAATACTGCTTCAGGCCTTTGTTTGTAAAAAAAAACGAAGATAAAAAAATCTTCTACTTCTATTAGAACTTCTATTCTACTGGGCTTAAATCCCTGAAGAATCCATACTGTGTATGGAAGGCCCTAAGTGTTGTGCCTTGATGCAAAAAAATGCACAGTAAATGTTTATTGTGCAGTTTTCCTCCCCCCAAGTTTTTCCCCCTTTCCCTCACAATAACTAAAACCAAAGTTTAAAACCAAAGCATGAATATGTTACCAGCACACATGGACAGGTTTACAATCTTCTGTTTTTAAAGAACAAATGACAAAAAGCATTCAAGAATATTGCAGGTTTTTTTTTTTTAAACAGACAAGTAGCAAAACTTTGTACCACCTGGAACAGAACTGCCGAGACAAAGCTCTCCACACGTTTTGCTGTAATACTTAAATAAGTTATACCAATGCAAGAACTTTTCTCTTAATGGTTACTAGTGTTCAAGGAATCTGAGCATTATGGAGTTACGTAGGCATTTGTACCCTGTGAATTACAATTCCACAGGTGGCACCGAGACTCTTCTCACAACAGTCACATGGCTTTCACTTTGATTTGCTTCATCTTCATCTGCTTCTTCTCAAGCTTCTTCTGCTCACGCCGCAGAGCAGCTTCCTGCAGGCAAGGACAGGGATCTGAATAAACACAGGCCGTCTCTTCAAGGAACGAGCAGATATTTCAGAACCAGGCAAAGCCCTCCAGCACAGGCTGCACCCCTCACTGGGAGCCTCCATGTGTTTCACAAAGCAGCAGCAAATGCCCTGAGAGTTGTCTGCCCCCAGCAAACAGAAATCAAAGCTGCCACTGCTAAAATACCTATGGGCAGCCCCGGGGATGTCCTGGAGGGACCAAGGTGAACACACCCCTCACCTCCAGACACACCCCTCACCTCCACACGCACCCCTCACCTCCACACGCACCCCTCACCTCCACACGCACCCCTCACCTCCACACGCACCCCTCACCTCCACACGCACCCCTCACCTCCACACGCACCCCTCACCTCCACACGCACCCCTCACCTCCACACGCACCCCTCACCTCCACACGCACCCCTCACCTCCACACGCACCCCTCACCTCCACACGCACCCCTCACCTCCACACGCACCCCTCACCTCCACACGCACCCCTCACCTCCACACGCACCCCTCACCTCCACACGCACCCCTCACCTCCACACGCACCCCTCACCTCCACACGCACCCCTCACCTCCACACGCACCCCTCACCTCCACACGCACCCCTCACCTCCACACGCACCCCTCACCTCCACACGCACCCCTCACCTCCACACGCACCCCTCACCTCCACACGCACCCCTCACCTCCACACGCACCCCTCACCTCCACACGCACCCCTCACCTCCACACGCACCCCTCACCTCCACACGCACCCCTCACCTCCACACGCACCCCTCACCTCCACACGCACCCCTCACCTCCACACGCACCCCTCACCTCCACACGCACCCCTCACCTCCACACGCACCCCTCACCTCCACACGCACCCCTCACCTCCACACGCACCCCTCACCTCCACACGCACCCCTCACCTCCACACGCACCCCTCACCTCCACACGCACCCCTCACCTCCACACGCACCCCTCACCTCCACACGCACCCCTCACCTCCACACCCCTCACCTCCACAAACACCCCTCACCCCCACACACACCCCTCACCTCCACACACACCCCTCACCTCCAGCCGCCGCTGTTTCTCGGGATCCTCCTCGTTCATGATCCGCTCCTTCTCCGCCCGCTTCTTCTCCTCGCGGCGGGACTGGGCAGCCTCCTGCCTCTGCACGTGAGTCAGCTTCAGGAAGTTCTCTTCCACCCGGGCCCTGTTCTTGTCAGCTTTTTGTTTACCCTTTGCACAGAGAAAAGCAAAGGCCGTTGGTACTGATTTCCCCACAAGCAGGATCTCCACCGGTCACACAAGGAACAGAAGTGTCCAGTGGATCCATCAGGACCCAGCGGTAACGGTTCCAATTTCATGTTCAGGAGACACAAAACCAGACACTTACTTCTCTGTTCAGCCGGAACTTCTTTGCTTTGTCAATGGAGTAGATAACCATGCTCATCAGAGGCAGCAAAGATTCCATGTCCTTTGGGGAAGTGTTGCCTGAACCAGGCACTGAAATAAAGAGTTCCTTGTTAATTCACACAGACTGGCAGTACTTGTCTGCTTGCTGTGATGCTCTTCCCTTATGGCTCACACTGTTCATGAAATAAAGATGCTCTTATCCTACTCTTTAGGAAGATTCATTTGGAGCTATGGGCTGGAGTTTTGAAGAGATTCAAAGATCTATTTATTCTTCTCTAGAATTCTCCCAACAGGCCACTTTTATTTCAAACCAGGGTAAACCAACCAAGCCTGTGCAAGTTCAAACTGCAAGGCTTGTAGTTTGAAAACAAGCCACCCACGACAGAGGAGCGTGAGCTGAGGTCAGTAACAGCAAGGCTGTATCCTGTTATCATGACAATATTCTGCTCAGTCCCCAGAGTATTGCTCCCTCCTATTTATCAATCAGTGCTACATGCACTGAAGTCACTCATCACACATTATCTTCCACAGGTGAAGATCGTGATAAAGCCCAACACAGATAAAGCCCAACACTCCCCCAGACACACGCAGACAACAGTTCCCTTACCATTAAATGTAAACAAAAGTGTCTTTTTAGTTTCCGGTAGTTTTGTAAGCTGGCCTTCCCTGGAAGAAAGAAACAAGTGTTTGGAAGGAATGAAGAAAAATACAAAGTAACTAACATTAGTCAGAAAAACCATCAAGAACAGAAAGATACTTGAAAAGTACTTGAAAAAAATAAACATTAAAAGACTGCCTATTACCCAAAGTCGAGTTTCAAACTCATCAGATTCCTGAAGTGTTTTACCCAAAAGCCTGCAGAGAAAAGGCGTGAGTGTGAAAACACACAGCACCCACCCCTCTGCGTGCCAAGAGGGCATGTGAGCACGAGGAGGGCCTGTATAATTTGAATTACATTCAGCTTCTCAGGCGTACTTTTCACACAGCCTCCACAATTTTAGTAAAAGTACACAAATAAACTGTTTTAAAATTAAATCAAAATAGGTTCCTTTATGTTCATTTATTTATACACCTGTGAGCATACAGACCCTTTTAAAAACCCACGTGGTAAATCAGGTAAGACACATCACCCGCCACTTGGCAATTCCAAAAGCACCTCTGGAGGAGGAGCTCAGGGAAAGCAGAGCTGAGAAGCAGCCTGAACAGAGCCTGCCTTCATACTTACTCTTGCATAAGTTTTGGACCGGAGAACTGGTCCGAGAATTGGACAGAGTCAATCTTGTCAGCGTAGTGTGTGAGGAAATGGATCATCTGAAAGAGAAATGGGGGTTAGTTTTTTCCAGCTGCAGCCTACCCACCCCACAAGGGTTTTCCAGGTTCCCTGCCCAAGGCAGCAGGCTGGGCTGGGGGATTTTTAAGGTCCCTTCCAACTAAAACCATTCTACAGTTCAGTTTATCACTCAAGATACTGCTGTGCCCAGCCTGCCACAGTGACACTAATAAAGACATGAACTTTCCCCTTTAACTTTTCCCTTTTAACTTTTTTAGGACATACAAGTTGTAAATGACAGGATTACCAAGGAGTATTTGTATCAACTCATTCAAGTTTACCTTAGCGTCCATCATTCCCTCCGTGACCTCTCCCATCTCTGACAAGATAGCCAGGGAATCTGGAAGCCCATATTTTGCACCAGATTTAGGTTTATCACTGCAGAACTCACTCTGTTTCAAAGAGAAGAATGCAAAAGAAAAACAAACATAGGCCTGTTAAGTATCTTGTCAGACTGAACTGTTCTGGAACAGTGGGAACTCTGAAAGTACCTGAAAAGAATAAATACAATAAAAAATACACCCATTCACTCATCCTGGCTGGGGACGTTTCAAACGAAGTAAAGCACACAGCACCAACAGCCTTTGAGCTGGTATTTTCCTTCAGAAATCAGCACTTTCAGGAAGAAGATAAAACAATTCTAATACATACATACTGGAGTGTTCAAAGGGGATTAAGGCATTTTGCTTACATTGTCTGATAGCAGAACAAAAACTGGCATCCTCCCAAACACACTTCATGCTGCTACTTGAGAGAAAAGATTTGCAAAGCTTTGCTTGTTATCACTGGATTCTTTGCAAGCTCTGCAATTCTTTTCATGGCTTGAACATATGGAAAGTTTTAACTTCAGATCATGTAAAAACAGATGACTTAAACCTAAATTTTCCACATCACATATCACTAATTAAGTTTACTTTTCAACCCTTGAAGATGTCTTTTGTGCAAATTAAATGAGGTGAAGTGACACTCGTGTATGCTGACAAAATTCTGCAGCCTCTCTTAAACCAACTACACCCCAAAAGAAAGGTGTAAGCTGCTTTCCACTGCCTCCTTCCCTGCAGGTCTGACAGGGGGAGCACTTCTGATGTTTAATTCCTTTAGACTTTTACCTGTTCATGGAAATATCTTTTCCTCACAAATTCCAACAGATCGGTCACAGGTTTTTAGCTGCTCCCAAGAAAACAATGAATATGCAGATTAAATTCTTATATGCTGCTATTTATCAAAGTGCATGTACATACCAGGTCCTGCATCTCTTTCTGAAGTCTCACCAGTGCTTTTCTGGTTCCAACAGCAAACACATATGTGTCCATGTCCTCATCATTCATTGTCACTTTTATTTGCTGTGAAACAGAATGTTATTAGCCCTGGTCAGATTTCAAGGTTTGTCTGATGCTTTGACTCCTAAAAACAAGGACTAAACAAGGACAGACACAGCTAAGAAAAAGGTAGTTGATTTAAAGCTTTTCAGTGTGTCTTAAAGTAAGGAAGCTTTTTAATTAGACTGAGCACACCATTCAGTATTGTGCTGTAATGATAGTGATTAGAACAGCAGAGTTGTATAAATAATTTGCAATTAAGTATTTTGGTATAAGTAAGTACAATTATAGATGCATGGGAAGAGTATTCACAGTGCACACAGTCACTGATCTTCCAAATGTTACCTCTCTTGGTACTTATGCTCCCTAGGAGCAAGTGGGAATGCAAAAATTAACATTAAGAATACAATACCCAGAACAACATATGGGTTTAAGCAGTGCTGTTCAGGCAGACTGAACAAACAGATAAATAATCACTAAGTATTTCAGAATGTAAAACCACTTTTTATCAAGATGACATCTTGAATCATGACAGACTGCTCACAAAACCCCTCAAACATCCACAACCCCATAACATCCACAACTTCCAGTCATCAGCAGCTCGCAATTCACAGGTAGGAAAGAAATGCAAACAATTCTTTGAGGTTGTTTCAACAGTTACTGAGCTGGAAGATATGGAATACTACAGAAATGGCCTGGAATAATCAAAAGCAGCAGAGCAGAAGCAAAGGAAGGCAGCAGCTCATGGGAGCTGATCTGGAGGGCTCAGTACTCACCACTTGGTCTGAGGCCGGCCTCATCATGCGCGCCAGGACGTTCAGCAGGTCCTGTCTCTTGAGAAACTGAAAACACAAGGTGGCAAACACAGAAAACAGCTGAATAGACAACAGTAAAAAACTCCTTCCAAATACCTAACCTGAGTTGTCCCTGTGTGACCAAGAGCCCCAAAGCAAGCCCACTTTCTGCACTGGAGGAGAGCACCACAAACTCGCTCAATCTCACCTTTAACTGGATGAGCATTCCTTCACAGCACACCCTTCCAGAGCACCACAAGTTATATATGTGTTCATTTTCTTGATTTAGTTTCCCAGTGCTTGTAGCTTCTTTATTAGTGCCATCATCCCCTGAGGAAAACAACAGTGAAAGAGAATTGCAATCTAAACTCAAATTGAGACATCACAGCTCAGCAGAAGGCTTACAGCTCACAGTACCACAGTACAGAGCAGGATTCTCTGCAGCCTATGCCAGTCTAAACCCAGCTTTATTCAAATACCAAAACTGGATCCTTGTCATTATGGAACTCACCAACAAGAGCAAAGTTACTTTCTAGCAGCTCCCTGTGAGTGTTGAACCAAGCATGAGCCAGGCGGTTGTTTTTGTTCTTCCCAATGATGTAGTTCATGATGTAAGCCAGGAGACCTGTCACCATCAGGATCTCCATGTAATAACTCTCCCAGCTGTTCTGAAGGTGAGGGATTTTTAAGGTAAGGGAACAGAAACTGTGATTTACATACTGAACAAGTGGATTTTACACACACAAAAATCTGGGAAACACAGAGTAGTGGAGAAATTCCATCCCCAACACAGCAACAAGCTCCACAAAGGAGTTATACCTACATTAACTATTGTTATGGGGTCTTTATTTTTGCTATGAGATGCATCTGGTTTCTCTTCATACCCTTCAAACTCCTCATCATCATATGGCTCACTCTCGGTGTCACCTTCCTAAAGGATGAAATCACAAACAGCATGAAAATCTAAAAAGAGAAAGAAAGGTGCAGAGACACTATTAGGAAACACACTGAGGAAGGAGGCAAGGCTTTACCTGCGTGTCTGCGTCATCAAAGTCTTCCTGATTTTCATCCTGACCTTCAAGCTCTACAGTGGCTTCTTCTTCATCATCTTCTGTAGTGATGATCCTCTGAGGAGACTCTGTGACTGTATCTTCACTCACATCTTCAAATTCAGCAAAGTCATTATCATCATATTCCATAATGTCATCTCCATCCTCAAATTCATCATACTTTGCCAAAGAAAAGCTCCATGGGATGAACAGGACAGCAATAAAAATATAGAAATTCTTCATTTTCACTGGAAAAAAAAAATTAAACCAATCATTGCAAAAAGTCCTCGTCAATTCTGGCACATCACAGCTCCAGTAACCCCCAACACACAATGCACAATTTGAAAACACTTCAAGTCAGACCAGAGAGAGAAATAAACCTCTGCCTGACCTTGCCATCTTTCTCGATAAAGAAAGGCACCACTGGTACAAGAACAAAATAACTCTGAAGGAGAGGTTCTGGACTCTGTTGCTTGTGGCAGCTGCAAATTCTCATGTGGCCACACAGTTCAAATGAGCTGAGATGGAAAGCAGGGATGCTCTGCTACAAAACCAACCCTCCAACAGCACCTCCCAGCCAGCCCTGCCAACTCACTTCCAAAACCACATTCCGTGTCTATAGCTGCCATTAATTAGCACTTAGGCACAGTTGGAGCATTGAATGTGTTACAGAAGCAGTAAATCCTAAAATGCACTTAAATCATTTAAACAGCAATGCTCTGACAGCCTCTGCTAGTCCAAAAGTGCTCGTCTGTGATTTTCTTGGTTGCACACTCAGAACTCAGTCCCTCTGTGTCCCAAGATGATTTCTGCACAGAGACAAAGATCTCTTGCTGGAAGTTGTGCCAAAAAAAAAAGGGAAAAAAAAAAAAAAGGAAGAGGACGGATATTGCACTGCTCCCCAGAACAAAGGAGTGAACTGGGGCTCATGAGCCCAGAACTCTCCCCCCATCAGCCAAAACCCTGCAGAGTTTGTCTGTTCACTTTGTCTTGCCCTCAGCTTCTTGCCTCTTCTGCTTGAGCTCAAAACAGTCCCAACCTCCCCTTCAGACTGGGGCACCTTCTCCAAGGTCCAAAAAAGGCAGCAGCAACCCCCCAGCTGCACTTCACAAGCAGGCCCAGAGGATCAGCTGCGGCAGGCTCTGCTGCCAGGCTCATTTTACTCCCTCCCGCAACCAGATCCGAGTGGGAACCTGAATGTTAATCAGAGTGTTCTCTCACGAACTTAGAATAGAAATGATTTGTTTCTAAATTTGACCAGCATTCCTCTGAGTGCCTCACGCAGGGAACCCACTGCTCTGAATGACAGAGACGACTGAAATAAACACCTTTGTCAAACTCCTCACTCTGGCAAAAACCGCACAGAATATGGTCACAGAACCTTGATCAGGATGGAAAGTTCAGCAAGGCTGAGCACAGGAATTTGGAACATTGCAAGGGAACCTCATAATTTTATGTGAATTTAAGCAGGAAAAAAAACCCCCACCAAAATAGTATTTTAATAAGACAGAATTTGCACTCTGTTAAAAACAACAGGACAACAGAGCCACCTGCTCCACCAAACTAACATTTCTCATTTTCCAAGACTGTTTGTGCATATCCACCTTCAGAACACCTGACAACTCCAAACAGCTTCATGCAAAATAAACTCCCGCAGCCAGTTCAAAGGATACAGACAAACCAGAGGTGAGTGAGAGCTGGAGCACCCCCTCAGGTCGGCAATCTGTCAGAACGGGTCCCAAGTACAAATTCCAGGAAGCAGAATTTCCTCGGCAGCCCCTCCACGACCCACACGCCACCGACTTTCCCTGGCCAGAGGAACCGATTCATCCTCCGGTGCCCACAGCGGCTGCCCAGACCCCACTGGCAAGAGAAGACCCGACAGTCCGCAGGCAAACGCGGCTGCTGCTGCTCCCTGCGCCGGACATTGCCCAGCCTGGGGCTTGCTCAGCGGATCTGGAGCCCAGAGCCGAGCTCGGGGCCGATGCCGAAGAAGCGCCCGTCCCCAGCAGGTCGGGCCCTCACCGTGACCCCCGCCCGGAGCGGGGGCACCACCGTGGGTGCTCGCTATCCCAGCTCCTTCCCGGAACACGAGTCAAGGTTACCGAGATAAAATCAGCGATCTGCGGCCCCCGGGCGCGGTCTCTCACACCCCCGGGGCGGCGCCCAAACCCCGGCCCCGCCGCCAGCCCCTCCCGTCCC
>VZTB01009534.1:184035-197626 GCA_013397245.1 Thryothorus ludovicianus | reverse complement strand
GCCCCGCGGGCGGGAAGGGCCCCGCGCAGGGCCCGGTGTGCCGGGACGGCGCCTGCCCACCGCGTCTGTGTGCCCCGGCCCGGGGCTCTGCCGTGCCCTGCGGAGGGCAGGCCCGGCGGGCGGGGGTCCCTCCGCCCTTCCCTCTTGGAACGGCAGCGGCCGGGGCGCACCGCGACCGGGCCCCGCATCCCGGGCGCTGCTGGCCGAGCGTGCCCCGAGCGTTTCCTCCCGCGGAACGGCAACCGCGGGGCAGCGAAGCCTCGGGAGTTTTCCTGCGGTCTCTGCGTCCTGCGGGTCCCTCTTCCTGTTCGCTCGCTGTGAGTGGGCGAACTGGCCGTGTTTTGTACTTTGGCTGCTGTCTGACAATAAAAAAAGTGGTGCTCCTTATTTTTCTTACTTTTTTGAGGTAGCAGAAGGAGGAAAAAGGTGGATAAGTACAGTGAGGAGGAATTCTTGCAATCAGATTTTAATATAACAGTTTTCAAAGATTCCCAGTGTGCTGTCACAGCAGAGATGTGTGTCATGTACATTTTGATCTCCCAGTGCCACGGATCCACAGGTGCAAAAGCTGCAGGGTGTGTCAGGGCAAGAGGGAAGTCAGGACTCCATGATCAGCTGCTGCCCTGGGGAGATGAACAGCGTTTCCCCCGAAATCTGCTGCTGAGCTTTGGTCTGCACTCGAGATTTATTGAGCAAGTCCCAGGCTAGTAAATGTTCAGCACAGGGACAGGCTGCACTATTTACCTTCAGGTTGTTTTGACGTTGTTTTTTTGCCAGTGAGTTCTGATCTCATTGAAGATTCTCAGTGTGAGGATTTATTTAATAAGACTCGTAGCCTTTAGACAGCTAATTATAATGCCCTGGAAAGCAGTGGGTGTCTTGGTCTCTTTCCTGCCTTACAGGTATGCTTTGCTTGACCATCAGGTAATTAAATGACTCAAGAATGAAAACTGTAAATATTAATATATCAATTCACTCTTCATCTTAGAAAACCAAGTTCTAGGCAGACATTGTTGTGCGGAGTGTATAAAATATTGCTTGAAAAACAGAGATTGGAGAGCATATAAATACAGATGTGTATAATATGGAGATGTGTGTGGCTGTCTGGAGAGGCAGAGGGAGTTGGCTTTTGGCAGAGATGTGCCTGGGCTCACACGGTGCCCTGTGCTGCTCTAAACCCATTTCTCTGGAGGCTGCTGGGTTGCAGGATGAGGTGTTGACAAGCCATACAAGACTTACAGATGGGACAATGTGGACATGCAAAATATGCACTGAGCTGCCTTTTCATCTCTGGTTCCTCCTGATATTCAAAGTTCTGGCCTTGGGTTTGTTTGCCTTAGATTGCAAACAGGACAAGTAACATCTTAAATGCGTTTCAGTAATCCTTGAAGGACATGACCTGTTCTGGAAGACAACCACTTTGTTTTTATTCTTCTTTGGAATTTTTGATATGTTCATACTGACAAAAGAGCAGAGTCCCATCCTTTTTGGGGAACAGATTAAACTCCACAAGCCCCAGTGTCACGGCTGAAGAGATCAACTAACCAGAAAAATCATCATGATTACCTCTAACTGCCTGAGACAGAAAGGGCATTAATTTGTCTTTTCTCATTTGCCCAGGTGAATTTGGGACACCATGAATTGGAACAAAGGCGGGCCTGGTACAAAGAGAGGCTTTGGGTTTGGTGGCTTTGCCATCACCCCTGGCAAGAAGGAGGAGCCCAAGCTGTCCCAGCAGTCCCACAGCGCCTTCGGCAGCGCCGGCTCCTCGGCGGCGTTTGCCAAGGCGGGGCCTCCCCAGCTGCCCTCCTTCTACAAAATCGGGTCTAAACGAGCCAATTTCGACGAGGAGAATGCGTAAGTGCAGTTACTTCTTGTGTTTATGTAGCTCTAGATTTTGGTGTTTTTATGTTTCTGAGGTTGGGGGAAGCATCTGTGACATTTATAAATAAATTTGTAGTAATATACTTGGAACACTGTGAGTTACTACAGTAGCCTGCAGAAGCTTTCCTCCTCCAGCTTTCCCCTCTCGAGAACATATTTTATTCACTCTGTGGTGTTCTCAGAGTTGGAGCCAAGCAGGAGAAATTTGGGTGTCTTTTGCAGAGGAAAACATTGATCTCCACATTTCTTTACTAACTCTTCTCTTGGCTGCATAAATGTATAAATAAGACGGAGAAAGTTGGGATTGTTCAGCCTGGAGAAGTTTGGGGTTGATCTAATTGTGTTCTTCCAGTACCTGAAGGGAGCCTACAAGAAAGATTAAGAGTGACTCAGTTTTATGATATCTATTTACCCTGCCATCAATTTGAACTTTTAACATGAATAATTGTAAATAAATAAATCTCAGCATCTTCTCTTGTGTCCATACTCTCTTCTGTGGTCCATGTGGGTACCTTGACTGAACCAGAAACCATGAAAGGCAGCACAGTGCTGTAAACCATGTGCTGATTTGGCTGCTTTAATTTTTTTCCAGGTACTTTGAGGACGAAGAGGAAGATTCCAGCAATGTGGAATTGCCCTACATTCCAGCAGAGAATTCCCCCACTCGGCAGCAGTTCCATTCCAAGTCAGCAGACTCTGACAGTGATGATGATCCTCTGGAGGCATTCATGGCTGAAGTGGAGGCAAGAGGCTCGGGGGATGTTTATTCATGGCTCTGGCTGGACCTGGGTGCAGGCAGGGGCAGCAGATGTCACTCAGGGCTTTGGCAGCTGCAGTCAGAACACCACTTAACTTTGGGGTTTGTGTAGGATGGGGTTAGTTAGACCTCAGAAATGGATTAGATAGAGAGTGAATATGGCTTACAGTAACGATTTAACTGCCTTGAGGGTGTCAGAGCAATACAACATAGAGCTCTGCTTGTCTCTGAATATCAAACTAAGGTTTTGTGTGTTTTTCACTACCTAAATGGAAGTTGTACTTAACAGAACTGCAGCTCATCATATTAGTTGGATTCAGGAGGAATATGGGGGGAATTTATTTTTTCAATAACGCTGTCACAAGCTTAGAGTAGTATATAAATTCAAAGGTTCTAGTAGGAGAATTTATTTAGCATAATCACAGAACAAGACAGAGTTTAGTCCAAGAAATGTTATCTCTGTGACATAATGGTCTAATTATTCAGGAATATTTTTCCCTTCCATGTTTTACTATCTTGGTCTTTTTAACATGTAACCACTTTATGACCTGCTAGGATCAAGCTGCTCGAGACATGAAGAGACTTGAAGATAAAGACAAAGAAAAAAAGAACGTTAAGTAAGTTCTCTTTCATCCTTCCCATCCCTGCCTGTGTCTTGTGTGGTGCAAAGAGAATTCCAGTGCATTTTGTTGATGATGGCTGTTCATTAGACAGTGTAGTACATACCTCATTAACCTGTGCATGAGATCCTGTGGGGTTTGTGTGTAAAATGGAATAATGGGGAAGAATCCATGGCAGCATCCTGTGGCAAACTGCAGCAACACTGAGAGTTATCCCACACAAGAAACCTTTCTAGGCCACAGAACTGGGGCAGCATGTTGCACTCCTGCCTCTTTCCAGATTAGCCTGGATAGCTTTTCTGCTTCCCACACCCTTGGAGATATCAGAATAGTTTAACTTAAAATTGCATTTATGTGAGCAAAATAACTCAGTGCTGCTGTACCTGGAGCACTGGAGACTCTTCTAAACTTGGGCTAGGTTCTTAGGCATTAAAGCTGATAGATGAGGTAGCACGTGACAATTGGAGTACTAAATTTGGAGTTTAAAACAGTTTAAATTTGTGCAGCTTATCTATTTGTTCTGACCAAGGAAAATAATTTTGCTGTTGATTCTTGATAGAAATGTCAGATATATTGGTAGAAGTTACATTGCATGGGGTTGATGAGATTATACATGGTCCTGACACAGAACACCGGATCCAAATCACCACCTGGGGAAGTTCTGAACTGGATTTGCACTTCCTGGCTCATATTCCTCTTCAGTTATGGGACTTCTGTAGCATCGAGAGCTTAGACCAGGATGATCTTTGATGTGGCTTCTGCTGGGAAGATGGAATCCAAATCTTTCAGTCTCAGTACTAGAAGTAAAGAGAAGTCTTTGCAGGGTCACTGCTGTGGTTGGCACCAGATATGAAAACTCCATGGGCTGGGAATATAAATGTTGCTGAGTTGATAGTGTTGTGTTTTCCACGAAATCTGGAGCTCAGCACTAATCAAGTGAAACTATTGAGCTGAGTCTGTGGAACACTTGCAGGGAAGTTTTTTCTCCGCTTGTTTTTCCAGGGGTATTCGAGATGACATTGAAGAGGAAGATGACCAAGTGAGTTCCTATGCAGTCTTTCTACCTTCTTTGTTGTTGTTTTGTATTTCTTAACTTTCCTTTCCCAAACACATAACTGCTAGGGACAAACAGAATTCCAGTGTCACGCGCAGTACCCAGACAGTTCAGCAGGGAGCTGTAGTGCTTACCCTGCTGTCTCTACCCTTCCAGGTGTTTTAAGAAGAATATTAGGCAATTGCATTCATTGAAGATTTTTTTCAGTCAGTTTGAACTTAAGCTTCCTGAGCAGCTTGTTCAGTGTCTGAGGATATTGAAGATTGTGATTGGCACGATCAGCTGCAGGGGACACCAGGGAGAGGCTGATAAAGAGAAAAGACTGAATTTCAAAATGCACATTCCTACTGAGCTGTAGTTACTAACTCTTGTGTTACTTGCATTAATGCAGAGCTTGGCAGGGTTGTCTGGCCTTGGGGCCTCTGCTTCCAGTGTGGGGAGTGTAGCTGTGCCAGGGTTTGAGCAGCAGTGACTTCCTGCTTGGGGACAGCTGTTGTTCAAGTGTGTGTGCATAGCTCTGTGACTGAGGGATAATTGTCCAGGAAAATGGAAAAGCCAGATGAGTATATATGTATATTTGTAATTGTGCCTTGCTTTACAAATCTGATCTTAAATTTGCTTCAAGTCAAGTGAGACTGGTGTTTTCTCTATGAGAAAGTCTCACACTGGTGCCAGTGAGAATCTGAGAGACACAAACTTCTCTGTGAGCTGTAGGGATGGCACAAAACAGGGTGACAGTGTCTTGAAGGACTCCTCTGAAATACTTTCTTTCACATTTGTTGTTGATTCTCTCAATTAAAAATAGATATATTTTCATTTCCTAAAGTCTAGTTAGGGGAAGTAAAGAAACTGTCATTGGCATAGCATGTTTTAAAAAATCAATATCATATGCTTAGTAACAATGTGTTTTCTGGTTAGAAACCCACAGGGTTTTGTGCTTTGTTCATGTGGAAATAAGAGCAGATCCTTCTGTTGTTAAACATAACAAGATTTGGTAGGAGTTATTAAGCAGACAGGTTTGTTTTTTAGGAGCATTTTGTGGTGTAGCTGACACTGGCATTGTTTTCTTCATTCGTACTTCTTGTCCTTCAGGATGTATCTGTTGGTGCTTATTAGAAGAATCAGTTCTAGAGAACATAGTTACCTTTTATCCTCAGTGGTGGGTGTGGAAGCAAACAGCCACTTAGCACAGACGTCAGTTGAAGCAGCAGGGTCCTTTGCCTGCTGCAGAGTGAGTGGGCTGCTCTGTTTTGCTGCAGGAGGCGTATTTCCGCTACATGGCTGAGAACCCCACGGCAGGCGTGGTGCAGGAGGAGGAGGAGGATAACCTGGAGTATGACAGTGATGGGAATCCCATTGCACCGTCCAAAAAAATCATTGATCCTCTTCCACCTATTGACCATTCTGAGGTAGGAGAGAATTCTGTTCTGTTCTGTTTGAGGCATTCCAGAAGGCAGGAGCTGAGGAAGCTCCTGTAATATTTCAGTACTTTCTCAGGTGAGTTATGTTAAAGGTCCTTGAAATGGCTTAATTTAAGCAAATGTTCTGGCAGACAATTAAGAACTTCAGAATAAAAGGAATCTTGAGTCTGGACTAACTGAGTAATTGATTAATTGCATTGTAGATTGAATATCCACCGTTTGAGAAAAATTTCTATGATGAGCATGAGGAGATCACCAGCCTGACCCCACAGCAGGTGGTGGAGCTGCGGCACAAGCTGAACCTGAGGGTAAGCTGCTCACACAGCACCTGGGAGCTCCCTTTCCTTTGGGACTGTCTTCATTTTAATGCACCTTTTCACTGGGAACTCCAGCATTTGAATCCAAACCTCTCAGACACCTGCAGGGACATTGGTTTCTTGGAAGTCTCCTATGAATTTGTGAAAGTGGTCAGTGGGGAATGTTGCTTGGGCTCAAGACCTCCACAGCTAGGAGTTAAAACTGGAAATAGATGCAGAAATTAATTCTTCACCATTTGTGATGTATTAGTGTGGTGACCTTCTGTGAAGGGAATCATTTGGGGTAGAGCACCAGTTAGACACAAGGAGGTAAAAATTATATTTAGTAGCTCATGTTGATTGGCAGATAATTAAATTTTTATACCTGAAAGTCTTATTTACACAACACATCTGGAATTTGCTCAGTTAAATTTAAAGTTGTTTTTAGAGGCAGAGAGAGACCCTTCCTTTTTTTACAGTTTGCTTTTTGTTTTTCTCACTGTTCATGAACAAAAATCTTTTTCTCTTTCCAAGGTCTCTGGGGCTGCTCCTCCAAGGCCTGGCAGCAGTTTTGCTCATTTTGGGTTTGATGAGCAACTTATGCATCAGATTAGGAAATCTGAGTATACACAACCCACTCCAATACAATGTCAGGTGAGTGTTGTTACTTCTCAAACTTGTAAAGAGAACGAAAAGAACACATGCAAAGCTCCCTCATCCACATGAAGATGTGACAAATGCAATTATAGTTGCCTACAGAGTGGGTTTTTCTAGAAAAATTGCTTTGATACTTTTTAAATAGAAATTTACCCACTTTTTTTATTTTTGTTTTGTTAAATGACCACTGTAATTATATCCATATTCCTTTTTCATTGTTTGTTTTGGGTGAATGAAAAACATTCAAGTGAGAAATGTATTAAAAGTTTGGGAGTGTTTTTGTTGTGGGCTTTCCTCACTACCTGAGTGTTCCTGTAGCACAAGGATGTGCTACCATGGGCATAATGTGGGCTTAGAATCTCCTTTTTTAGGGTGTTCCAGTGGCACTAAGTGGCAGAGACATGATTGGGATAGCCAAGACTGGAAGTGGGAAAACAGCTGCCTTCATCTGGCCAATGCTGATCCACATCATGGATCAGAAGGAGCTCGAGCCAGGGGATGGTCCCATTGCAGTGATCGTGTGCCCGACCAGGGAGCTCTGCCAGCAGGTAGGTGTGGAGCATCCTCTGTGTGCCAGCCAGTCTGCTTGGAGAAGAAGGCAAAATTCTTGGCAAAAATTATCAGAGGACCTCAGGGAAGTATTTGAAAAATCTGCTTTGTGCATGAGTCTCGCCCGGCTCCAGCTCACAGCTCTTTCCTGCCATTGTTTTCTTGAAGGATCATGACAAACCTAAAATTTTAAATTTTTTGCACAGTGCTCCTGTATTATTTTTAGATATAAGAACGCTGTGGATGCATTGTGACAAATTGTATGTGCCAAAGTATAGAGCCTGCAGGTTAAATTATTGTTGGATGCCTGAAGAGGTTTCTCAGGTTCCTGGAAATTATCAACACGTGTCAAAGTACTCACCCCTGAGAAGTCCAGAATCATTTCATTGAGTTAGTGCACTTGAGGAGCCGTGCTGCATTCCCAGGGTGGGTGTGCTGTCTCAGAGCTGTGTGATGTGAGCTGTGCTGTGTTTGTGTCACTCTCAGATCCACTCGGAGTGCAAGCGCTTTGGCAAGGCCTACAACCTGCGCTCGGTGGCCGTGTACGGCGGGGGCAGCATGTGGGAGCAGGCCAAGGCCCTGCAGGAGGGGGCAGAGATCGTGGTCTGCACTCCAGTAAGTACCTGTGGGCACCAGAGCCAGGGGTTTGCACTGTTCAGCTTGAAAAACCTAAGAATCTCTTCCTGTGACAAGTATTGACGCTTAATTCTAGACTGAAGCCTTGGGATGTTTTCTGTTCTAAGCCTCTGGTGGGTCAGGATGAAAAGCAGCTGGGTGGTTGTGTATACTAACATTTGTATATAACATTGTATATAATATAACTAACGTTGTGTTATAACAATATTTTCTGCATTGTGTATACTAACATACTAACAGTTTTTAAAGGTGTTTTAAAAACTTGGAGTTTTTTCTTACTAGGGTCGTTTGATTGATCACGTGAAGAAGAAAGCTACAAACCTGCAGAGAGTCACTTACCTTGTGTTTGATGAAGCTGACAGAATGTTTGATATGGGGTTTGGTAGGTATTGAACCAAAGTCACTATTTTGGGAAGCCATGGTGCCCAGTCCCAGCTTAGGGGGGTCTGTAAAATTAAATAGTGAGTGGGAAGCACTCATTCTTTCTGTGGTTATATGTTAAATAAAGCAATGAAACTGCATTTTGACTTAATTTCTCTAAATAATGAGTGTACAGGGTTGATGGGAGCATTTCTTCTCCTTTGCAGAATATCAGGTCAGATCAATCGCGAGCCACGTGCGTCCTGACAGACAGAGTGAGTAAACAGTGAGTCTGGAGCAGAGCTTGGAATTCCAGTTCTGGACACAGCCACACCAGAAGACTTGTGCCAAAGTCCACTGGTGTTATTCTCAGCTCTTGGGAGGGAGCAGTTGTGACGTGTGGGCATTCAGCTCATCTCTCTGTAATCCCTCCACTGACTGCACTCAGAGCAAAGATGATTAGGCTGAATTCATGTTCATATGCCTTGAAATTCAGTGTTCTGAGCTGCCATGAGAGAAAGTTCACAGCAGTGCACTGTATTATCAATATTTCAGGTGCCATGAAATGTGTTTCTACTTTGTGGTGTTCTAACAGTGATTGGTAATTTCCATTAGAACCCATAAAACCTCAGCTTCAGTTCACTGACACTCAGGAATCCAGGTCCTCCTTCACAACATGTGCGCAGTGTTTTCACAGTTCTGAAAGGAGGTTTCTACTTCAAGGAGTTTGAAGTCTCTTTCTCTTCCAGCCCTCTTGTTCAGTGCCACGTTCCGTAAGAAGATTGAGAAGTTGGCCCGGGATATTCTGATCGACCCAATTCGGGTTGTGCAAGGAGACATTGGAGAGGTGATTCCATGATACTCGGAGCAAGGAATTGTTTTCTTTCTGTTCTCTGAAATTTAAGTTAAACTGCAAAAATCATCATTTATAGTTATATTTAAATAATTTGTGCTTAACAAAAATAGGAAGTTTTGTGGGTTTCTGTTTTTATCTTATTGACCTTTCTGCCACCAAATATTCCTGTAGTGTTGGGAGGTTTCGTGAAGGAGCAGAACATTAATGCAGTTATTTATTTTTGTTATTAGACTGAATCTATGGTTATATCTTTTAGTTTTGTCTCAAAAGCATAAACAAAGCCATTGCAACTTTGGCAGTGAAGAATTTGAAACTTAAAATCTCTGTGCTATGGTTTACATGGGAATGTTGATGCTGGACTTGCTTGACAATGACAGCTGAACTATCAGGCTGGGATCTGGTAGGAAGCTGATGAAGTGAGCAGATATAAACTTGCTGGGAAGAAACTTTTTCTAATAATATATTGAAACTGCTGAGAAATTTCACAAGATGCCTTCAGAACATCCTTCTTTCAGCCAGTTCTCTGTATTTTTTTTGGTTTTTATAACAAAAAAATGACTGCCTGAAGCCCCTTCTTTCTGGGAAAATTTTTCCTTGATTTTGCTTAAGAAAAGCACTGGCTTTCCCAGCTCAGTCACAGAGCCACTATTCATTGATCTAAACTATTACTGTGTAGTGGGATCATCATCCTTGAAATAATATCAAAATGCTTAAAACTTAAATCTTTCAGAGAAACTTGAAGGTAGCGCTGTAAGCTGCACTGCATTACTTGCGGTGCAGGATGTTTGGGAAGTCTGTGCCTTGCTCCCACCTTCCTGCCTCTGAGGACATTTCTCCCCGTAGGCAAATGAAGATGTCACTCAGATTGTGGAGATCTTCCCCTCTGGGCCCAGCAAGTGGAACTGGCTGACGCGGCGCCTCGTGGAGTTCACGTCCTCGGGGAGCGTCCTCCTCTTCGTCACCAAGAAGGCCAACGCAGAGGAACTGGCCAATAACCTCAAGCAGGAGGATCATAACCTGGGGCTGCTTCATGGGGACATGGACCAGAGCGAGAGGAACAAAGTTATTTCGGAGTTTAAGAAAAAGGGGATCCCCATCCTGGTAGCTACTGATGTGGCAGGTACGTGACCTTCTGGAAAGCAGCTCAGGAAAGCTGTGGGTGTCAGCAGAAAGGCAAACACGTTTCAGTGGAAGGCAAGCAGCTGGGCTTCTGCACCTGCAGGACACTGTGTTCCAGGTGCTTTTCAGAACCATGGAGAATCCTGAGCTGGAATCCGTGGGGATCGTGGAGCCCAGCTCCTGGCCCTGCACAGACACCCCCAAGAGTCAACACTACGTGCCTGTGTGACTCTTGCCTACGTGGCAAGGGGGGTTATTTTTAGTCTCTTAATAATGCCTGAGTTACAGCCTGACATTTTTCAACATACAGAAGGAAAAGCTGTGTCTTAAGGAAGTGGTTGCTGTTCATTCATCAGCTGACATTCCTTTTGCTCGCAGGACCAGAGCAGGGTGATACCAGAGGAATTGCTTTGAGTTAACTGGGGATAGTGACACTTCCCACCACGTTGCTCTTTCTTCCAGCTCGAGGGTTGGATATCCCTTCCATCAAGACTGTCATCAACTATGATGTGGCTCGGGACATCGACACGCACACGCACCGGATCGGCCGCACCGGCCGCGCGGGAGAGAAGGGAGTGGCCTACACCCTGCTGACCCCCAAGGACAGCAACTTCGCTGGGGACCTCGTCAGGAACCTGGAGGGTGCCAACCAGCACGTCTCCAAAGAGCTGCTGGATTTGGCAATGCAGGTATGAGCCAGCAAAACACTCCAGATTCAGCACAAAATCAGCCAGCTCACATTGCTGGCTCCATCGTGTTAGCAGTGACCTTTTGGGGGTCTCTCCTGGTTTAAAGTAGGTTTCCTAGTGTTTTTAATGGCATTTGAAAGAATCCATGAAGATTTTGGAACACAGTATGTGATCTATTTTGGGGCCAGGCACTGCCTAGGAAATTAGGAGCTGTAATCTGCTGATGCCAGCAGCACATTCCAGTGTCTCATTACAGTCAGATTTATAGCAGGCACCTGGGAGATGCAGCTTAGTTGAAAGCTAAACTAGAAAACAATTACAGGGACATTCCCTCTGTGAAAGGGTTGTTGCTTGATCATTCCACCTGCTTGGCAGTGCTCTCTGGCAGGTTTGCTATATATAGGTATGACAGGTAGCTGCAGCAATTACGCTTGTGCCACTGAACTTATCAACTCTAATTTCTTGTCTTTTGCTGCCTGTATAGCTGCAAGAGAGCCTAGGCTTTTTGGCAACTCTCACATTCAGAGATGGATTAGCAGGCCTGTGGATACATTAGCAAGCAGCTTGGACAGCAGCTGCCAAAAGTAAATACTTTTTCTGACATAGGCAGCATTTTCAGAAGGAGCAGAATTAGTGAAGCAGACTCTGACTGCCTTGAGAGGAGCGTGTAGAAGCCAACTGACATCCATTTGGAGAGACTGTAGGGCATAAAAAGAGGTGCAGCCAACTATTATTTAAACACCTGGAAATGCCAGGTCTGGTTGGGCTGACATTCCCTGGTCACTGCTTGGTACAGAATGTTTTGCTGACAGACCCTCATTTCTCCTTAGCCAAGCACTGGGCTAAATCTGTGAAACCAAAGTATGAGCAAGAGCAGAGCTCCCAAATGATGGCATTGGAAATTGTGTTCATTCCTGGGTTTATTAGAATGCAAACCCCCAAAACCTTAAGCCTGAATGAGAGTTGAAGGTGTAAAATTAGTTTTCATAGAAAACATTTGTAACCCAAAGCATGAGACCCAATGCAGTTCTCCATTCAACCTACAGCAGCTGTGTGGTTGAATGGAAAACAGTATTTTTGTTCATCATACTCTCAGTATCCCTTTTATCTCAGCCTCATTACATGCATTTGTGAAGCTTTTTATTCCCTGTGTTGAGAAACATTTGTCCTTCTGTTACAGAATCCCTGGTTCCGGAAATCCCGTTTTAAAGGAGGGAAGGGCAAGAAGCTGAATATTGGTGGTGGTGGCTTGGGATACCGTGAGCGCCCTGGGCTGGGCTCAGAAAATACTGTAAGTAAAGATGCTGAAGAGGCTGTTCACTGGTTGAATGGACTTTTTTACTTAGTATTGATTACTCTTTAATTTAAGAAAATCTTGGTACTGGATTACAGTGTCTGCTTTAAAAGTTCTCATAGCTCAGCATCTTTCAGAGTTTGGATCCCATATCTCAAGTGAAAGTCTCCTGTGCTGTTCTCTTGTCAAGAGAGCTAGAGTGGTCCAGAAGCTTTGGAGATTCCTCATAAAACAGACTGTTGCTGTAATAAATGCTGATAAATTACTTCACAAGCTGTTTCCAGGCTGATTATTGTCAGAAAAAAAAATAAAATGGAGGAAACTGTTCCACTGCTCAGGGCTCTCCAGAAGTCTGTCATCCTAAGTGGATGTATTTCCAGAGTGCAGGGACAGGATAGATGTGGACAGTGGTTGAATGAGTGTGTCTGTGTGGGATAAACCCCTGCAGTTGCCCTTTGTGTTTTTGCACAGGACCGTGGAAACAACAACAGTGTGATGAGCAACTACGAGGCCTACAAGCCATCCACAGGGGCCATGGGGGACAGGCTGACAGCAATGAAAGCAGCTTTCCAGGTTGGTTCCATGCTTGGACTCCTTTTCTCCCCTGGAAATGCAGCTGCACTCTTATTTCGGGGAAGTTGAGCGTGGTTGTGGCTGTGTCACTTGGAGCACACTCAGCATTGCGGTCCCAAGTGGTGGAATTAGGTGCAGGGTGGACTGAACACGTTTGCACAAATTTGCCAAACTTACTTTGTTTTCTGCTGCCTCTTTGCTCTTTTTGCTTTCTGGATTCTGCACCTGGGCTTGATTCTGGTGAGATTGCTTAGCAGCAGTAGCGTAATTGCAATCAAAAGGGGAAACAAAAGCCCTTTCTCTCCAGTGTAAAAATTAACCCCATGATCTAAGAATTCCCTTGTCGGTGTTGTCTGGCAAGAGGTGCTTGTTACTCACTATGTGTCCAGAAGCACAAGAGGAATGTAATCACTCCAGGACTGCTTTTTCTAGGTATTCTGTTTCCCCAAAATCCAAGGCGGGCTTGTGAACGCTCGATGACTCCGTGTTTTATTGGCAGCACAGAGCCAAACCTGCTCTCTTTTGTCTCTCCCTTTCCTGCAGTCCCAGTACAAGAGTCACTTTGTTGCTGCAAGCTTAAATAACCAAAAGACTGGGAGCTCTGCCGCTGGTGCCAGCGGCTGGACCAGCGCCGGGAGCCTGAACTCGGTCCCGACGAGTTCAGCGCAGCAAAACGCCGCCAGCGCCGAGAGCCCCGTGGCGGCTGCGGCGGCAGCAAAGGGAGTGCCCGGCTTCACGGGCACGGGCAGCCTGAGCAGCGTCCCCACCTTCCCGGGCAGCGCCCCGGGCTCCGGCCCCGCCAGAGAGCGGCACGGCGAGAGCCGGA